>OZ020518.1:4378664-4653288 GCA_963971425.1 Bryoerythrophyllum caledonicum | reverse complement strand
CCTCTTCCCCACTCACCCACACACTTCCCACACAAAATTTCCCTCACCCACTCTCTCCTTCTTTCTCCTAAACCCTAGCCGCCCACAACCCCCTCACACCTCCCACAACTTCCCTCACACCTCCTTCAACTTCCCTCCCCTCCCTCACACCTTCCCCGCACACCATCTCTCCCACACATCTCCCACACATCTCCTCATACCTCCCACACATTGTCTCTCTCCTCCTAACCCTACCCTCTCACTCACAGCCTCATCACAACTTCTAACAGGGGTGTGCGCTCGCACACCCCTTCTAGGACTACCCACTTGAGCAAAGGATTGATATCCTTATTGATACCCGGAAATCCAAACCCTAACCCAAACCCTAATTTGGTACACCGGTTGATAACCGGTTGTGATACCAAGGAGTTCATACCCTGGTCGTGATACCCTGGATATTGATACCCGTAGTACCTTGGTCCATAAATAATGTAGAGAATATCTAACCCAAATATCGTTAAAATTGCTTGTTTTTGTGCAATTAGAAAGCCTCTACAATTAATGTTTTTTTAAACTATAACCGTAGGATCTGAATGATGACTTATTAAGTAATATGCTCAAAACATTTCATAAAGTTTCACCGCACGGATTGAAAGATTATAATGTTTGAAGTAGTGAAAATGCTCATTTTCTTCCCTGCGTTTTCTGGATCAGCAGTCTTTGATTTCAATTGGTGTCACATTTTTGCACTATAAAAGGTCTCAATTAATTACCATAATGTTAAGCATGATGTTAATTTGCTACATTCCGATTTTTAGAGTTAGAAAAGGGGTGTAGCATATTCAAAAAAATTGTGCAATGAGTGGGGGTTCAAAAATTCACCATTCACGTTATGTTTTTTTGTGAACTTGATATCGTTTGAAATGAGAATCCAAATGGTCAATACGAAGGTTTACATCACATAATGCCGTAGAAAAAATCAAAAGTGAATCATACAAAGATCTCAAAGTTTTATGTGGAAAGGTAGAAGTTTTTTCGTACTCTCCTCGAAAATGTGTGACAATGTGTGAAAATAATTGACTTGGATTACTATGCTTTTTCACCAAAGAACTAACAACATGGTTAACACGATGGTATTGGATTTAGATCTCGTGTAGTGCAACAATTTTTAGGGGTAGACAAGGGGTGTAGCATATTTTTTTTAAATGTGCAATGAGTGGAGGTTCAAAAATTCACAATTAACGTTATGTTTTTTTGTGAACTCGATATTGTTTTAAATGAGAATCCAAATGGTAAATAAGAAGTTTACATCGCATAATGCTGTAGGCAAAATCAAAAGTGAATCGTACAAAGATCTCAAAGATTTATGTGGAAAGGTAGAAGTTTATTGGTACTCTCCCCGAAAATGTGTGACAATGTGTGAAAATAATTGACTTGGATTAATATGCTATTTCACCAAAGAACTAACAACATGCTTAACACGATGGTATTGGATTTAGATCTTGTGTAGTGCAAAAGTTTTTAGAGGTAGACAAGGGGTGTTGCATGTTCAAAAATATTGTGCAATGAGTGGAAGTTCAAATATTTTTATTCCATACTCATAGTGACTATTGTTTTGTAATGATATATAGGTTTTTTGAGTGTTGCGTTGTGGCACCACCAAATATTGATAGAATCTGGGAGAGCCACGGCTGGTGGATTGCAGAAGTGGATGAGTCGAGCGCCTTCTTATGAGTGACGGATTATCCCTTTGAGCTAGGAAAGCGTACATCGACGTTGAGGAAGAGTTTTGGCAAAATCCAAGCAATCACTCTTCGACGTGATGATATGGTATACGTTACTTGCGCAGTGGGTCCAGGTCAATCGGAAGTGAAGACTTCTCTTTCGAAGAAGTTGCTTTTGGCACCTGTACCTTTGAATCTTCTTCAAAATCCAGATCAGGTGAAATTCCTCAAATCATTGCAGACGTTTTGGTTAAACATCTCTCTTGCGGTACGTACTGCTAGACACAACAACGTTTTATCCTGTTTAGCGTTATCACCGGAGATGGTGCTGAAGGCTAAGAAGATTATGGAGGAACATATTAGATATGAAGCATTTCGGGAGAGGGACCCATCACGTGCGACAACTCAAGCCCCACCAGCAGAACCAGAAGAAACAGAAGTTTATCGAGTTCTTGCTGAGCCGTTGCAACTGGATTGGCGACCACTGGAGGGGGGGAGGGGAAGTGGAGGCCAACATCCCAGCACAACTTCTGAGGTACAGACATTACCGAATCCTCCATTAACGAGTAGATGTCCTACGAAGAGACCACGGCGTGTTGACAGTGATGTAGCTTCTGGTTCAAGAGAAAGCCCATCAAGTTTGGATCCAAGCGGGAGGAGGTTGATTGGGAGAAGTGCAAGACCGGGTGGCAGGATTCCTAGGTCGGGGCCCAGGACGTCTGATGGTCATCATAGGGCCCCCACATCTACACCGGGAGATGTAGCTGATTTGTCAGCCGTGGCGCCGGAGGAAGAAGATTTTCACAACCTTCCAGATAGTATACCAGAGGATTTTGAAGACAATGCGGAGATACCACAGGATGTTCCAACTTCTATGAAATTAAAAGCACCAGTGCCTACAACGGAGGAGATTGCGAAAGGATCAGTGTGGGGGAATTTTGTGTTTAAGGCACACATAGACCGCATTGTCTGTGTGGAGAACCCGGAAACGAACCACCGGGTTTTATCACAGAAGAGGGTCAGAGAAGTATTTAACCGCTTAAGAGACCCAGAATCTACGAGTCGGGTGAGTAGATTGGTACTTCGACCGATCAGATACATCGTACGTACTACCACCGTTGATGGTGTCATTGACAAGGAGGAGCTGCCATTTCCGTTGGTAGGAACCGCACGAGAGTTTGAGCGCATGTTCATTGCATACGGGAGTGCTTCTACACAGGGTGTGATGGGATCCCAGTATTCTTGGCTTCAAGATCATATCATTTGGAAACCGGTGGATGGCCAACACATAGTAGCAGCTTGTAAGTTTGCACAACAGCAGTGGAGAGATGGTACTATGCCTTTAAATGAGTACCAGGACACGTTCGAGCGGCGGGAGGCCTCTTTTGTGGTGTATGATGATCATCGCTTTTACATTGAGAAGTCTGCACGGATCAACGTGGCAGAGTTCCAGAGACAGTCATATTCTACCATGGAGGAGGATTTGAGGAAGATCCGTCAGATTTGGGATCTATATGGGAGGCCTGATAACACACTACGTGCGGACGATGCACGCAAGGCTGTTGCTTTGGTGAGTGCGGCAAGTGCAGTACATAAGTTGCCCAAGGGGGATGGAGTTGTCACGGTGAAGAAGTTGGCCAAAAACATGGAGGATCTGACCAATCATGCATGGAATCCGAGCAATGAGTGCTTCAAAGCTATCATTCAAGTATGCAAGGACTACGAAGACGGCGTTCTCTTTTACAGCAAGGAGGAAGAGGACAAGTGGAAGGACATGGCGAGGAAGAAAGAGTTGGATCCAAATGTGGACGTACGACCAACAAGAAAGGAGATGACGCAGAATTGGTTGAGGCCGTTAGGTAGGGTTCCGAATCCATATTATCTTCGGTTGGCTAAGTCTGCTGCAGCGAAGCCGGTGGGGGAGGATGGAGTAAGACCACGTCAAGCATATTTCTTCGACGGTGTAAAAGACAAGAATCCACATCCTCGTACTATTGCCGGAGTGGTTGACCGATATCAGAGACGAGAAGCTGTGATGAATTCCATCCGTTGGTTGATGGTGGAGAACAAGGAAAGTACACCTGATTCCATGGAGGATTTCTTTCGTATCCGTGTAGGGAAGTATTTTCCGAGGAGTAACGCACAACTTGATACGTTTGGGAAGCTTTTGAATGCTGCCACGAAAAAAGCTTGGACGGCTCCTACGCGGGGGAAGGTGTCTAAACTGGAAGACATAGGCTACCTCATCCCTCCTTCCATCAGGTTTCATTATGGTGACATTGCAGCAGGGGGGCGTGGATACATTGGACTGTCCGTGGATGTGGGAGGACATGCTACTGCTAATTGGGAATGGCAGATGGAAGTGAAGAGGCCAGGTCAGAGCGACACAGAGAATCTTCTTCCGGTTCGGTGTAGAAGAGGGTTATTCCGCACCGACTACATAGAGTTGGGGAAACCATGTTTGTGGGTGATTGATTGTCAACGTGGCGGTGGGAGGCATGGAGATGGTCATTGGGGAGACGCCCAGTTATCCGCAGTTTTTGCACAGCTGGCATTATGGATGGCAAATATTGAACGATGGAACGTCATCTTCTTGTTACCAGCGGCCGTGTATGCCAACGAAGAGTTTTTCACGAAGGTGAAGCTTCCAGAGGGATGTACTATGCGACGTGGATGCTGGGCATTTGATCCCAACTCGGTTAATCCCTATGCTCTCGATTTTACAGAGAATGGGCGTCTGGAGCAAGTAGTACAACCGATTGGCGATGTTGTGATTTGTATGCAGCACCCTATGGGTACATCTCCTGGCTCGAACTATGTTTCTGGAGACGTTCCACTTCCACTTGTTTTCTTGGATCACTGGAGTGAGGCACGCCAACCCTATGAAGTTGATTCACTTGAGAGATCTCCATCAGAGCTGGCAAGACTAGTGGGCTCATATTTGCCCCGTGGTTGGGGTTTAGTGGCGTGTAACTTATCTACGGCCATTCCCACGATCCTTGAAGGAGATTTCCAGGGATCTGAGGTTTTCATCGTTGACGATTGTACAGACAGAGTTTCATTTTTGTACAACGAGTTGTCCGACAATTTCCAAGGACAACTGTTGGTCAGGACTGGTGGAACAAGTATTGGTTGCAACATCGTACCTGAGACCGAAGAGACGGTTGGTGGAGTGAGGAATGAAGATGACAATGAAGATGGAGGTGGTTTAAATGAGAGATTGCCACGTTCAGGTACCACTGAAGATTTCTCATCTCGCAGTGGTTCAGACGCCGATGAAGATGGAGTGAACCAGTCTCCTCCAAGAGACAGGATTCCATCAACGCAGCGGGCGGTGGGAGATACTTCAGGGCAGACATCTGCAACACCTACAGAGAGGATGCAAGATATCTGTGTAGTGGATGTTGGTTTGGCGGCAGGGGCAGGAGGGGGGCGTACATTTGATGGTCCTTGGCTGGAGATGGAGGAAGAAGAATTGGATTCATTGGAATTTTATTCGGTACAGAGGAGGATTCGACAGCCTTCGATGGCTTTTCAATCAGAGCCTGTATCGGAGACACAAGAGACGTTCGGAGGTACTCAGAGTGATACCGGACTAGGTTTGCCTTCCGTTCCAAGATCTAGCGTATCCGAGGACATCATTGCATTTCAGGGGGCCTTCTCGTTAGAGCGAGAGATGTCCTTCAATCCAGAGGATGGCTTTTTCTACAATGATGATAGGGTAAGGCATACGCGGGAGGGTGTTCGTGGCAATTATCGATATGTTGAGTGTGCGTCCATTGGCATCGAAGGTGTGGGAGATCGTCCAGTGCAGGATCATGAACTGTCCGCTATGGTAGGTAGCGCCATTGGACACGTGGAGGGAGTCGTTCCGCCAGAAGATGAGCTGTGAGCCGTGGAGCTATATACTATAGTAGAGCATGCACGCAGTTTAGGTGACAAGTACGTTAGTATAATGTAGTTTGAGATGTGTCTATCGTTCGGTGGGTGGTATATATTTATATATTGGGTGGTCTATATGATATGTTTGATTTTAGAATTCCTCGGCAGTAGTGTGGAATTGCTTGATTATGTATGTTTTTGCATTATAAAATACAGTGAGGTACTTTACACTGTCTTAGGAAATTGCATATATATTTTTGTATCTCTTACACATTGTATTTGTAGTGCACTACTCTAAAATCCTATAATAACTCATAACAAATTTATAATCTCTTTGGGCACATGATTATAATTTTGTTGCAAGATTTGTAAACTAGATTAGAAATCATATATTTTCTAAAAAAAGGTAGCAAATGTAAAAATTATATTATTGATATGAACATGAAGATGCCAAGGTATGACACAACAAACACCAAAAAATTTGACAAAAAACATACTAAACTTTTGCCAAATTTTGATTTTAAAAAAAGTTATGAGCAAATAACTTGCGGCTTTCTACCAGCAAGCAGTGCACTTGGCTAAGTGCATAATTGCTTAATTGCTTGTTATTTGCCAATGAAAAGAATTTACCTTATGACTAGTTTTTATAGCTTCTAGCTCTTTCCCATATTTTTATTTAGTACATTACCACTTGTTATTTGCCAATTTTTATTTAGAATTTACCACTTATAATTTTCATATTCTTTGTTAAATTTAAAAATGTATTTATTTAACCCCTAAGGGACCAAACGTCCCCCCGGGGTCATTTTGGATTTTGGGCATGTACCTACAATTAAAAAAAAAATCCTTTTTAATTGATTTTTTTTTCAAAGATAGGATCTGATAAGAGCTTTGTGGAGATATTTTTAAATTTTTTTTGGATTTGTGGTTTGAAAGTTAGTACCACTTAAAGCCAAAAGTTGGGACTCCGGGCACCTCCAAATTTTTTGACAAAAGTTTCTATTGACATTGATATGTTTCACACATATAAAGAATATTTCCTTTTCTAGAAATTTTCAAAAAAAATTCTTGTCTTTAGTGTAAAAAGGCATTTTATTCCAAGTCAAACATTTTCACACATTTTCGGGCAACGGGGGAAAAAAATTCATCCTTTCTACATAAAACCTAGAGATCTTCATATTTTTCACTTTTTATTTTTTCAGCAACAATATGTGGTGAAAACCTTCATATTGACCATTTGGATTATCATTCAAATACATACGTAGTTCACAAAAAAATAAAACGTGAAATGGCAATTTTTGAACCTCCACTCCTTGCACACTTGTTTTGAATATGCTACACCCCTATTTTACCTCTAAAAATTGGTGTGTTGGGAAGTAACATCATGCTTAAAACAATGGTAAAAGATTTAGACCTTGTACAATGCAAAAATTTGATACAAAGTGAAGTCAAAGTCTACTGATCTACTCAACACAGGGAAGAAAATGAACCATTGTTTTGACTTCAAACACTAAAATCTATTAATCCGTGCAGTGGATTGCAACAAAAAAATTACGGCATGTTCATGATGAAGTCTATTTAAAGATCTTACAGTTGAAAATCCAAAATTCACTTTAAAATGTGATTTTCCTATCTCTTTTTGGCAGTGACAGTTTTGGACTGGTTTTAGAGCGAAAGTGGTCGTGGTCCTTTAGGGGTTAACATTATCTTCTTCTACTTTTTTATTATCATTACTATCTTGCCATATTTTTTTAGTTTGTAAAATTGAATTATAAGTAAAGCTAACCTCTAACATCTACAATTCAAATTTTTCAAGTAGAAAGTTAAATTTTTAGTGGTTGAGCATTTAATAGTGAAAACGTTTGAACTTGCAAAAGTAAAAATTTTGAAATCTATAGAAATGTCTTATATTTGCAATTTAAATCTTGAATTTATGAAATCTTCAATAATGATGCAAAAATTAGTAGCTTACTAAAAATCATTGAAAAATAAAGATATGTATTCCTAGTAAAATTAGGATCTAATATTGATGGCTTTAAAAAGTAGAAGATCACCTATAGCTTTATATTATAAGGAGATTATTGTTCACTACATGAAAATATGTAGGATTGTAAAGCATAGCCAAATTTGTAATCCTTGTAGCCTCGAGCAAGATAATGAACAAGGTGATTATAAAGTAGATCAATTGTTTATCTTTCTAATCGCAAGTTGGTGACTTATATTTGATGACTTGACCTACTTTGTAATGACTACACTCATTGTCCTTAATTTTGCTATTCGTACCAGTAGCAATTTATTCCATGTATTAACTTTTTACATGCAATGAGTTTTTTTTATCAACAACTAGTAATGTAAGAGGACTTTTTTTAATAGAGTCAATCAGTATGCTCACCTTCTATGAAAATATATAACATTTTGAATCAATTATTGTAGATGGTAATAATAGAGATAATTTTTGTAGAAGATATAATCTTAAAGTGGCTCATTTGAGTCACTAAATGAGTGTATTATATGAGCCATTCAAATGTGTTGAGATCACATTTACTTTATCTTAGTTAGTGTTTCCAAAATCTAGTAAATTTATAATATTTTTATACCCACTTAACGTAAAAGGATCTGTAAGTTGGTTTGCAACCATAACAATACCTATGTCTTCAAGACATACATATATACTAAGTAACATATAATAATCCTAGTGTGAAGATATCTGATATTGTAATTCTATACTATTTGCACCAAAAGATACATCACAATATCATGCTAGATCTTCTAGAGTTTGTACACAACTTCAAAATTAAGCCTCTTAAGATATCTTTAATTGTTGTTCAAAATTGTGACAATTTCTCAATCTTTTCAAGTATTTTGTTAAACACGCCTGAGATCAATGTTATTTTTTGGAATTTGGACGTACTATCAATTGGCTCTAATATTTTTATTATATAGCAAAAACTTGATAGACATTGCTTCTCATACAAATACATGACATATTTCATTTATTTAAAAAAATTCATTCAAATACAATCATTTTTTATATGAAAGTTGGCAATTAAATACTATTTCTTGGATGTAATAGAGTAAAAAACAAGGTTACCAAAGAATTAAAAAAATTCAAATGGCTAGTACATATAGCAAGAAGTTGTATTGATGCTTGAAATACGAATATCATGCTAAGCCTACAAATGTATCCATGTATTTGCAAATCCATATTTCTAGCTATGTATCTAAATTTACTTTTGTATTTGAAGCACGTAGTCTTGGTTGAATAATCCACATTTTGCATTCAAATCAAAAGGGGGCAGATTGTAAAAAGGACACTATGTTAGAGTAAACCATTAAATGAGACAAAGTGAGGTATAAGTTGTTTTTTTTAGAGATACATGAGTAGAAGATGTTATTATAGGCGGCGATACATTTGAGGCTTATCACAACTTCCAAGCTTGTAGTTCAATCTAGTCACAATTGTGAAGACAAATTGTAAAGATTGATTGACTACAATACCGAAAAGTTGTGAAAAGCCTACAAATGTATCGTAGCTTATAGTAACATGGTCTACTCCTCTATCTCCAATAATACAGCTTATGCCACCTTTGTATCAACCACTTGGTTCAATTAAACGTCATGCCCATTCCAAAATCCGTTCCTTTTTGAAACACAAAAGGATAAAATTGTCATCACAGTCACTTTCAAGTTTGTTGATTAGACATTTGGAGAAGAGAAGAGGAGATAGAATCCGTCATTCAAGTTGTTGCAGTTCTTGTTATGGCTGTTGTACACAAACAACACAAACACAAAGTAAATATGTGGTAATAGACTGTAGTATAAAGGTACTCAATTAACATTCATGTTCTTTATTATTAAGTAGTAAATTCCACAAATCTACAAAGTATATTGGAAATCGATATGCTTATTATGATTGAATCTAATCAATTGTCTCATTTCCAATGACTCATGATCACAATAGAAAATGATGGCTCTTGGTATTAGGTCTAAATCAAAGTATAATTTATTCATAGTCTTGTTCTTACATGATGTTTTATTAAGCAACTTTGACTAGTATTGGTTGAATGATTTTATTACTTCCTAATCATATATTTTTTAACACTAATTTCTTTTTAAAAAAAACTTTGTAGAAGAATAACTAATATAATGACCTTTATAATGGCCGGAAAAAATGTTACTATTGCTAGATTCCTTATATCCATAACCAACAATCAATTCTCACATTGAAACAAACATTTTTAAATCTCTAAAAATTCACCAATCACTCACCACGCATACCATTAGCTTTTGACCTTAGTTTTAAATTGATCTAAATATAGGTATACTTTATTTATCATCATGGTTGTCAAGATATTTATCATAAAAATCAAGCCATAGAAATTTAACAGTCAACTCTACAAAGAAGTCTAACTGATCTAAACTTACCACCAAATGTGATTCTTCTTGATGACAATAAAATTGAGGTACCTCTCCATCTTGAGGTACCTCTCCATCTCTCCCGTCTCTCCCATCTGCAAGCAAATCACACAGTTGTTAAGAAAAAACATGAGCAATAATAATTGTAAACAAAGTTGTTCACTGCTGTGGCTCTCTAATCTACAGAAGAGAACTCTTCACAAACAAACACTTCATTTGTGCATATTTCTTGTTGAACAAGTTTCTGGTATCAATGCTCACATAATAATGCTACAGACTCACCTTGGAGAGATACAAGAAGAGTGCCACAAAAACACTCACTGGAAAAATGCACTTATGCAATGAAACTAGCAAGTTCATGCTTATTTATAGAGGAACTCACATATTTCTTTTCATCTTATATTTTTCATCCTACTATCAACTTATTGATTATATCATCCAGGCCTGTCAAATTATTGATTATATCATCCTTTTTCTACTTAATAATTATGTCATCAAACATTGTCAACATTATTGATTATATCAGCCCCGATCAACTTAGTAATGTATCATTCAGACTCGTCACTTATTGACCACATCATCCAACTTTGTCACTTATTCATCACATCATCCAGACTCATCACTTATTGATCACATCATCCAGACTCGCCACTTATTGATCACATCATCCAGACTCCTCACTTATTGATCATATCATCCAAACTGGCCACTTATTAATCATATCATCTAAACTCGCCACTTCCTGATCGTATCATCTAGACTGGTCACTTATTAACCATATCATCCGGACTCGTCACTTATTGATCATATCATCCAAACTCGCTACTTATTGACCATATCATCCAGACTCGCCATTTATTGATCATATCATCTAGACTCGTCACTTGTTGACCATATCATCCAGACTCGTCACTTATTGATCATGTCATCCAAACTCGTCACTTATTGATCACATCAGCCAGACTCGTCACTTATTGATCATGTCATCCAAACTTGCCACTTATTGATCATATCATCTAGACTCATCACTTATTGATCATATCATCTAGACTCGTCACTTATTGATCATATCATCTAGACTCGTCATTTATTGAATATATCATCCAGACTCGTCCCTTATTTATCATATCATCTAGACTCGTCACTTATTGAATATATCATCCAGACTTGTCCCTTATTGATCATATCATCAAGACTCGTCACTTATTGATCACATCATCCAAACTCGCCACTTATTAATCATATCATCTAGACCCGCCACTAAATAATCATATTATGTAGACTTGTCACTTGTTGACCATATCATCCAGACTCGTTACTTGTTGACCATATCATCCAGACTCGTCACTTGTTGATCATATCATCCAGACTCGTCACTTATTGATCATATCATCTAAACTTGCCACTTATTGATCATATCATCTAGACTCGTCACTTATTGATCATATCATCCAGACTCATCACTTATTAATGACATCATCCATTCGCCACTTATTAATGACATCATCCATTCGCCACTTATTGATCATGTCATCCAGACTCGTCACTTATTGATCATATCATCCAAACTCGCCACTTATTGATCATATCAACTAGACTCGTCACTTATTGATTATATCATCCAGGCTTGTCATTTATTTTTTATATCATCCCTTATCAACTTCATTAATTATATCATCCCTTATCAACTTCATTAATTATATCATCCCTTATCAACTTCATTAATTATATCATCCCTTGTCTAATCCCTAAATTTCCTTGACAATTTCACACCAAAAACACTTCAGAGCTGTTAATTCTAATGCAATGAGTAAGGAAACAAACAAAAAATTATATTTCTAGTTTCAATCATAGCATCTCATTTAACACTTAATGAATAACATACTCACAAAATTTCATTAACTTTGAGCACACAGAGTAAAAGATTATAGTGTTTAAAGTAGAAAACATGGTTTTTTTTCATCTTTGCCTTGAGTGGATCAGCAGACTTTGACTTCACCTAGTGTCAAATTTTTGCACTACATAAGGTCTAAATTTGATGTCATCATGTTGATCATGATATTAACTCCTTGTACACTAATTTTTAGAGGTGGAGAATGGATGTAGCATATTCAAAAAAATTGTCCAACTAGTGGAGGTTCAAAAAGTGCAAATTCACATTTTAAATTTTTAGGAACAAAATATGTTTTAGAATGATAATCCAAACGGTCAATAAAAAGGCTTACACCACGTCTTGTAATAGAAAAAAATAAAAAGTGAAAAATATGAAGATCTCAAAGTTTAATGTAGAAAAGAATAAGTTCTTTTGGTTCCTAGCCCAACAATGTGTGGCAATGTGTGAAAATCTTTGACTTCGGATAAAATGCATTTTTTCACTAAGACAAGAAATGCTTTTTGACAATATCAAAGGAAATAATATTACTTGCTAGCATTGAAAATCTCAAATTCACTAGAATGTCCTAGCAAAAGTTTTTGAAGTTGCTCGGCGTGCCCACACTCAAAAATTTCTTCTTTATAATGGCATAACTTTTATTCAATAGGTCGGATGAGAATAAAGTTATACCCCCACATACCTCTTGTCTTCTTGCATCTATGAATAAATTGCAACCATGGGAATGTGCCTAAGATTTGCAAAAGCCCAACTCGAGACTTTTTTCATTTAGGGGCTAATTATTGTTTATATCATTGTCAAATTCCTTCTACATCTCATTTTTGGTTGCTCTTATAATTAGAAGGCATGTTTACATTTTGATGATATTTCATTCAATTGTTTTTACCACAACGCTTGAAATACTCATTAAGTATGTTATTTTAATAAAGAAAAGATTTAAAAAATAAAACGTGAATCCACAATTTTTTTGATCATGCTAGACCCTTTTTTTACCTCTAAAAATTGGTGTACAAGGAACTAATATCATGCTTGACATGATGGTATTGAATTTAGAGCTTGTGTAGTACAAAAATTTGACATCGAGAAAAATCAAAGCCTAAAAATCCACTCAATGCAAGCAAGAAATTGAACCATTTTCCGTACATCAAACACTATAATCTTCCAATCTGAGCAGTCAAAGTTTATGAAATTTTGTGAGTATGTTACTAACCCTAAAGAACCAAGTGTCGTAAAATGGCAATTTGAAGGTTTGGTCAAGTTCTTATGGTGTCAATTTCTAACGTACTTCTTTGAAATTTTTATTGTAGATGGGCATTGCTAAAACCTCACATTACTAAAACCTCCGTGGGAAAACAATTTTTTCCTAAATCCAACATTTATTGGAAAAAATTTAGGATTTTGAATTTCAAACGGGGAGAGCGGGCATGTTGGGCACCTCCAAATTTTTTTGCTAGAACACTCTATTGAATGTGAGATTTTCAATTCAAACAAATAATATTATTTCCGATCATATCGTCAAAAAAAAGCTCTCATCTTTTAGTGGAAAATAGAATATCAACCCAAGTCAAATATTTTTACACATTTGTCGGACAAGGTACCAAAAAACTTCTTCCTTTCCGCATAAAACTTAGAGATCTTCATATTTTTTACTTTTTATTTTTTCCACAACAATATGCATTGTAAACCTTCTTATTGACCATTCAGATTATCAATCTAAAACATATTTAGTACACAAAAAATTAAAACGAGAACTGACAATTTTTGAACCTGCACTTCTTGCACATGTGTTTTGAATATGCTACACCCCTCCTCTACCTCTAAAAATTGGTGTATAAGGAACTAACATCATGCTTAACACAATGGTAATGGATTTAGACATTGTGTAGTGCAAAAATTTGACACCACGTGAAGTCAAAGTCTACTGATCCACTCAACACACGGATGTAATGAACCGTTTTCTCTATTTCAAACACTATAATCTTTCAATCCATGCAGTCAAAGTTTCTGAAAACGTCATTTAATTTATTTAGAATGGAATGTAAATATGGAATTGACCGGAATAGTGAGATAATACAGGGTGAAAAAATGCAAATAAATATCAATTGCATGTTATTATATCTTTCACTCTACTCCAATCAATTAGCTATACAAATAGTAGGTACAGTACCACAAATGAAGGTATTGGAGGTCAAAAAAAAAAAAAATTAGACTTCAAGAACTCCTAAAGTCACTTGTTGAAAGAGTTTTTGGAGCAGAAAGCCAATCGAGTGGATAAAAGAAATCAAATATTGAAGGACTCCCGTAAAATCAACTTCATTTTCCCAACAATGCAACGCAGTACATTCAGTCCTCCTACCATTCAACAATTCCCAGTTTGGTCAGAATACAAACTTGGATTGCATTTCGATGTGTGGCCTAATCTTATCAACTCTTCTACTTATATTACAACCTTACATAGAGACTACCATGGACACGGGTGAATAATGTTGAAAACCAACCTCCAGGTCTTGAACTAATGATCCGGCTGCATCCTCCTTGCTGAGTGCTGCAGCTCAAAGGCAGCACTACCTGCAGCTTCTGCGACTTGAGGCGAGGTCGATTTCCGCAAACGCACAACAATGTTCTCAAGCGACACCAAGTCGGAATTTGAGGGTGAGGAGGAAATTCGAAGGGATGGTTTGTTCTCACGCACCTCTTTGCACGACGCTGAGATGGCAAACAGAAGCTGGCTCTGAAGCTTTGCAGACTGCGCAGAGGCTTCGAGCAGGTTCACGAAGCGACCCACGTTCGAAAATATGGGTCCGGCTGCGGATTGAGGAGCAGCTTTGAGCATGAAAACTAGACACTCCGCTGCTGTCTCCGCATCCTGGGGCTCTCGGCTCCCACAAAGCTCCAGGAAGATGGCCGCATGCTCTCCCAGGTCTCCGATATCCTGGATCACTGTTTACATCGCAAAACCAAATTTAGGCGAGAAAGGTTCTCAATTAAGGCGGCTATTATTGATGATACAAACTCTTTCTTCACTCTCAAAGACGCGGCTAGAATTACTTAAAGTTTAGACACCACCAAGCTCTTTCGTACTTCATTGAAGGATTCTAATGGAAAGAACACCAAGCTCTTCTGCATCTGTTTGAGCTGAATAAATAGATGTACAATAAAGCGAAAGAGGGGGTATCTTATTGAAACATTAGGTGACTTCACAGAAACTCAAACATCCAGCATCCTCTGATCAATAATGAAGTTCCCGCGTCCAAAATGTAACATTCTCCTAAAACAGCATCAAAGCTTTTGGATGTACCTGGTCGACTGGAATCCCTTCCACCAGATGATGCTGCATTGCTGTTGTAAATTTTGAGACCGTCTCCAACAGTACGAAAGAGAAGGTACCGACATACTGACAGCACCGGGTCGAGGAAATCCTGCATGCCTTTCGCGTGCACAAAATCCAGCAGAGATCCCACACGCCGCACGATGCAGAGGTCGGATAAAACCTTTGAATCGACTTTAGGTGAGGACACTAAATACAGGCAGAGTCGCACATTGTGAAGGTTGATGCTGGCCAGGTCGCCTTGCAAGAACTCGAAGAACTGAGAGATTAACTTGAGCTGCAGAAGGTCTTCGACCTGGAAGCATCTAAGGTCCAGAAGCATCACTAGAAGTTTTTGAGCGTACATGGGTATGGGGTCTTCGTCCTCCACGAGGATAGGGTACATGGGAAGAAAGTGTTGCTTGACGATAGCTTCAAGTTTCTCTCTGCAGCAAAGTTACACGAAGACGATGATTTAGTAGGAGAAACTTCCAGGGTTCAGAGTGAAAAAACCAAAATTTGAAGCGGCCATTGCATCTGAAAAACAAATGAATCAAAATTACACATTGATTACAGTGTAGGTACAATATAGAACAGAAGAGAACATCGTTCGTAAAGATACACAAGTATCGCAAATCTGACTGCGAATCCTGCTTATGGCACTTAATTGGGAATCAGATTCATAGAACGTGAACACTGAGAATACACAGATGTTTGAGCAATTGAAGGATTTGTAGTACCTGTATATCGAAATAGCACCAAGCCGACTATAGTAGCATCACGTTACTAACTATAAACATCACATTTGGTCTAATTATTTCATCACATCACATTCTAATGCCATACAAGCACCAAGAGTGACCAAGGTGATAAAGGAAGGGTCTCAAGTACCTTCTGGGCGCACTCAATACAGTTGCTGACGGTTGCTCGTCCTCGATGTTGTTTACAGATGAAATATCATCAAGAAATACGACCAGGATATCAAAGAAGACTTTGAGGCACAGGAACCGCAGATCTCCATCAGTATTCTTCTCGTACAAGACAGCTAGGCTCGGCAGCACTTTAGACATGAAACTATCGGGGTAAGCCAACAATACGACGGATTGTTGAGACATAACTTCCACTATTTGCAAGAGCGTAGACTGAAATTCGTCCTGTCCCTACAGTGCTCAGCAAAATCAATCCACAGCAAATGGTCAGCTAGTTTAAGATATATATAACATGTTGCCTCTGAAATCTACTTCCATTAGAAGATTTGCAGGGACCGGTTGCCATCGTAATCAGAAATAGTTTTATGGGCAAGAAACAGTTCCAACAAGTAGACAAGATCTAGCGTTGCAAATGCGTTTCATTAATACTAACCTGAAAAGATGAGGTCTGTAGCTGCTTGAGGAAGGAGGCAATCCTTTCCAAAAAAGGTTCATCAATCATACGATTTCTGAAATTTGCACTATTCATCAGATTCAATACCACCGGGAATAATGGAAGGGAACTTCTGGGCGTGCCACGAGCCGGTGATGAGCCAGGTCCGGGAGTTCGTCTTCCACTGGCCAACTGGGCAATATCCGTGCCAATGCTTTCCAAGATCGTGGGGACAACACTGACAACAGTTTGTACCAAAGCCTCCAAGCATTGCTGCACGTACGAATCCTTTTCCTTTGCCAACCTCTCCACAGCAGGCAGCAGCTTGGCATTGCAGAGCGAAGGGAGCCACCGCCGATTGATTTTGCATAGGAGCGCAGCACATACAAACGCCTTACCACGTAATATTTCCGGGCCCTGAATTCCACAAGCACCAGGAGAGGCAAGTAAAGACATGATATCTTAGAATATAATAATTGTCCCCTCGATAAAAAAAAATTATTAAAAAAAAAGAGCTGAGTATAGACTTTTCTAATTCCAGTATTCAGTCCAAGCAATCAAGGCTATTGTAAAAAAGGAATAAGTAAATGAATCAACCAGAAGGGCAGGACAGCAAAGTCTCTCTTGTTTGAAACGCCACTTAATTGTAGATGGGAACGAATTCTGACATTCGACTCTTACGTAATGCATTGCTGCGAAAATTGTGTGCTTGAACCCATACTGAACGTACCTGCTCCAGCATAGCAACTACATTGGGCACCAAGCTCCTCTCCTCCAAAAGGGCAAGGAGGTATCTGCTCATATTGGTGATGACACTGCTGCCAACAAGAGCCATGTTAAGAAGGTTGATGTTCACTTGCTGCTCTCGCGCACTCCCTTTGGCAAGCCCTCCCACAAGCTCCTTAAAGGTGAGCTTTTCAAGGACGAGAGGGATCGTAGTTGGCTGAAAACGCACCAATCGAACAAGACAAGAACCTGCTGTTGCCCTTAGATTTTCTGGTTTAGCTGATGCTCGGAACGTATAACATAGATTGTCAATAACTTCATTATTTGTGAAGCGTTGAGCCCACTCTCCACCTTGACTTGCAATATTTTCGATGGTTTTCAGCGCATAATGCTGTGTTACGTCGTCTTCACCCTTCCGAAGTATGGAGGCCACCAGTGCTATCGTCGTACCTGGAATCTGCAGAGTATTACAAAAATATCAACAGGGACAGGTTGATGACAATTTCTAACATGCAAGTATGACCTCGTCGAGTGCAGAAAGTGGAACGGCAGTGCAACTTTTGCTTAAAATTCTGAAGCGCACATTTGGAGACAGTTGAATCAGTCTACCTAAAGGAGCTGATTCCAAGAATCGCATCTAACCACAGTGTACCAGCTAGAATTTAATATAAGGACACTAAAATACCTGCCATGCTGAAGATTTGGCGTCCTTGGCGGAGTTATCATGACCACCTGCCCTGGGAGATCCCTCGTTCTGTGTTGCAATGTAAAAAAGAAGCTCTCCGAGTGTTGCCATTGCACAGCGCCTTACCTGCTCACAAAAGAGAATTATCATGATGTAAAATGATCACACATGGAATAATGGACCAACTTAAAACCATGACATACAATGTATTGTGAATACACCGTAAATTTGATTAGATCCACATGCCCCCTGTCAAATTCGATGACATTTGCTATGTATGAAGCCAGAGTGTAGTCATAGATCTGAGGCGCACCTTATCCTGCTTGTCCCGTAAAGTCTCTGTCAAAACTCCAACAACCCCTGAACCTGCAAGCTCTTCTTCAATAAGCGTAGCATGCCGAATAAGCAGTCCCATTACAGATGTCAATTGAACACGCAAGGCTGGCAGTTTCACAGTGCGCAACATTTTAATCAACAAGAGCATTAGTGGCCCATTGATTAATATGTTGGCTGCATCAATGTTGGTGCACAGAGTCTCCACATATTTCAACGTGTTGATTTTGTCATTGAGAGCAACGATGCTCCCATGAACGTTTTCCATGATCTTTTTCAAGAAGGTTTCCCGCTGCTCCGCTTCCAGCTTCACGAACTCAGAAGAAGTCAAACGCTCAGCGGGCAGAATTCGTGTGTCAAAGTTCGATTCCGGAACCTGTTGCATCAATGACATCATCAGGAAAATTCCAGAACATCTACCAACCAACTAGGGAAAGAGAAAGGATTTGCGTCTCTGAAGACAAACACTCATCGGCAGTATTATGGAAAGAAATGAGCACATTCTCAACCGGATAAAGTTAGACATGGAGCAACGTGAATGAAAATTACCTTCTCTATTCGCCGGTTCAGCATGATTGGCCTCACAGAAAGGTCTGACGGGTGCCAAAGAGACTGTGAAAGCACCACTGAAGGTCTGGAAGGATTTGGAGTACCAACAAAAGGCTCCTTCTTGAGCTCCTCACGCTGCGGACCTTTTCTTGGGATCCCAACTCCTGGCGGCGTTGCTGCAACCTGACGCATTGCATCCAATTGCTTTGCTTCAATTTCAGCCTGCTCCGTCATAAGATGATCCTCAGACCTTCCATTGATTTCAGAATGCGTCGGAGTGACTGGCTCCTCAGCTCCAATACTACTTGATTGATCTCTGCTCTCTCCTTTGGCAACTGGTGTTTGTGCGGGTGTGGTGGAGACCTTGTGAAGATCTTTCTCCTCTGCTAAAGCCGTTGGACTAGCGCCATTGCTACCAGAGTCATCTTCTTCTTCAGTGGTATCGCTTTCAGCTCCTTCGCCGAAGTTGAGCTCCAAATCATGATTCTCCAGAGTGATGTCTGTGTCATCAGAAGTCCCGTTCGCATTAGTCTGTTGCCGGTAAGTATCGTTCTCAGTCTCCTTAAGCAGATTGGTTTTCACTATCTTGGATAATCTAAGCAGGTTCACTGCCGCCGCCCCTCCCTTGGCTTTTGTGTCTGAGTCCTTCGGTTGTGCGTTTCCAGATAACCCTTTAAAAATCTTCCACCCATTCTTCTTTTGACTAGGATTCTTATTCTCTGGTACAGCCCCTTTTACATCTTGTTCACTATCGAGTTTCTTAGCTTGATTATGGCTTTTCTCCCGCGAAGTAGCCCGATCAGCCGTGGATCCTTTCCCGTCTGGAGCCCGCTTCTCAACAGGGGTACTCCTACCTGTCAACTGCGGCTTATCTTCAGGAGATGCAGATCTGTGAGTAAGCTGCAAGAAATTTGTAAAAGCAGGCTGTGGCGGTAAAGGAAGTGTCTTGCACTTCGTCCTCCAAAATGGATGTTTTCTGAGCTCATCCCATTGTAACCTCTCCACAGGATCCTTAACCAGCAGGCGAGTCACTAAATCCTCGAAGTCAGGGCTCGGGTTTCCCCAAAGCGGTGGCATGGGATCTGAAATTATAGAGTTAACCAGTTGAGTGAAACTGCTAGAAACAAATGGGGGCCGCCCAGCATAACATTCGTACATGACGCAACCGAGTGCCCACAGATCAGACCCATATGAATGTACACTTCCTTCTTGGAAAAGCTCCGGCGCCATGTAGCATGGTGTGCCACGTTTTGCTTGTGGTAGCTGCCAATGAAAATCCCAAGAAAATCAAGTAGAGCATGTAAAAAGCGAGGACATCTAATGTGTAGACAGGCGCATGTTCAGACTAATCAATACCGTGTATAGCCTACCAGATGGAACGAAAGACGCATCGCTATCACATGGTTATAAATCACACTCAATGGCAAAACAGAGACTTAGAGGAAGATGGGCAGAGGACCAGAAAAAGTAGACACAGGGGATGCAAAAGCTACCTCTTGGACGGAACTCTTGGCGATATCACTAAGTCGCCTCGCCAGTCCAAAGTCACAAAGCTGCACTCAAAGAAAAATGAAAGTTCATAGAGTCTGAGAAGTTACGTCAATTAACAAAGGTTTAAGGAGGGGAACATAAGCAGCACTAATGGCAAAACAGCACACACTCATAAAAAGGGGCATGAACAGACAAATACGTAACATGGTTATCTCCCCACTACTTCAAGTTTTGAGCTCGGTTTCAGCGAATCCAACATACCTCAGGACATACAGTCGCTTTGGGACACGAAACCCTGACAAAGAAAGAAGATTGCCTATCCACAACTAGATCGCAAAGCTAAAAGAGCATACTGATAGCGTCGAGTAACAGTTCGCTAGAGACAGACGGGCAAGGCACACGAACCTTGAGACGACCATTTTCATCTAGGAGGACATTTGATGGTTTTAGGTCACAGTAAATTACTCCTTTTGAGTGTAAGAACCTGCGACACCGAGATTTCAGAGTCAGGCACCAGATTGCACTATAATCTGAGGAGACCAGGAGACACGAGTGCTTCGTTACAACCAATCTCAAGCCCTTGTGCGCACTAAAAACTATCAACATGACTTCTTTAAAATCATGGCATTGTCACATTTTTCACACCAGGCACATGAATATTAAGAAAGTACTCTATTCAGAAATACAATACGTGGTTGTTGAGCCATATCAGCTAAGAAACATATGATGGGTGAAACAAACAGTATCTACATTGAGAGAATTCAAGTGAACAAGGCTCAAATGTTCAAAGGCCATACTGTAGAGCTTGGACTAGATCACGAGCAAAATCATGTATGGATTCTTCAGGCATCCGTGAATCCTGCAATATAGCGAGAAAATGAGAAAAGTTCAATAAGAAGATATTCTTCCAAGCAAGTTAGTAACATACCTCTACTTATCTTTCGCCTATCCCTGAAGTCAATAGACCTTTTTTTGGAGGTACTTTAAATCTTGTAACAAGAGAAAATATGCCACCTAGATCTCACAAACCACATGAAACTGGTTCTAATTACAAGGGAAACTTGCGAAATTCCGGGATACATCAGAGAAATAAATTCGAACTGGATGAATCAACAAACCCCTTGAGACATGCGGTGCTCATTTCCGATCAGAAAGACGCACTTCTCCCACGAACAGCGTTAGAAACTGATTGTTGCATAAGCAGAAGTGTGAGAGAAGAATTTGGAGTAACTCACCTGTCTCAGCAACGTCAAGAGATCCCCTCCGACACAGTACTCCAGAACAAGCCATAAATGTGCTGAAGTCTCATACCTGCCAATAAAAACCATAAATTAAAATAATAAAACTCAAATTCCCACCTCAAAAGCAATATTACGACAACATTACTCACATTGACTTACAGCATACTGCACAGTAGAGGTGCATATCGGTATTTTGAGCTACGAACATAGTGAAGAAAATACTTACCATGCGTAGAATTTGAGGACATTGTTGTGGTCGAGAGAGTGGAGGGTTCGAACCTGTTCAGAAATGAAAGAGGCTGTGAGTATATCACACAATTGCCCTGAGAGTAGACCTGGACCTTAAAAGTTGCGGGCATGCTCATACGATCTCTCAATGTAAAAGGAATCGATCGGTGTAGATTCAACTCACCTCCTGCAGCACCTTAGTTTTCTGGCTCTTCTCGACACTTTTGATGGCATAATACTCGATTGTCTTCTTCTTTCTTCCTTTGTACACAGTCTGCAAGCAAATATTGTGTCAGTTACTTCAGGTCAAAGATCTCCTCGACATGAGGAGCTGCACTCGTCAACTTTCAGATACAAAAGGAACAGTCACACTGCCTCTAAGACGAGCACAAACTAAGACGATCCCAGGAAATTCATGAACTTACCGAGTGTTTTCCTCGTCCGATCGCCTCATAGATGTGATATTGATTCATAAGAGATTCTTCAAACGACTAAAGACAGCCCAAGCGCTAGCTTGGAGCCACTTCTTTAAGCACGACAACGTATGAAGCTCCTCCCAAGGCTCAGCATAGGATGGAGGTCAAAAAATTCACAAAATTGCACTCTCTTCCACAGAAATAGAGACTGGATATGGCTGCTTCAGAGAGCATGAACTCAGAAAGTCGATTTTCAATATTCTAACCCGCAGATTACTTCATCGTTTCAACGGCCTGTTTCATATATCACATCGCAGAGGCAGAGGCTTCACTACTGATGAAGGCCAAACTGAATCCAAACTCGCTCTTCAAACGAAGCATAAAAAATAAAATTGCGCCGCGAACAATGGAACACAAGGACCGTAACTAGAGATCAGAGACTTTGTTTCAACACAATGCTGCATAACCATGTCATCAAGAATACGCCACGCCCTCCCGCGTTTCACATGAGAACCTTCAGGCTTGCTCACCAGCCAGTTCTCGCTCCCTCTCTGCACCCTAAACCAGCGAAACAGTAGGAACAGCCCCGCACCAGCAAAAACCCCGCGCCAACTCCAAAACCCACTCCGACGAATTCCACAACCTCCGCGCCCGAGCTCCACAACACAGCGACCTCACCACAGATTGAGCTCCAACCTCCAATGCCGCCAAAAAAATGCAGCCCGCGATCAGCTTCCAGTCAAGCTCTGATCACTTCACTGAGCAACGATGATCGCAACTTGTGGAAACAAAACCAGCCGTTACGATCAAGCTGTGGCGCACTCACGCAGTCTGCTGAAGCTTAAACGCCGTTTACAGTGGAGATCAGAGCGCGCAATGCAAGGGTGTAGGGTTTCCGAGGCTATGGCGGAAGCGCATTCAAAAAAATTGCACAAACCTTGCGCATCGTAAGCTTGTGCGAGACGAGCACACGAATCCGTTACACTGCACTTGAAACCGGCATCGTTCCCATTCAGTAGATTACAAATATGTGAATGTAACGAAGGTGTAGATAGTCTCACGTTTTGGGTATGTAACGTGTTTTTGTACATTTGAACCGAAACTATTCAAAATCCGTGGATTTGTGGACTTAGATGTACGAGGGTGGTAGAATTTGTCGCCTTTAGGATGTGATGGTGGTAATGGGTATGTCATTGGATGATGAAAGAGAAGCATGCAAAACTTGTGCGTCATCCTAACCCTTTAAGACCTAAAGAGGGTCGATTTTGGTGCTCCGGGTGTTGTAACTTTTCCTATGATTGGGCATTCTTGATGCGATCTTCGAAACTCATGTTGGTCTCCATAGCGGTTTTTCAATCAATGTAGGCACTAGCGAATTACAATGATTTTCGTCAAGTTGGGTCAGGATGAAATGTATCCATTGTGTTGATGATATCATACATGATATATTATACTTGTAGATTCTCTTAGACATCCTTGATTTGATTAGGTGTTATTGGATTAACTCCTTTGATTTTTTTATATGATACTATTTCATTCTAACATTTCGATGTACCATTTTGAACTCAATTGATAAATAAGGGTGTAATTATTTCTTTAAAATTTTCTTGGAACTTTTTTGTGATTATATTATCTTAAATGGAAAAATTATACTTTGTTTTATATTTTCATCCGATTTTTATCTTGTCATTATTTATTGATTATGACTTTGTTACATGGTGAATACGTATTTTTCATTTGATGGTAATATTGCCATTATTTCACTTCTTTCTAATTTGGCAGAAAAATAGGCTTCATTAATGGCCCATGTTAATTGAAATATGAATCCCAATCATTATTATTGAAGCACTATAATTATCTATGAGCTTTTTTTTTTACTGCAACAAAGTTTGCATTTCAACTTCTTCAAGACAACTTGACTAGCATTTATTTGAGAATTTGCATGATAATTTTTATAAGAAATAACTTTAATTATCTTAATGTCTTTAAATTATTTTATGTTGCAATTTACAAAACCATCACAAATGGAGTTTCTTTTTTGTATTGTCATTTGTAAATTAAAAAATCCAAAGAAGTCTTGTTTAAGTACTTTATAATATTATTAAGAGAAACTTTGGAGTTGATTTGAAAAATGTTAAAATATTTATATATATACAAGATATCAAATATCATTGCATGCTTCTTTACTAATTTACAATTGTTACAACAAAAACTTTGAAGTTAGAACATGATAAATTCAAGCCTTACATATACCTCAAAATCCTTATGAATTTATTCAAAGTTGCTACATTTCTATTGCTACTATGATAAAATCAACAAATGTAATGATTTTCATCGTTTTGCATCATTTTTTCCCTCCAATACCTCTTATTATTTACAGTGAGTAAATTTTATTATTTGCACATATGGAGACATAAAAGTTATTCGGGTGTCTTTCATCTTTATTTTTGTTCCTAATGTAAACACCATATTAAGATGTTAAAAATCCATAATTATATACACATATATACACAATGAATGAACAACCTACTTTTAAAAAACATGTAAGAAGGTTATAGACACCATGAAACCTTGTGTATTGTTAATGTATAATGTATATATTAATTGTATTATTGATATTTATATATTTAGGTTTTAGTATGAAAACTTCAATTACATTTGATCTTCTTCAATTTTCTAACCTTAAAGTGTAATGAAAATGGCTTCACCATAATAAGATCATATCAAAGTCAAAATTAGGATGATATAGTTGGCATCAAAGCATCTGCCAAAAGTTGGTTGATTGTTATTTAAGTAAAGATACATTTGAAATCATTTTCAAGCATAATAAAATTTAAGAATTTATTTGGATCATAAATATTTAGAAATTTACTAGCAGTGATAACCACCAATATAATACCATATATACTAGTGGCCAATCTAACCTTATCACTACTTAATTGTTTCTTGGTGTAATATGTTATAAGATTACAAGTGGTGAAATACATCAGTTTAAGTTTGTGTTTATTTTAATCCAAGGCTCACAAAAGTTCCAATTTCAATTTGTTTTCCATTATTTCCTTTCACATTAAAGAGGGAAAAATGAACTAAAATAAACATTTTTAACATATATAAATTATTGTTAGATTTGAAGAATATCTTTTAGTGATATAAACAATCAAGAACTAAAGAAAACTATAAATTTTTAATAATCGTGATGATTAGCAACAAGTTAATAGATTAAAGAATGAAATAAGAGACAAATGAAACTCACCTTTAGAAATAAGAAAACATATGTAATGCAATGTATGAAGGTTTAAAGCAATGCAAACTTACGTTTCAACTTGCCAAAAAAACTTTTGTTGACATTTATATAAACCCCATCTTCTACAACAAGGTCGGTGGAAACCAAAATTATGGTCTTTCAATGCTTTGATAAAAAAACAAATTGAATGAGATACCTTCTTCATTTGCAGATATTAACCCTTTAACGCATTGTAGCGGTGGCTATGGGGCAACCAATATCTACGAGCTTAATAGACTATGAAATGTATCATCTACTACAGTTGTAGATTGATGGTTGCGCCATAGCCAACCTGGCGTTAAAAGGTAAGTGGTATAAATGTTATAGAAGTCAAAATCTTAAATACAAAAAACTAAAAAATAAAGAAGGAAATATGCAATCTTTCTACATGTAAGAATGTAGTTTAAGTTAATAGTTGTAGGACACTAAAAATCCTTTACCGTTGGATTGGCTAATGCCAATCACAAATCTACGAGTGTGATAGATGAAATTTCACAAAATTTATTACACTTGTACATTCGACCATCACCATAGCTAGCCCGACGTTAAAGGGTTCAGGAGGATTACAACCTCACATTCTTACTGAGGAGTAAATTACACCTTGTAATTTTGCCAATTATTATGCAATGTTATTGTAACATATGTTTATAATTTTAAATGTTATGAATGTTCCGTTATAATCTACATTGAAATTTTGCAACGCATTAGTCCAACCATTTAAATGTAATTTTTATATTACAAACTATAAAAAGAAAAAGGAAACATGATTCACTACACAGTTGATTGTGCAATTAACTACGCGGTTGATTGCAGCGTTTCTACAGTTCAGTGCACGGTTGACTGCGTGGTTGATCGCTGTGTGGTTCACTGCATAGATTATGATTTTAGTAGTATGATGAATGTTCCGTTATTATCTACATTGAAATTTTACAATTGTGCTTTTTACAACATCACATTTCATAACTATTACATAGGAAGCTGAATTGAAGCATCTCTTTGTTTCAAGTTTTTCTGAAAGAGAACGATAACTTTCCTTAACCTTTAAAGCCAATAAATCCATAAGGCCTAGGAGAATCTCCAAGTGTAATAGACCATGGAGAACAACTTCTATATATAGGATACATTTCAATGGGACCTCAATTTACAAAATCATTGTAGCTCGCCAATGCTTGCATTAATTTTGGTGGTGCCAGTCCCGCTAGATTGAACAATCAAATGTAGGATTTAGAGTTGAGGGTTTAGGATTTAGGTTTTAATTTCAAGGTGTATGATTTAGTAATAGGCAACACTATCATGCTTGTTGAAAAAAATACAAAATAACTAATTTTCCCTATTTTATTTTTACTCGTTGCTCACCGCTCATCGTCCACCGCTCACAAGATAGCGCTGCTCAATTTCAACACAATCTTTTATAGTTCAATATGTGAATGCTTTGGGCATTTAGGGGTTAACAAATGAAATGTATTCCATGAATGGATGTGTACAACAAAGATCATATGTAAAAGTAAACCTAAGATAACCCTCCTAGTAACCAACCAATACTTACAAAATGGGGGTATATCCAACCTACTGCCATTCCATTACCACCTATTCAACTCCAAATGGGGGATTGCTATTAATCAAGACCCCTTACTTATGCTTGGCACTTATGGGAGGTACCTATTGACGGCCATTGGCTAAACATGGTAGCACACTTTGAAAATTCATAACTAATTTACATTTCACTCATATTGAAATTGTAATTGTATTGGTTATCCATGAAAAAGAAATGTATTATTATCTGTTCTTTCCATTTGTGCACATTGCTTAACCTGTCGGTTTTGGGGGGTTTACCTACATCTCGGCTGAAAACCAACATGCACTTCAGATGGTTGTACATGTCACTTGAACACACATGTACCATATCATCACAACATATTACACTAAAATTCACATGTTATATTCTTGCTATAGCTTCTCACATATACACACATGAACATAAGGTACAACACAAAATTTGCACATATCCATAATCTAGTTAATTGGATTACGCAGGTGTGGCGGACCCAGGTCCTGGAGCCTGTGTGAACCCAGCCGTTCCCTGCAACGCCAACCCCTCGTTGGTCATGGGCATAGCACTGGTTATGTTGGGATGGTTGTGTGTGACCTTCGCCACGTTAATGTCTTGCTTCACTTGCGCCACCTCGCTTGCGTTGTCGATCTTCTTTTGGTCCTTGTTGTGCTCTGCCTCCGCTTCTCCCTCGTGCTTCTTCTTCTTGGCCTCCAGCTTCCCAGCCTTGTCATGTGCCATGGCCTTGTCAGTCTGCAAAATGATGTTATTCCATAAGTCCGCTGCTTTGAGACTTCCCACACATGAGTGGGTGCGCAATCAACTACACTAAATAGGTAGATTAGTGTTAGATGAAGATTAGTGTTAGATGTAAAAATTACCCAACACTAATTGTCAACTCAAATCACAAATAGTGTTAGCTTAGGGTTTTGTTTGAGAGTAAGCGCCGCTTCGGCTCTTGCTTCCTTCTTGCTCTCCCTTGCTGCTCAAGCTTGTTCTTCATGATCCAATTCTTTGCTGTTTATTGAGGTGCACGCGCTGAGATACTACGAAGATCAATTCTGTTCCAGAGGGGGTGGATCAGCGGTTAGTATTGATAAACGACGAGGCTTGCAGGCTTACGCATCGCCTCGAAATGCTCTGAATCTGAATCTCCCATGCTTGTTTCCAAAGCCTTGCTTGCCCTTGTTTTTGAAGCTTGCTTTGCCTTTTATATCCCTGTCGCTTCGTCGCATCCTTTGGTTGTTCGCATCAGTTGAATCGCATCGCTCAATTGTTACTTCGTAGGATCCGTAACAATTGAATTGTTGGTTCCTGTTGCTGGTTTCCTTGCTTCATCGCATCAAGCCATTGTACCTTTTCACGCGTGAAAGCTGCTCCTTGTGTTTCAACACACCATTTCGTGGCCCTTCGGATTATCATGGAAGTCTCATATCTACAATTAAGTTCAATTTCTCCAAGTTCTCCAATACCAAATTTTTAGCAAATTCTGTATTTTATGAGGTTCTCATAATTTTCCTTCTTCAATTCCTCATTCTAAGATCCACAAAAAATATCATCCAACACTAAATGCGCTTCTGTAAATATTCAAAGTTACTAATTGGTACCAATAGTATTAGAGTTGACATTTAGTGTTCTAACACTATGGAGACAATTGACAATTAGCGTTTCTGTCGGCTATTACTGTTTCCAACACTAATCTACCTATTTAGTGTAGTTGTTGACTTCCCCAACATGATGGTATTCTATGTAAGCTTTTAAAGTTCATTTTCTTAAGCGAGGAAACCAACCATGGATGTGGTGACCCCACTTCCAATTCCAACACATTACAGTGCAATAAGAGTAATGACCCAATAAGAGCCAATCAGGTGGAATTAGGTGGACAAAATATTACCAGAAAAGATGGAGCTGTGCCAGGAGAATAATATGTCTGTGTGATATTAAGAAGGCTGTCGTCGGTCCACTAACTAGTAACTTAAACGTTCAAAAATCATGATAAACTCGTTCTAACCATATTCATCCTCTTATTGGTTTTGTCCATTATTTTCCCCACAACTGTCACACGTGATGCTCTAGAAACTGACAGAATTTAACTCTTAACTTACTAGTGTTGAGTAATAACCCAGAACCTCATTTTCACAAAACTCATTTCACCCAACTGATGGTTGAGCTTCAACATCAAGTCGTTTATGGGTAAAGAGATTATATGAACTCACCTTCTCATTTGAAGAAGCCTTGGCCTCGTCCATCTTCTCCTCGGCCTTGGCCGTCACATTGCCAAGCGTCTCCTTTGCATCTGCTGCCATGTGCTTCATCATCTTGACCGCAGCACGGGATTTCTAAGGAAATCAAGCACTCTTTCCAAGAGTAGACTTACTTGAAGGACTCTGAAGTTTAAAACAAATTATGTGATTGTTGAGGTGGTTGTTGCATAATTTGTTAATACAATAAATGTCACAGTTCTGGTGCACATAGACTTAGTGGTGGAACAAACAAACACATTATTCATGTCACACCGGCCTCTTTTAAGAGAGGAGTTCTTTTTGTCATCTCCAAGCAAAAACAAAAACCCTCTCAGAAACACAACAATGCCATGTAAGGACAACGTATAACTTCCATTTATATCACTGTTATGTACATTAATAAAACAATAAACGTTTCCTAAGCTTAAATTTTCTCCCAAATGTTCCAATGAGAACTCAAAAATCAAGCCTACCACAATAATCTCAAAGCTCTCTTTTGTCATAAGATCTAAAACAATGAAAAGGAAGAAGAATCCAGATCTCCTCGCGCTTGTGACGACGACGCCGACGTCCGCTGCGACGACGATCGTAACCGTAACGCCGATGTCGTGGGCACAGCGTCGGAGACGGTCCGCGTCGTGAAATCTAGATGAATGGAGCTATTGCAGAGTGGTGAGCTTCTGCAGATCCTGCGGCTCGCCCATGAAGTTGGTCTGCTTCATGGTGGTCGCGAGCGAGACCTGGCTCACGAGCGGTACCTGCTGCATCGTCTGCGACCGCTGCACCGCCTCGGAGACCGTGCGCCGCAGCGCCTCGTTGTGCGCGACGTTGCTCGCGCACGGCCGCACCATCCCTAGCGCCAGGCACATCACCAGCGCGCGCCGCCGGGAAGTTCTGGAGCTGCTCGCCTTCGTCGTCCGCCTGCCGCGAGCTGCTGCAGCAGCAGGCTCCGGGTCCATCACGGAGTCCACTGCGTCCAGAATCTCTTCGGACGCGGTGGCGATCTCCTCCCCCAAGGAGCGCTTCACGGGCGCGGCGGCCGCGTCGCGAGCGCCCGCATTCACCGGCTTCAGCGACTTCTTGCGTCGCAGCCCTGATGAGAGGGTCGGCTTTGCCGGCAGCGGAGTCACGCCCCGTGGAACCTGCGGCGATCCGCTCGTGGACACCTTAGGCTGATCCGGGGTCGACGAGCCCAGCAGGCTCCGGCACGATGAGCTCGCACTCAACGCCATGGCTGCAAACGACGTCGACGTTCTGATCAGCTGCAGCGAACACACTTCACTGTGCTACAACAGTAATAATAACCAAGGGTTTCTCCAGGACTCCTCCAACAACAACCGATTAGTCAAGTTGCAGGCTGTGACATTAAACGCCTAGCACCTAATCGGCAAAACCTGAACGAAACTGCCTGGCTACTTGCAGCACAGAACTCACCGGTCAGTAGTCTGTGAAGAAGAAGTCACCAGGCAGTCACAACGCTAACAACTAACTTAAGGGCACTGATCAAGTTGCAGACTGGGCTAGAGAAGAATGCAGACGCTGCAGTCGCGACCAGTCCCCGAGAATCAGCAACCACCTGATCGACAAACCCAGAGTACTTGCGGTGCAGAATTTTCCCGGTGAATAGTTGCAGCAATGACAAGCGAAGTTGAGACGGTGGAGAAAGAGCATAGGCGTAGGTGTTGCAGGTGGCGGGGCGGTGGTGGTGGGCTTGGCTGTAGCGGCAAGCTGGGGGACATGTGGCGTTGGATATTTATAAAGGAGGAGCGCTCCCAGCCTCTGGTTGCAGCGACGGAGAAAGTCAAGGTGTGTTGCTGCAGGCGTCCGGACTCCGACTCCCTCGCGGCGCAGTGGTCGCTGCGAGTTCGCGATGGATGAGTTTCCGCCGCGGATGCAACTGCTTTCAAGGTCCCCGAGGCTGCGAGAATTGCGAACTCCGTCACGACTTCAACTCTCTTCTTCAGGAAACTCCCCGAATTCATCAATAATATTATGAAAATAATGGATGGACTAGATTTAGCAACCCTTAAAGGACGGAGCTATGACCGTGGCATCCATCCCGATTTTCATTCTAATATGTGCTCTAATTCTTCATCAAATATAAGCAGAAATATTTTTTATTTCATTTTTTCAGAGATGACACCACATGTTTTATTCATGTTTCAAAAAACACAAGATTTTTTTTGTGAAAATTCGAATTATTGTGATTTTCTGAAGAAAATTTGAAGAAAATTTATATTATATATGAAGTTTGCGTGAAAAATATGATGATTTCACTGATGGTGTACTGTACATTAGTGTGCTGAAACTTGCGGTTTAGATGAAACTGCCGTGTTCAGCTAAGATTAGAAAATTGGTCATCCGTGGTAATGGGCCAAGAGTTCAAATTGCAATAACTTACTCAATTTTATGTATTTTTCAAATTTTCAAATTGGATTGGAAACTAGATTTGATAAAATTTATTTCATGAGTTGGACTCAATTTCAAAAAACATCATTTTAATGACTCAAATCCAGGTTTAGAGCTAAAGCTAGAAGTTTCTAAAATACACTACGTTGAGTTCCATGTCACAAACATTTTCTTGTTTAGAGAAAAAGTTACACTCTCTATGAAGGGTATCTACGGTGCATGTGGTACATGCACTCATTGAAAACACCTTCACAAAAACTTGGATGAGAGTAATGTTTTATCATCACGTGGGAGCATTTTACATTCTTCCATCAACCAGATTTTGGTGGCCCCGACGTTTAAGGGTTAAATGTCAGTCGAGAACCGTATTTACAAGCACGTATTTTTCTCTACAGGATTATATCAAAGCTAAGTAAGACTTTCACCTTTGGGTTGAAGATTCTTTAGCCCTTTAACAACAAAGGAATTAGAATGTGGTCGATGAGATCAATTTTTGGAGAGCCACAGCTCATTGAACCGTTGGATCAATTTGCACTAGTTGGAGTAGTTGTGCGCTATGCTTTCCTCCATCAAACCCATCTTTCTCATCTCCAATCAGTTGAGTCAATAACAAACCACAATCATTTATGTGAAAAAGGTGAACAGTGGAATGTACACATCGTGTAGATGGTGTTGTGCAGAATCTATTAAATTGTAAGAAAATCAAGACCTTGTGCATGGCCTTGTTTTTAGAGGGTTAACTAACATCTTTCATTTGGAGGTCATTTCAGTATGTGAACCTTATCAAGTTCAAATACGACACTGTACTTGTAGAATATTGTGACCACATGTGGCACCTTTTGACGTTTAAGGGTTAAAAGTCAGTGGAGGACCATATATAAGGTCATGTATTTAATTCTTAACATACAAAAATATATTTGAATTTATCAAGACATTCACCTTTGGATTTTCAAGATTCTTCAATCAACATCTTTCATTTTGAGGTCATTTCAATTTCTGGACCTTAGCATGCTCAAATACGACACCATAGAATACATGACCATTTTGCAACTTCTCAAGCATGTGGTAGGCGCAATAATGATCTAAATTAGAATTATCATGTGTCATTGGATTGGTCAACACAAATACAAACTCTTGTAACTATTATATTCATCAATTCTTACACCTCGTATATCTAATACACAAGAAAACACCATGTTGCAACCCAAATCTGGCTTTTCAGACCGTTAAGGGTTAAACGTAAGTCAGAAACCATATTTTACTTTGTAGAATATTAAAAATGTAATAAAGTTTTGCAAGACTTACACCTTTGGATTGAAGATTCTTCAGCTAGCATCTTTCACTTGGAGGCGTTTCAATACCTCAACCTTATCATGTTCAAATACAACACCATACATGTAGAATACAATGGCCATTAGTGGCAACTTCTAACATTTTAAGGGTAACTAATATAAAAGGCTTCATTGATTAGATAAAGTACTTCACAAAATCCTTACAGAAATCATATTATCTCAACACTTATTGAGTTCATATTGTATAAGCGTTATAGTCAGCTTCTTTTACAAGAGCATGTGTTACGACACCCATATTTGTTATAAGATAAACCCTCGCATAACCAACAAGTTAATCAATGAGTATATGTGGAGAGAGGAAAGAATTATACATTTATTTTTTAGCCATTGTTGGTAGAATCACAATTTCAACGCAAGTGGTTTTATATTTTTTCTGATGTCATGTGAATTGGTGATGAATTTTTAAAGCGTGTTACCATGTTTAGCCGGTGATTGCCGATAGGTACCCCAAAAGTGTTGACCAAAAGTAAGGGGTCTTGACTAATAGCAAACTTTCATTTGGATGGGTGAATGGGAGGTAATGGGTTGGATGTGGGTTGGAAATACTCCAATTTAATAGCTTTTGGTTTTGAATTTTGGTTGGTTAACAAGGAGGTTACCTTAATATAGATTTCATTATTGACTGAATAAAATACTTCAAAAATTTCTAATAAAAACAATATTATTTTAACACCTCTTGAGTTCATAAGGTTAAAGCACTATAGTCAACTCCCTTTACAAGAGCATTTGTTACAACAACCATTTTCATTATAACAGTCGGCTTGCCAAGTACATGCTACACATTCCCGGACCATAACCATTTCATTATAACATCTTCTTTTTATAGCTTGCATTACAAAAAGGCTACAATGAAGGAGCTTCAGATTGTACATGGAATTCATATGTAACATGAAGATTGTATTGCAATGATATACCAAAACCATGTTTCACGTGGTAATCTATATTGATTTTTATTATATGGACAATATTGAACCCAAGAACCCTTCTGTTAAATATGGTTTTATATAAAAAAATATTGAACCCATGGCCTTGATTTATTTATGATACTGCGGTTTCCTTCTAGAGAAGAGAAAGTGGCAGTGAGACTTAACCCCTAAAGGATCAAGACTATGTTTCACAAAAACCACCTTAAAATTGCCTCTCTAAGATGAGATGCTGCAAGACTAATTTAAACACTTTAAGAACTATTTTCAATTGGAAGATCTTTAAGTACACTACTACAAAGACAAACTCAATTTTTTTTGTAAACTTTGAACGCAGGGGTTGTAAGATACATGCATTTGAAGAGTGCAATATAGTTATCTTCTTCCTTGAGCGGACCGGATCAACGTACTTTGGTTCAAGAAATTGGCATGTTTTTACACTACACATTGCATACATTTTATAGGTCTATGTTTAACCTTGTGTTGGGTCATTGCACACCAAAAATCACAAGTAATGGAGGTTTTAGGATAAGAGAAATGGACTTGCAACGACTAGGGGTATAGAAAGTGGCCCTTAACATTGGAAAGCAATTTAATTTTTTAAGTAGAGAAATAATTGTTGGATCTAAAATCTGAACGGTGGATATAATGTTATGATTTATTCTTAAAAATGAAGACGATTTAAAAAAAAAGTAAAATCCTTGATTTTTATGCATTTAAACCCCTAAATGAGAGAAGTCCCAAGGTGGGCCTTTGCAAATGTTGGGCACATTTCTATGGTAGTAATTTATATTTGCAATCCTTGAAATTTTGTACAAGGATGCAAGAAGACAAGAAGTACTTGGGAATATGATTTTTATTCTCATTATACTTATAGAAAATAAACTATGCCATCTTAAAGAAAAAAAAATTTAGTGCGGGCACGTCGGGCAACTTCAAAAACATTTGCTAGGACATTCAAATGAATTTTAGATTTTTAATACTAGCAAATAGTATTGTTTCCTTTCACATTGTCAAAAAAAATTCTTGTCTTTAGAAAAAAATGTATTCAATCCCAAGTCAAATATTTTCATACATTGCCACACACTGTTGGGCAAGGAACCAAAAAAACAACTTCTTCTCCACATAAAACTTTGAAATCTTCATATTTTTTGCTTTTTATTTTTTCTATTACAAGACGGGGTGTAAACCTTCTTATTATCTATTTGGATTATCATTTTAAAACATATTTTGTTCCCAATAAATTAAAACGTGAATTGGCACTTTTTGAACCTCCATTTCTTGCACAATTTCTTTGAATGTGCTACACCCCTTTTTTACCTCTAAAAATTTGTGTTCAAGGATTTAACATTATGATCAACATGATGATATAAAATCTAGACCTTGTATAGTGCAAAATTGGACACCAAGTGAAGTCAAAGTCTCTTGATCCACTCAAGGCAAGGTTAAAAACGAACCATTTTTCCTACTTCAAACACTGTAATCTTTCAATTCGTGCGGTTAGTGTTGATAAAATTTTGTGAATATGTTATTTATTAAGTGCTTAATGAGATCCTACGGTTTAAATTAAAGATACAATTTTTTGTTTCCTTCCTTACTCAATGCACTAGAATCAACTACTTTGAAGTGGATTTGGTGTGAAATTGTTAAGGAAATTTAGGGATTACGTGAAAACAATGAAAGTTGCAAGAACTTTCCTTCACTATACTACTCGCCTAAAAAAAGTGCAACAACCAACTCTAGAGTACTTTTGTTCATCTTTGTACTACCCTATCCAGCTACCCCAAAGTTGAGCTTTTTATGTTTGAAGCACCATAACATTTTCCCTATAAGTCCAATAAAAAGAAAGAAAATATTTCTTGCAAAGATAACCCGTATTTCTACCCTCACTTCAAATTTCAAGAATTTAACTTCAAAAATGGTTTTATAGGAACTTATCCAAAATCGATTTGTAACCCCTTAGGGATTGATATGGAATGAAACAGACGATGAAGGATTATGTATTCTTGATTTGACTGATAAAACTCCTACACCTTTCCCAGGCACAAGCCACCCTTTCTATGTGGTCCAGGTTACCATACGCACTAGTCACTTTTGGCACCTACCTGCCGTGCTAATTATTTTTCTAAATTGGAGTGGTTCAAACACAATGAATATCACCTACGCATTACATGGATATCACGTAGTCATAACACATAATACAGGTATTATCTTGGTATCACACAGGGATCACTTAGAGAAATCTCTTGAATTTTCCAAATTTTTGGACATTCTCCAATGTGATTGGCGACCGAAGGTGACCACACTAGCATAAGATCATAATACAGTAAGGGGTGATATATGGGTCATCCCTTTTTAGTATCAGGAAAATTCAAGTGTCTTGTTTTTTGGATTCGAACTAAGTGCCATTTTCACATGGTTTCATTTACTCTGCAGCCAAAAATTGGACAAATGTGATTTTTCATTCAAATATGCCGTTTATATCATCTATTTCAATCTTTGTCTTCCATATAAATCCATTTTTGGATGAACGTCGACAATGACACAATACTGGTTTCAAAATACATTAAAAAGTCTAATTTCCAATTTTTTTTAAGAACATCTAACTCCATGTAGTGAGGAAAAAGGCGTTGGGTTTGGGAAGGCTTTTGTGAAGCATATGCTTCCATGAGATACCCCTGAAGCAGTGGTGACTTTACAAAAGGTTCCACATATATCCAATTTAGACAAGATTCTTTTTAAACTATTTTTTGTTGGGATGGGTTCTAGAAAAAATAATAGTTTTCGGACGTATTAATTTTTCCTCATTAAACAAATTTTCTTGAATTGTAGTTTTTAAGACATCATTTTATTAGAAAATGAGTTGATGGGACAAGTTTTAGCATTTATATTTGTAGACATGTGTGAGTTTGTTTTGTTCTGGTTTATTTAGAATTGTGACGTTAGTGAGGTCTCTTAACTGATGCATTACCTTAAAGCATATGAGGTATTCCTGAAATGATTCCAAGCCATGGAAAAGAATGATCAAATTTCAAAATAATATCAAATTCAACAAACTAGAAAGTCAGTTCAATGTTGGAATTGCAGTCTTAGTACCTTGATCTTTCATTCTTCATCAATCAAAATCCGACTTCAACAGATGTTCAATATAAATTTTGTGGAAAGAAATATCTACAACATCAACGGTTTGAATATTCAAATAGTCAAAATTGGGAAAATTGGATGGAATCTCTAAATTAGATAGCATAGGCTTATAATGCATGAGTTTCAAGGTAAAGTAGAACTTTTTCAATTAAAATTTCTTCAAAGGGAAAAGGAATTCTTCAAAACAACTTCTTGTGTTCAACTTTTAAAGCTGAAGACAATCTACACCAGGAAATTTAGGGTTCAAGGTTGGTATCAAATAAGGGTTTATTAATTATGTAGGTATCAAATTTGGAGAGTGTGGGAAGTGGAGCATCTACTGAGAAAGGCCAGCAATGTCGGCAGAGAGGCTCCACAGCTTGGACGCCAGCTTCTCGTCATAAGCTTGAGGATTGGCAGGCACTTGCTCCACTTTGCTGAAGAACATGCCTCTGGAAAGGTAGCGGACTGGCCAGTCCAACGCTGCGGCTGCGAGCTGAAGTAGCGCCGTCGGAGTTGGCTTCGTTACCTATGCGCCCACATCAACCATGCACACGTCCATGTCAATCACCAATACCTCTGTAAAATGAGGCAAAATACCATGAGTTTTGATCTCTTCCCTCGTCCTAAATGATTAAAAACAACTCTCCATTTCTGTAATCAATTGTAAGAGGGAAAAGGCGGCCAAGATTCATGGTACAAAGTCTCGAAGACAGCTAAAATTAGTTCTAACTTGAGTTTAGAGACCACCGAGCTCGTCCATTTATGTGATGGTTATCAAGAGTGAGGGAATAGTATTATTAGAAATAAAAGAGGTTGGAACTTTGGGTGACTCTACAAATGACTATCTTTGTATAATGACTGAGCAACAGGATGGTTTGTGGGATGATCTCACCCCCCACCAAGCGAAGCCTCCTCTAGCAAAGTGCCGCAGCGGCGTCTTGTCTTGCTGTGAGTCTTTCAAAGGGGTGGTGGCGGCATGATACACTGGTGTTGCTCCATCCCATGTCGGAGCAAATGCAACCTGATTATCAGTCGTTACAAAATGTCAGTCACCAGGTATCTCATGCAAACAACCAATACTTGTGGCTCCTGTCTTCTTCGTCATAATATGTTCTGGTTCTAGTCCATGCAACGAAGAAGAAGAAGATGGCGATAAAAGCGGTTCCAGAGGCAAGATTGTTACCTTCATACCCCATGAAATAGGGGGCTTGTTGTATCTACTTCTCCTCCAGATATCACTCAAAACAGCCCCTGTTTCAACCGCGATTCCCACCGTTATTCTCTTACTTGCAGAACGCGTTACAATTAAATATAAAGTGAGGCAAAGATACCGAGAGTTTTGACCTCTTTTCCAAATGTGAAGTATTAAATCCAGCCCTAGAGAGGTCTAAATTTCTATGAGAAAAAAGGTAGCTAAGATTCATGGCACAACATGACCTTCTTCCTTTTCGAAGGCAGTTAAGACTACTTCTAACTTGAGTTGAGAGACTACCAAGCTCTTCCATTGACTTACCACCACACCTTTCCATTGAGGTAATAGGAGTGAACAAATAGTAGTATTATAAATAAAAAGACCAATACTTTGTTAAAACTTTGGGTGGCTTTTACAAATAACTCGCCTATAATCTAGGCTATGAAGAAGAGATGCTGTGATGCTTTACCTGGATCCACTGCGCACGTTTGAATCCCCTTCCCTGATCAACATGCGCGTAATTCATCAATAAACCAAACCTTCGTAATCTCTGGAAATGAAAGTTGCTGAAAGCATGAGAATAATGTACCTTGCCACCGCCGTTGTAACTCAAAAGAAAACAGGACGTTTGCAAGCTTCGCCTGAGCATACCGACCAGCTTTAAAATCTTTTAAGAACCTTTCCTGATCAATATTCACACTGCAAACAATCAGTACAGCCAGTCCTCTGATCTAGAAAGAATTTGGATAAGGTGCAAAAATTAGTTTACCGGATCCGGGATTGTCACACCTCGGCTCATTATGGAGCTCACATTGACCACCTTTTTCACAGACACACAATTTTCAAGTCAGACTCCAGCACCGAAAAGAAATAATTCAAGTTCATGATCTAATTACGGAAAAATAATTTTAAGGTTCATTTCTTTACCCTTGAAGGTGCACCTGCCGTCAAGCTGTCCTCCAGCAGGCGAGTCAAGACATAATGGCCCAAGTAATTCACCTGCAGCAGCTCTAACAAGGAACCACAGTTGAAATCAATGGTTATACAAATAGCAAGATAATTGAACTGTTTGTAATGTCACGCGAAGCTTGGAAGTTTGAAAGTAATACTAATTCGATAATGCACTCATTGTTCTACACGAGGTAAATATCTATAAAGTTATTTGTAAAGTCATCCAAAGTTTCAACAAGATGCTCCCTCTTTTTTATTTTTACAAGTATTATTTATTCACTCTTCCTAGCTCTTAGATGAACAGAAGAGCTTGGTGGTCTATAAACACTAGTTTTAGTTGCCTTTGAGAAGCAAGAAAGAGAGATCATGTTGTAACATGAATCTTAGTCGTCTATTTTCTCTTTGAACTGATTATAGAGCTATCTAGGGCTCAATTATAATAATCTAGATTGAAAGAAGAGGTCACAACTCATGGTATCCTTCGCCTCCCTTGATGAAGAGTTTTATATTTTACCGACTTTAAACCTTGATTAAACTCTGTAGCAAGCGCTACATGCCACCTCCAAAGAAAATTTAGAGGCGGAGCAAGATGAGCATCTATTGGGAACGGCGCCACCAAAATCTATGCAGGCATTTGCGAACTAACTAGAGTGATTTCCATGAAGTGGGGTCACAATGAAATGAACCCATTATGTAGGTGATACTTTGCATAATCTAATTACACTTGTAGATTATATGTCATATGTTCCTAAGAAGGAAAAAAGCATGATCAAGCTATGGAAGAGGAGCATGGTACCTGAGCAGATCCACCAACACCTTCATCTGTGTACCAGGGAGTGCCGAGGGTGACTCCAGCGTTGTTGACCTGATCAGGAAAAATTCATTACTCACAGCCACCAGAATGTAGAAAAAAAAATGGTAGCAAAATAGAGTTCTTTCCAAAGTCACCTAAAGTTCCAATATGATACCTTAATAGCTATTAGATCAATGGAAGAATTGGGTAGTGTCTCATCTAGCATCCTTCAATTCAGTTAATGGAAGAGTTTGGTGGTCTCTCAACCCAAGTTAGAGGTAGTGTTAGCCAAAGAAGAAAGGAGATGTCATGTTGGACCACAAAGCTTAGCCATCTTTTCCCTCATCGAACTTAGCTCTTTAGGGTTTAGGGTTTAGGGTTTAAAATGAGAAAAGAGGTCAAAACTCTTAATATCATTGCCTCACTCTACAAATAGAAAACAAGTACACAAAGTACACCCGATCAAAGGGACTCACCAAGAGCTTCAAAGGTAGGTTCCGAGACTTGAATTCCGTGGCACACTTTCGCACAGATTCTAGTGTCTTCAAATCCAGTAACAAAACTTCCACATCGGCTCCTGGACAAGCCTGGTTAAAACAATTAAACAGGTTAAGTTTCTGTCATTCTTTTGAATAGATGATGGTGGTGGTTTTTTGTTTTTTTACCTCACGGATGTAAGACGCCGCTTCATGGCCTCTATCAGCGCTGCGGCAAGCCATGAACACTTTCATGCCATCCTTGGCAAGAGAGAGCGCAGTCTCTCTGTCAAAAAAAAAAGAGAGAAATATCAAAAAAGAGTACAAGAATTCTGTGCAAGAATCTCGAAACCAATGTTAAAAGTTTAAAAAAAAACCCTCAAATATGATCAAAACCTTTCCCTACACAAATAACAACACACAAGTGCCTGCCTTCCACCTCAACACCAATGTAAAAGAGAGAAAAATCAAAAGAGAGTACAAGAATCCTGTGCAAGAATCTCAAAATCAATGATAAAAAAAAGAAAACCTCAGATATGATCAAGGCCTTTCCCTACACAAATAATAACACAACAAGTGCTTGCATTCCACCTCAACACCAATGTAGCTCAACTCCCTGAAACAACTCCTGATCTACCAAGAAAAAGCCATCTGCAAAACAAAAAAAAAACCGAAAAAACCTAAACACAAGACCCATGTCGAAAAACCTCAAGATTCTTAAGAAAAAAGTCATGATTTGAGAGGTCAGTTTTTCTGAGAGAATGACACAAGAGACACTTGCGAGAAGGCCACCTTCCGATTCCGGTGTTGGATCCGGTGACGAGGGCCACCTGCTTGCGGTCGGAGAGGTCCATGTCGACCTCCACCGGCGGAGCTTCAGGCTGAGATGTGAGGTTTGGAAAACACGGCGACGGTGACGGAAGAATTTAGTCGTGATTGCGTGAGTCGTTTTCTGTGTGGATGATGGTGACTGAGATCCGGATTCCGGGACCGGACCGACGGTGTTGTGAGGTACTAAGGTAAGCCCCCCTACAACCGACAAGTTAAGGAATGTGCATATATGGAGAGAGGAGATAATTATACTATTATTTTTCAGTGATAGCCAATAGGATTACAATTCCAACCCAAGTGATTTCATATTTTTTCGATGAAAACTGAATTAGTTATGAATTTTTAAATTGGGGAGACATGTTTAGTGGGTGGGCAGTAGGAGGTACCCCCTAACCGACGACCAAAAGTTAGGGTCTTGACTAATAGCACACCTCCATTTGGAGCTGAGTTGGGTGGTAATGGGATGGAAGAGGGTTGGATATACCCCAATTTTATAGGCATTGCCTATGGGTTTTTGATGGATATGGGGGGCTTACCTTAAATCCGACTCCTACGGGGCTGGGATTAGTGTCTCACACCCATATCGGGTTGAGGTGGAAAACTAGTTTGGTTACGAACCAAACCATTTGTTTACCCTTCTTCAACTTTATAATTCCTACCGTATTTGTAATTTATCCGTTCCCAGTGTGTTCCCACATCGTTATCATGTGTTCCCAATCTTCCCAAGTGCGTTCCCACGCAAGTTCCCAAGTGGGCACGGTCGTTCCATAGTGTTCCCAATGTGTGACTTTAAAATGTAAGAAAACAAAATTTCACATCAGGTGATGCCCACCATTTGACGTTGGGGTCCAGGTGGGAGCTCCGTCTGGTTGCATGTGCGTTTGTTTTCTGTATGTGTTGGAAGGACCCCATATCGCCGTAGAAGGACCCACTCCGCAACTCTGTGGGAAGGACTACCAATGTCCTCATATTAGGGCTATCTCAGATTAGGGACGGGACGAAAATCAAGTATACTAAATGCGCAGAGGATGTTTTGCGTATTCTACTTCATTTCTAGATTTAAAGGTATACTAGTATGAAGTGACTAGTATGAAGCCTACTTCATACCGTAGTGATTTTGCTACTTTGGCACTAATTAACCCTTAACCCCTAAAAATCCTTGTGTTCTTGGGAGCTCGAAAACCAAAAATTGCGAATTTCTACCACCTTGTTGGAATTGAGGTATGGTCAATGTATTTACTGTTTTTTAGTACTTTCAACCATAGGATCTTAAACCTAGCTACTATGAAATGAACTATGTCAAATTTGAGCCGTTGGATGTGCACCATTTGTGAGATTATAATGTTCAAAGTTGATGCAAAACTTTTTTTGGGCATTGTTTAAAAGACATAGTCTACTTTGTGCAAAGGAAAACTTGATGATTGCCACACCAATCATTTTGCTCATATTTTTTTCCATGTGGAGAATCATGTTCCGAATGCCTATGCAAAATTTTAGAGACTCATTTGGCTTTTTGGACCTTCATGAAAATTATTTTCCAACAGAAGGTATAAAAACGGTGATTTGGAAAAACATGCATCACGTTTATTGTATTTAATTTAGGAAAAAAATGAACGGTGAGTAGGTACCTCTTTAAGTTTGTGAATTTTGGGAAAAAATATTTTTGAAAAATTATTAAATCTCAAATTTTGACGAATTTTGAAAGAAAAAAATGTAATATTGTGGAAAACTTTGAAACTTGCTGTTGTAATTTTTAGAGGCTGCCCTTGCAGAATTGGTAAAAGGTTCAACATGGGTCACTTGGAAATTTGAATAGAAACTTAGTTATGAACATATTAGCAAAAAAACATTTCAAAAAAATGTTGAAAATAAAAAGTTTTTTTCTGCCCGCCCAGAGGTTGAAAACTAAAATTTGAGTAAATAAGCTCAAAAATTAGAATTCGACTTTGCAAATTGTTGCACATACACCTTGTAGTATAGGGAACACCCCGTAAAAATCTTTTGCAAAAATATTAAATTTAACCCCTTGAACTAGGCTGCCCGAAATAGCAAAAAGCCATTTTGGCTTTCAAGGATCTTTAGGGGTTAAACGTCAGAAGGTGCCGTTGGTGGCCATCGTATTCTATATGTACGGTGTCGTATTTGAATATGACAAGGTTTAGATATTGAAATGACTCCCCAATGAAAGATGTTAGTTGAAGATTCTTCAATCCAAAGATGTAAGTCTTGCTAAACTTAATTACATTTTTTGTATGCTATAGAGTAAAATACGGTCTTGTATATACGATTTCCAACTGACGTTTAAGGGTTAACCCTTAACCCTTAAACGTTAGAAGGTGCCACTTGTGGCTACAGTATTCTACTCGTATAATGTCGTATTTGAACATGATAAGGTTGAGATATTGAAATGACCTCCAAATGAAAGATGTTAGTTGAAGAATTTTCAATCTGAAGGTGTAAGTCTTGCTAGACTTTAATGCATTTTTGGTATTTCTACAGAGTAAAATACGTCCCTTTATATACGGTTCCTGACTAACGTTTAAGGGTTAAAGGTCAGTGAAGGACCATATATACGGTCACGTATTTTACTCTTAACCCCTAAATTACCAAGAGTCCTTGAGATGACTCTTGAAGGTTTGGGCAGGTTCGTACTATGTCAAAGCATAACATTATTTTTTTGAAATTTTTATTGTAGATGTAAATTACTAAAAGCTTTTTGTAAGTCCAGTTTTTCCTAAATCCAACATTCAATGAAAATTTTATAGGGTTTTGAAGTTCTTATGGGGAGAGCGGGCACGTTGGGCAACTCCAAATTTTTTTGCTAGTACGCACTATTGAATGTGAGATTTTCAATACTAGCAAATGAAATTATGTCCATTCATATTGTCAAAAAAATCTTGTCTTTAGTGAAAAATAGCATATAAATCCAAGTCAAACATTTTCACACATTGTTGCATATTGTCGGTCAAGGTACCAAAAAATCTTCTTCCTTTCCACATAAAACTTATAGATCTTCATTTTTTTAAAAATTCCCCCACGGCATTATGTGGTGTAAACCTTCTAATTGACCATTTTGTTTATCAATCTAAAACATAATAAGTTCACAAAAAATATAACGTGAATTGACAATTTTTGAACCTCCACTTCTTGCACAATTTTTTTGAATATGCTACACCCTTTATTTGCATCTAAAATTTGGTGTACAAGGAACTAATATCATGCTTAACATGATAGTAATGAATTAAAACCTTGTGTAGAGCAGAAATTGGACATCAAGTGAAGCCAAAGTGTGCTGATCCACTAAATGCATGGAAGAAGATGAACCCTTTTCACTACTTCAAATACTATTACCTTTCAATCCATGCAGCCAAAATGTCTGAAAATTAGTGACTATGTTATGTAATAAGTCTAAATTGAGATCCTACACATTAAACTAAATATGAAAGGTTTTTTCCTTCCTTACTCATTACACTAAAACAAGCAGTTTTGAAGTGTTTTTGGTGTGAAATTGTCAAAGTAATTTAGGGGTAACATACAAAAAATTATTGAAATTTAGCAAGACGTACACCTTTGGATTCAAGATTCTTCATCTAACATCTTTCGTTTTGAGGTCATTTCAATATCTGAACATTATCATGCTCAATTACAACACTATACATATAGAATACATTACCATTTTGCAACTTCTTGAGCATTTAGTAGGTGCATTAATGATCAAAATTAGAATTGTCACGCGTCATTGGATTGGGCTCAACACAAATACAAACTCTTGTAGCTATTGTATACATCAATTCTTACACCTTGTATGTCTAATACACAGAAAACATCATGTTGCAACCCAAATGTGGCTTCTCTAACCTTAAAGGATTAACCCTTTAATGCCTACGAGGCTCGGACATGGTTGATTTTGGTGCTTTTGCTCTTTTGACTCTTTCTACAATTGGTCATTGTCTCTCACGCCCTCTTAACGCATTTCAAGCTCTTTGATAGCTTTTCAACGGATTTCTCCAATCTCTAATTTATGTAGGCAATAGCAAACTATACATATTTCTGTGAAGTGGGGTTGTGTTGAAATGTATTCATTGAATATGCCTAGTCTATCACGCTTGTAGATTCTCCTATGCTCTCATGGTCTACTTAAGCATTAAAGGATTAATCCCTAAAGGTTCAAGAAAATGTAATGTAAAAGTAACAGGAGAAGCCACACAATCCTTTGCACCATTAGGGATTAAACTATTTAAGGAAAAACAAATCATTTTGGGGAAGTATCCTATAGAGAATTGTAAGTATTGGTAGAAGAGTTAACATTGCATATAACTCCTCCTCCCCTTAAATTTTTTTGAATTTGTCTTATGTCCCAAAATTTTAGACCAATGGAAAGGGAGATTGAATTGAAATTTATGGAGCCTAAGATGACCTCCTTGTCTCAAGGGAGCTCCTCCAAACCTAAGGGCGTGCCAAATAGTTGTGGATTTGAGGCCACTGAACATGGCTTCTAGAGGGGCTATTTTTGGGCCGCATGAGGGAATTGCAATTGCTTGCCCCACAAGTTTTAAAAATTCCACCCTCTAGTTCTCTTTAGGCCGATAAGTGACAATAAGAAGTGAAGAGTGACGTTGAGGGCAAGAATGAGGGCATCCTAGAAAAGCCTCCTTGTGGACTGGATCTCTATGTTTAGAGGGACCCATGGAAACTTAAAAGTGTCTGAAGTCGTTGGTAGGGAGCCATTTCCTTAATCTCTGACCCACTACAGTGCGTCTTTCCGTTTCAGGGCCCGTCCTAGGGAGCAACTGGCGATGCTGAAACAAGTTCATCTACACCCTCCACTTACTAGATGCCAAGGGATTATATTACCACATCATGTGTTACGTGACAAACTTTGTGATTTGATAGTATACAATATATGAGGTCTTCCACTTTCACTTACACATATTTCTTTAATTTTTTTTAAAGCCTCCAAAATCAGCATGGAAAAAATATTTTTTAAAAAAGTATACGAATATGTTATGTATAGAAGTAGCTCTACTAACCTATGCCCGATGGGCATGGACTTAGTGGTGGAATGAACGGACACTTCACTCACGCCGGCCCCCTTCGGAAACCGGCGTTCTTCTTCTTCTTCTTCTTCTAGAAGTAGCTGTAGTGGTAAGGGTAACACGATATTAGATTGGGAATGCCTAAGTTATTGCGTGACATGGAGGTTGTACCTATGACTCATGAGTCATTTGTAATTTCATCCACTGATACGTATCAGATTAAGAAGATGTTGGTGGTCTTTCAATCACAGGCCTTTTTAAGTATGAAAGAGCTGAATGGTTTTCAAACTCAAGATCACAAATGAGCTTTTTAAGAACTCAGGCAAGTTCAACAATCCTCTTTGATGTTTTTTCTATAATTAGAAGGGCACCTCTAAAACCTTTGTGGGAGTGTATTTTCTTTTAAAATCCGAGAATCTCAAAACATACTTGTAGTTATTTAATATTTAAAAATGAGAAAAGAGGTAAAAACTCATGGTACCATTCCTTTATGGTACAAACACCTCTATTTGTACATTTCTGTTACATTTGAGTTATGGCTCCTTCTGATGCTGAAGAGTGAGGTCTGATGCTTTTGTACTCTATACCAAGGGTACCACAATTTGCCTTGACTTGTGTACAATATAACCCTCAATGTGGCATGGAGGTGTGGTGACCTTGGAACTTGTGACAAACAAAAATTGACCACAACCTTCACGTGATGCAAGGTAGAAAACAAGCTCCCATCACTACAAGGCAAATGCATGTTGATGCAAATTGAGCAATAAGAACAGAAAGAATGCGAATAATTTCCTTGATGATTTAGGAGTTACGCAGTGGGAACTGGGAGTTACATATAAAAGGCAAATTTTACTTTGAATAACATTCCTACGATTGACTTTGTGTGTATAAGTGCTCGTGTCTTTTCAATATTCCAAGCATCCACACCGTGGACCATGGGAGTGCCCATGGTGGGGAATGCGGAGCCGTAGCGGTTGTTGGTCAGTTAGGCTGGTGCTGCCCTTGTCCACACCGCGTCTTTGCGACTCCAATGGCGTCGGCCCACCACGTGTCGGCCTCGCAACGCCCTACTTTAGATTTTGGCACCCCTCCCTTAGGAGTGCCTGCAACAGATTTTAGCCACTCCCTCGTCAAAGGTTGTTTGGCGTGCATGAAGATCTCATGACATTCTCCTGTGGAATGGCCTCCAAATGCCGTCCCAACAATCTTCAGCGTGGAAAAATATTTTGCGGTGGAGAGGTCCAACGACATCTTTTCTCTATTTGGCCTGTTGGAGTGCCCGTTGGAGTGAGCGGTGCAGATGCTCTCAATCTTCAAATGTAATGGACTGGGATACTTTTACACACAATGTCAATTATAAGTTACCACAAATAAGAACCATCAAGATTATTGCAAATGTATGTGGTTAGAACATCGTGTAACCTTGTCATCTGGGACCATCAAACATGATGCACGACCAAATACATAGGAGATTGAGTTTGCCAAGCAAATGAAGCTCAAGAGTTGCATGAAAGGGTGTGGTCCAAGATCCATATTAACCTCCAAAGGACTAAGGCATTTTAGATTCTATTGATTAAAAACTACCAAAATGAAAATTTTGAGAGTGTAATTGTAGGATCTTTTTCAAAACTTACATGAGATGATATGATAAAAATTTGTTGAATTTTGATTGTACAAATCGAAAGATAATTTCAGTCAAAGTGAAAAAATTTGTCCCTCAAAGGGTCACTTGGTTTTTTTAGGGGTTAATCACGATTCATCCCAAGTCACTCTGACATGCCAGTAAGTTTCATCAATGTTTTTCTTGAAGACTTCCCAGTCTTACTTCCTCGAGATCCCCACTTGTATCTTTATCATGACACTGGCCCATCTCTGCATATTTTCAAAGTTGCCCATGTGATGATAGGACATGGCACATCGTTGGTAACAAACCCAACGTTTTTGTACAGTGGGGTACCAATCAAAATGTCGTTTTTGAATTTGCAGTGAGAAAAATTTCAGTACTGCCAACTTTGAAAGCCTCTTGAGAGCTCAAAAATTGGTATTTTACCACGAAATTTTTATCAAAGAATTATCTTTAAGTTAATTACATGTATGCCGAATTTCAAGGCCAAAAGATTCACCGAAAAAAAGTTATTCAAAATCTACCAACATTGGTAGCTGTGGAATTTTTTTCACTGCTGCCAACTTTGACAGCCTCCCAAAGATTGAATTATTTTTTTTTTGCCATGAAATTCTTGGAACAAAAACCTCATTATGTTAATAACATATAATAAAAATTTCAAGGTCAAAATATTAATTCAAAAAAAGAAATCCACAATCTACCAACATGTGTCGTTGTGGGAAATAATGGGGGAAACCATTTCATTGCTACCAACTTTGACACCCTCCCAACGGTTGAGAAATTGTCTATTTACCATGAAATTTTTGGCACAACATGCTCTTTATGATAACAACATTCATGCCAAATTTCAAGGTCAAAAATTTATACAAAAAAAAAACATTTACAATCTACCAATGTGTGTAGTTGTGAGATACCTTTTATTAAATACATTGAAATTGTTGAAATATGTCAAACAATCATCCTTCTAGATTGAAATTCTCCAGATGATGCAATCTCTAATCATAAATGCTTCTCAAGAAAATCAATCTATATTGAAGTGGTCTACAATGTCGAGTTGCTTCATTTTATGAGTAGAGTGCCACATGGATTGCTCATGGAAGATGGGGCACATGTCCATCGTAGCAAAGTATGTGAAGAATGGAGACGAACACACCTTTTGGAGAAGCTCGATTGGCCTGCAAATTCTCCCAATCTCAATCCAATTGAGAACCTTTGGAAGATTTTGAAAGATGTTGTGCAACATGGCCCAATATGTCCAAAAAATTTAGATGACTTGAAGGTAGTTATTGAAAGAGAGTGGAGGTTAATCAATGGTACAAAGCTCCTTCAACTATGTCATTCTATGCCCTCTAGGTTACAAGCAGTGATTGAGGCAAATGGAGGACATACACGTTGGTAGATTGTAAATGTTTTTTTTGGTATAAATTTTTGACCTTGAAATTTGGCATGAATGTTGTTATCATAAAGAGCATGTTGTGCCAAAAATTTCATGGTAAATAGACAATTTCTCAACCGTTGGGAGGGTGTCAAAGTTGGTAGCAATGAAATGGTTTCCCCCATTATTTCCCACAACGACACATGTTGGTAGATTGTGGATTTCTTTTTTTGAATTAATCTTTTGACCTTGAAATTTTTATTATATGTTATTAACATAATGAGGTTTTTGTTCCAAGAATTTCATGGCAAAAAAAAATAATTCAATCTTTGGGAGGCTGTCAAAGTTGGCAGCAGTGAAAAAAATTCCACAGCTACCAATGTTGGTAGATTTTGAATAACTTTTTTTCGGTGAATCTTTTGGCCTTGAAATTCGGCATACATGTAATTAACTTAAAGATAATTCTTTGATAAAAATTTCGTGGTAAAATACCAATTTTTGAGCTCTCAAGAGGCTTTCAAAGTTGGCAGTACTGAAATTTTTCTCACTGCAAATTCAAAAACGACATTTTGATTGGTACCCCACTGTACTATACATAGTCCCATACTCAATGCCAGCTATCGTTTTGAGTGCCCAAGACCAAACTTCATACTTCTAACTTCTAACCTCATACTTCTAACTTCATACTTCTAGGTGTAGTCTTAGAGTTTTGCCATTGACTGCTCCTTAAAGCGTCTAACTCACCTCCAAATTGATGTAGAGTAGTCTCATCAAGGTCGGTGAAAATCAACTCCTTTAACCCTAAAGGTAAGAAGGGGACCATATATACGGTCACGTATTTTACTCTTAACATATATATGGCCACGTATTTAACTCTAAACATATAAAAGGTCACGTATTTTACTTTAAACATACAAAACATGTACTAAAATTTATCAAGACATCACCTTTGGATTCAAGATTCTTCACCTAACATGTTTCATTTGGAGGTTATTCCAATACGTGGACCTTGTCATGCTCAAATACGACACCATACATGTAGAATACATGACCATTTTGCAACTTCTCAAGCTTGTAGTAGGTGCATTAATGATCTAAATTAGAATTGTCATGTCTCATTGAATTGGGCTCAACACAAAACCAAACTCTTATAACTATTGTATCCATCAATTCTTAGGCCTAGTATGTCAAATACACAGAAAACATCATGTTGCAACCCAAATGTGGCTTCTCAGACCTTTAAAGGTTAAATGCATGTTTATTGAGTTGATTTCCTATGTTGGTGGTAAGGTCAGTAAGTGAAATGTACAATGTGGGCTAGATAATCAACCTCACCATATGACACTTCTCTTAGTGCGCCTTTGAGCAACATGTCAAGCTCCATATTGTGAGAAACATTCTAAGGTATATCCCCCATGACGGAGAGATTAAGCAGTGTGCATATAAAGAGAACCCAAATAATAATACATTAATTTTTTTAGTAATAATAGTCAATGAAATTGCAATCTCAACCTTAGTGATTTTGTTTTTTTTATACGATGTGAATTAGTTATGAATTTTCAAAGTGGCTAGCAATGTTTAGCCTATTTTTGCCACTAAGTACCCCTATTAGGGCTGATCAAAGGTTAGGGGTCTTGACCAATAATAAGCCTTAATTTGGAGATGACAACGAGTGAATGGGTGGAAATGGGGTGGAATTGGGATCAAATGTAGAGTGGCAGTGATAAAAATGTGGGTGTTGTGTAAAGGAAGATCGCTAAACACAATAGATCAAGAATCACAACCAACGTAAATAAACAAAAAAACATAGCCAAATACAACTATGCTAAGCACACCCTCAAATGAGAATGTAGTGTATCACTAAAATAGTAAGCGTCTTGCACTCTACAAGGGGAGAGTCAACAAGTGCAAGCGAAAACAGTGAATAAGGAGCCTTTAATAATGATAAACCATCACTTACAAGCAAGGAATTGACTAGTCACTCTCTAAATGCACTCACAACGCTTGACTTGACAAAGACATCAAGTCAAGCGCATATGCACCGCTATGTACATATATGCAAAATCCCAACAGATGAAATACATCCATTGAGGGATGTGATTTGGCAAACGCACGTCACTAACAATCGCAAATTAGAACTATCTAATCTACGCTAACACTACGCAATGTGGTGCGGTCCTCGATGCCACATCTCGTGACATGGCGGTCATGGGGGTATACCTTATGTAGGGCAAAAAACCAATTCATATAAAATCACAAGGAAACTTGACATTTCAAACCTAACATTTTAGAAGTAGTGCTAGAGCGGCCTTCCTTTGAAGATCTTTCTATGAGAATAATTTCTAAATGAAGATAAAACTATTAGAACCAAATGCAAAGAGGCTGAAGCAAGTGGCGAGCAAAAGAATAAACAAAAAGTGAGCTTGACCCATTAGAAGAGAAATTACGTCTGTAAGGCCTACGAGCTCACAAGGTCTAAGAGAATCTACAAGTGTAATAGGTAATGCAGAACATCATTTACACAGAGGGTACATTCATTGTGAACCCACTTCACAAAAGCCACTATAGTTTGCCAGTGGCGCATCAATTTTGTTAGCCCCGTTTCTAGCAGATGTTCATTTTACTCCGCCTCCAAAATTTCCTTGGAGGTGGCCTGTAGTGCTTGCTTCAGAGGTTAGCATGCCCGAACAACCTAAAAGTGGACGTTAGGCTGTATCCCTAGAACGTCAGAGGAGCCGGGAATTGGCTTCTTGGATGACAATTTGGGAATGATAATCAATGTGAATGATATCTTATCATCCAATTCTTTTTTAGAGAGTATATTGAATTTATAAGTAGTAGATGATGATGAAACTTGCCTTGTTGAGGTAGTCATGTTTTATGTAGAGAAGAAAATCTTTGTGACATGCATCCCAATGTACTATATTTCAAAAACTTCTAGCATTTAGCTCTAAATCTGAATTTGAGCCATTCAAATGATACTTTTTTAATGTGATTCCAACTAATGAAACGAAGCTTATGAAGTCTTGTTTCCATCCCAGCTTAAAAATTTGAAAAATACATGAAATTGAATAATTGATTGCAATTTGAACTTTGGGCTTATAACCATGGTTGACCGATTTACTAATTTTAGCTGAACACGGAAGTTTCTTCTGCACCCCAAGTTTTGGCACTGTCATGTACACCTTTGGTAAGTCTTTCAGAATTTTAAAGCATATTTTGTATTTGATATGAGTTTTCTTCACTTTTTCTTCAGAAGACTACAATAATTACAAACTTTCACCAAAAATTCTGCAATTTTTGTGACACAAGCAAGACATTTGCTCTCATACATGAAAAAAATAAAAATAAAAATTCCACCTATATTTAATAAAGAAATAGTGCACACAGTGGTATGGAAGTTGGGATTGATGCCACGGCCATAGGCTCTGCCCTAGAATGTTATGAATACTCTTCAGTCCAAAATGAAGAGAAACTTGTCTTTTCTGGAAACACAAACGTCTGATTCCTTTGAACATATTAGAGAAATAAACAAAGAAACCAAAGACATGATATAACTTGGCCGGTGTTAAAGATGGCATGAATCTTGCAGATAGTAGAGTCGATATGGTGCTGATGAATTTTGAGGTTGAAACTTGAGCTCAAGGCCAGGAACAGTCACCTAGTATTTGGTCAAGATATGAAGAGACTGACCTTCTGCGTCGCGAGATGTGAACAAGTGCTCTGGCGCCGAACAAGTGGGTCACTTTCCCAATACGATCTGAGTATTAGTAAGCACATTTCCATGAAAAGGTTTTACAGGCATGCAAGAGGCAGCAAACAAAAGTAAAAAACTCAGAACGTGTGAATCAATGAAAGACAGGCATCAAGTTCGAGCTTCACCTTCCAATCTTTGACCATGTGACGACCCTGTTCTCTCTTTCGTTTTCCATCACTCATCGGGGAATTCATAGTCATATCAATCTGCAAGAAAAGATAGAAGCGGAACCTCAAATTAGCCTGAGTTTCTGAGTTCGTGATCAAACAATGGCTCCGAAATTTGACCCAGGATCATGTCCAAAACCGGAGCCTCCAGCAGCACCAAGCTGCCTCGATCTCCTGGTAAGTGACCATCATTCACAAAGTGAGGCAAGAGTACCATGAGTTTTGACCTCTTCTTTTAAATCTGAAAAAACCAAATCAGCTGTAATCAGCTCCAAGAGGAAGAAGGTGGCTACCATGAACATGACCTCTCCTTGACTTTAGAGACCACCAAGCTCTTTCTATGGATCTAATACCTATTAAGAGTGAGGAAAGAGAAGTAGTATACGAAAAGAGGGGGTGAAAGTTTGAGAATTGTACCGAATTTACATGTAGGGTGCGCACCCGTGCGTGTGCACGACATGCACCTGTGGAACGCACAAGTGCGTGCCGGGGGGATCCTCCAAGTTCCAGCCGCTCAACATCACAGGAAAGGACATCCGAATGCAAGGCACCACCGAGTACAACGACAGATTCTATCAGATGCGCTCGGGAACCGCCAGGAAAATGAAAGACATGACGAGTCTCCCCGGGTGCTACCCTATGGGCAACTACTATCCCACGTAAGCTCCCTCCCAAACTATGCAGCTTGTCCGCTTCGATCATACAAGACACACTAACTATCCACACGTAGTTGAAGGAATCTAGTTGAGAGACCACCAAGCTCTTCCAGTGATGTAATAGCTATCAAGGATGAGGACAGAGTAGTATTGTAAATCAAGAGAGGAGCTATCTCGTTGAGACGCTACAAATAACTCTAGTAGCAAGAAACATACCTTGTGAAGAGATTCAGCTGCTGTGCATCTGGGATGTAGTGATCTAAGTTTCATGAGAATAGGCCTCTCCACACAGACTACACCGAGTTGTTTGACAAGAAGCCCGTGTTTCCGGCGAAGCTGTGGAACCCAAAGACGTCCCACAAGGTGGGACCGACATTCTACGGTCACACAGTCTACATGGACTGCTACCAGAAGTGGCAATCCGAGCCCCGGACCTCGTTCAAGCCCCCGGGGTTCGTCCCAGTGAAGGCAGAGTTCGACGACAGGACCACCTACACGACGAACTTCAAGGAACCTAAGCAGATGCGGCGGAAGCCGGAGCTCTTCCCGCCCAAGCAGTCCCTCTGCGAGGTCTGCGACCCGACCACGCCCGGGATGAAACCTTACAAGACGAAAGAAGAGGATGTTAGAGTTGTGAACATCAAGGGAGCGGACCTCGACGGCAGGACGACGTATGGGGACTACTACTACAATCAGGGGCCGTCGGATAGTGCGAGGACGGTGAAGCCTATCAGGTGGGGCGCTAAGGTGGAGCCGCTGGAGGGCGTAACGACATACGGGGAGAAGTTCCGGATGCCGCCGAACAAGGACAAGACCATGTGCCCCGTCATGAAGCGGCCCATGCCTACCAGCACTGTCAGTCACCACCAATGCTACCCATGACAAGACAAGGGCTCTACCAAAAGCTACAGAAAACTACCAACTCCACCGCTTCTTTCTTGTGCTCAACGATGATCTGTAGCAGAAAGAGCATCACAAGAACAACTCAATCATGTTGTCCATTAGAAAGGACCACGGTAATGAATGTTATGCTAAACCATCACGACCTTGGTAATTTGACAGTCATAAACTCAGGTACAAAATGGAGTGAACAGCTGTGAACCTGCCCACTGAAAGACCTTGAAAATGCTAACTCATTTTAGATATGACAATTGCACAGAAGATATTTAACCACTAATTGATTCAGTTGCTGACTTACGATCTGAACAGCTACGTCTTCGTCAGTATTTTGAAGCTATCAACAATCTGCAGAAGATACTGTGTAAGGAGATCAGTTTCACCGACAAAACACGAGTGTCGAAGTAGAATGTGAATTTCTAAAGTTAGGTGCAGTTTACTATAAAGAATGAGCTCCACGACGCAGAAGATGTTCTGATCGTTAAACCTCTACCTAGGAAGGCATGCCTGCTGAATTCACCGAAAAGGCTTGAATTCACCGACAAAAAACGAGTCTCGAAGAACAATTTGTATTTCTAAAGGTTAAGTACAATTTACCCCCAAAAATGAGCTTCACGACGTCAGAAGATGTTCGTGGAGAGCTCTACCTAGGAAAGTTGATTTCTAATTGTGATTCACTCGCTGAGAGCCTCCTTGAGCTCTCCATTGGCTTTCATTTCCAAGACGATGTCGCAGCCGCCGAGGAGCTCGCCCTTGTAGTAGAGCTGGGGGTACGTGGGCCAGTTGGAGAACGTCTTGAGGCCCTGGCGCACCTCCTCGTCCTCCAGGATGTTGAAGCTGCCGAACTCGACCCCTACTTCCTTGAGCGCGTTCACCACCTTGGTGCTGAAGCCGCAGCGCGGCGCGTCCGGAGTTCCCTTCATGAACAGCATGGTGGTGGACTGGTTGATGACCTTCTTCAGGCGCGTCTCCAGGTTCTCTGTCGGGAGAATTCCCTTCTCAGCAAAAACCTCCTTGAGCTCGCCGCTCTCGTTCATCTCCAGAACGATGTCGCAGCCGCCGAGAAGCTCGCCCGCGACGTAGAGCTGCGGGAACGTGGGCCAGTTGGAGTAGGCTTTCATGCCCTGCCGCACCGCCTCGTCGCTAAGGATGTCGAAGCTGCCGAACGCCACGCCCTGGTCTTGTAGCACGTTCACCACCTTGCGGCTGAACCCGCAGCGCGGCTCCTCCGGAGACCCCTTCATGAACAGCATCACCTCGTGCGAGTTCACGAGCTCGCGCAGCTTCCCTGTCTCCACTTCCGCTGCCGGAGCTGCTGCAGCAGCGGCAACAGGCGCCGCCTCTTTCTTCGCTCCGCTGGAAACGTCCTTTCCACTAGCGGCTTCTTCTGCCCACTTGGCCACCTTCTTGGCCAGGTCCGGAGCGTTCGCGCCTTGCATCTTGTCCACGACCGCTCCATCCTGACAACAAGCAAGGCCGTGTCTAGATAACAAGAAACCAACACAAAGACTGCACACATGAATGTACAAGAGACAACACGAAGGCATTGACAAACTGTGCTCTCCAAACTTGAAACACAGAAGACGTGCAAGTGGCGTACCTTGATCCAGAGGAAGAGGGGCACGGCGGCGATCTCGTACTCGTCCGAGATGTCGGACTGCTCCTCGGCCTCCACCTGCGCGAACAGAAGAGACAGGTTCAGGGTTCCTGAGCTAGACCGGCGCAAGGAGCGATGGGAATCGAGCGTCGCGTACACGGAAGAACTGCGCTTGAGGCGTTTCGGCGGCGAGCTGCGCGAACAGCGGCTCGATGGCCAGCGACGGCTCGCACCACGAAGCCCAGAAGTGCACCACCACCAAACTCCCCGGCTTCTTCACCGCATCATCCAAGTCCGCCTTCGCGGTCGCGTCCCTCACAACCCCCGCCATCTCACCCAAATCCCCGAACCTCTGCACCAAACCCTCCAAAATCAGAAACCCCAAAAACCCCAAAATATCTTAAACCCTAAAACCCAGGTGCAAGTTGGAACCCACCGTGGTCAGTTGGTGAGAATTGACGCGCCGCGGGTGAGGAAGAGTAGACCGCAAGACGCTAGAGGATGCAGTGGCACTGGCAGTCGAAGTGTTGGTCCGTTCTTATTATGGTCGTTCCCGAGTTGCAGGGTGTCGGCGACTGACCGATCATAGTAGATATACCGACGGGGATTGGGATTTGGGGGCTTCTTCTCGCGGCGAGGATTGCAGTGGCGATGGCGACGAGGCAGGTGGGGTGGGGGTTGGGGGCGACCAGGTGGGTGGCGCGCATTGCGCTGCGCACAGGGCGTGTTGGGGGCGCGGCGCCGGCACGCGCTCTGTCGCGGGTGGCTCGTGGGCGAGTGGTGCCCCCGCCACCTCTGTGGGTGCAGCGCTCCCGCCATGGCTTCTCCCTTGTCCTCTTCCTCGGCAACGGATGCGTGACGTTGTTCGTCACCGTTCTGATCATAGCAGTTTGTTTCCAGTGACGTCAGCTGTGTGTGACATGTCCCTTGGATGTCCGGTTGGTTTAGTGGTGGAATGAACAAACACTCAATTTATATCTGCCTCCCTTAGAGCATCTCCACTCCTGGCATGGAATTTTCCACGCTAGATCGGAAAATCTACTCCACGCCAGGAGTGGTTAAGGGTTTGGAGTAATAAGAGCTCCACCGCAAAGCTCCAAAATTTTCAACCCACAAAAACGCTTTCACCTTTCACCTCCCACCACCAATGACACGGCGCCACGTGTCACCATAAATGACATGGCGCCACGTGTCGCGAGGGTATGGGTGTGTCGCCAACATCAAAAAATGGCGCACTCCCCCCATTCAAGGAGATTTTAGTGTGCCATGCACCAAAACTTCTAAAATTTTATAAAGTTTCCCCGTTTTGAGGTGTTGGGTGCAACTTTTTGACCTCTCAAAACTCCAATTTGGTGGTTCTCTGTCTCTGGGTGGAGATGCTCTTAGAGCATATGCTCCCTTGGCAGGGAAAGAGCCACGCTAGGGCGGAGAAAGAAGGGAGAAGGCGGGGACTGGGAACTGCATGGTGGGATGGGATTGCACAGGACAATACATTGAGCAATGAATTGCAACAGAAAAAAGATGCCGCAGTCATGACGAGCGACATAGCTATTGTGCACTGACGTGCATCGTGTTGGGCAAAAAACAAACTCCAATTCGACAAGGTGAAAGTGCGGAGAAAATAACTTAACACAGTCGCCACAGATGATATTACAGCACGTGTCGTCCGAGGACGGGTCCCTCTCCACATCAAAATTTGGAGCGCTCCCCGCATCCGACACGTTTTCTCTACAGGCTGCGGCAAAAAAGCACCAAAATTGTAAACCGTTTCCCCGTTTTCTGGTCTCCGGTGTGGCACAGAGTTGCAGAAAAATCCCAAATCGGGCTATTCTCCCGGTTCTCTGTCTCACCGTGGAGATGCTCTTAGACACCCTGGTTTTCCTTCTACCTGTAGCACTAAGAGCGAGCTCCCATGTGGTCCCAACCTGTCCAAATGCATTGGAGCTTCCCGACGAGTGGCTGCATGGATTGAAAGATGTCAAGTCACTTCCATGTAAGTGGTCCGTGTTCTCATCAAGAAACATTGATGCTTATTTGTCACCTTTAGGCTTATTTGTCACTCAGACAGAATCTTACTTTGAAGGTAGTAGTCTGTAGGGAATTGAAAAACACACCATGGGGTTGCCAAGAGGGGTTGGCATCCCTAAACATTTTGTGAACAACCGACTTAGCAATGATGACTCTACTTCTTTCATTAAGCGACCGACTTGCAACATTTTCGACAGGTCGGTCTCACGTGGAACCAGGCTCTAAATCCCAGAAGACCACGACTATGTTGTTGAATATTGTTGTTAAGAGCATCCATTTAACACATCCACGAATAATAATCTCATTCCAATTTTAATTGTAGGATTTCATATGAACCACTAGAAGAACATATTCAATCTCTTCTACTCTATCACAAAAACACGGTGATGGAGCAACATCCCACGAGAGGAAGAAACTTGCTCTCCAGAACATTGTGTTGTCCACCTCCCTCCCTCTCTTGATGAAACCCAATCACGCAGTGGAAGAGCAATGCATGGAAGAAGAGGATTTTTAGCCGAGCTAGACGGAGGATTGTTAGATGTGTTAAGCCGAATTTGTAATTCAAAGTTCGTGATCAGACAATCATACTTCAAAGCATTTGTTAGAGTTTACTAGCGAAGGATTAAAACACCGGAGCATGTGTTAAAGGTAGTCAACCAGAGAAATCTTGAAGCGCAAACCATGTGTTGGGCTTTCCAACCAGTGGACCACAGCACATAATATGGATTAAGGTTTCTTAATAGAGGATTCATGTGTTCAGGTTTGCAATCAATAACTAAACTTTGGAGCATGTGTTAAGGTATGTTTTTAGAGCATCCACCTCCAGCACATTTCCAATGGAACATGGATGCAGTGAGTTCAAGGATCTCTCGCACAACGTGTAGAATGTCAGGAGGATTCTCAAAGCACAATGCTACAGTACTTCTCTGACAGCTCCATGGGCTTCAACAAGCACGATATTCAAGTTCAAGAGAGTTTGTGGAGTAAACACACAACTTGATGTGCAAATTCTTGACTTGGTGTGATGTTATTCAACTCTTGATTGATGGGATGAAGAGGGATCATGGTCATGAGAGGTGTGGATTACATGTCCTTATGACAATTTGTATTGTACATATCATGGTATTTGATCAACATGGTAAGTCCGTGTGAGGGTGGCATTTGTGGATTGAGTTGCAGACATATGAGTTGTGAGTAAAGAAAAAACTTTAATACAGGGGCTTTGACCCAATTTCTTGAGCCTTGCCCCGTCGTTTCCAACCGGGATGGCATTTCTCTTCCAGTATGATTCACTAATGACTCTTCAATTTTTTTGACAAGTTCTACGTCATTTGGGAGTTAATCCTTTAGTGCCTATGAGACCTAAAATGGGACTTTGGAGGTGTTAAAACTCAATTTTGCATGAAATCCATGAGGACTTTGGTTGTGAAATGTGAAGTTCAGATTTGCGCACACATTACGTGAATACTCTACAGAAACTAAATCATGATTTGGAGTTGTAGAACTCATGGAAAAGCCAGGAATACAACACAAAATACATCAAATACACTAAATTAGAATGAACACCATGCCGCATACTATGTTGTATTTTGTACACATGCAAAATGATTTTGGTCTTAAATTTTGATTGAAATTTGTCTTTAAGAGATTCTTCATTGGTTTGTGATTGTTGATCTCTCTCATCACATACAAAACTTCTGTTTTCATTTGTATAAGTTTGGAACATTTCTATATACAATTAAGTAGACAAAAGTAAAAAAATCATCAATAATCATGTCTAAATGTTTTCCTCATGTATGATATGTCAATGCAAAGCTATTGACCTAGTGCACATGTGAACTTCTTTTATTCAAAACACAAAAGTTCTTGCAAGAATCTATTGGTGGATAAAGTAATATACCCTCCAAAGTCTACCAATATACAATAACTTTAAACACTATAATAATCTCATTCATCAACTGTTGGATGATGTGCAAATATTCCAAAAGTTTAGATCATGGTTTGAGTTCAATTTTGAAGGTTGGATATAAAAATTAGGCATTCTATTTCCATACAAGTTAGTTGAAAGGAAAAATTAGCACATTTCTTGGTTTTGGAGATACATGACTTGGGCAATAAAAGGTTAAGACTGTCCGATAACACAACGGGTCTTTACACTAGTCCATAATAATTAAATATCATAATCAGGTTGTCAACTCAGGTGTTTTAGAGTGCAGCTCAGCTGATGCAGCAACCTACTAGACTAACCACAAATTCATTCAGCCTATGGATCATAAATCTGATACAAAACACCGCCTTGTACTACACTCGGCAACAAAGATATGGACAACCTTATCAAGGCCAAAAACATGGTGAACTTCAATTGAATGCCAAAAAATATATTTTTCATAAAATTGCATGGGATTTTAGGAGCACCTACAAATTGTGGTTGTTGCCAAGTGGCAAAGGTTACATTTATATAACTGTTATGTCTTCATGGTCTATCAAGGATTAACTAAACATGTGTTATTTGGTGTTCATGTGTAATTTTAGTTGTTCTTATCTGAGACACACATGTCAACATATTACATGTGTGCATTTCAACTTGGATATGTACAATATTCTTGTATTTATGCACCATGACATATCTCCAAGGCAAATCAAAAGAGAGATAAGGTGAGATTGGAAGGTTAGTTGAGTGTCCTCTTTCAAGTAGAATTGTGTCATTTTAAAGAGAGCTGGTAGCTAGTTCTTTGTTTGCAATAAAATTGAGGAATCTCACAACAAAAGAAAAGGGTTGCATTGTTGATATGCACGAAGCGGGGGTCTTTGGTGCTCAAATTGGACGTGATTTAGGCATAGCCCGTCAAATTGTTTCTGTTCTTATGAAGCAATATCAGCTTCGTAGTACTGTTGTTTCTCCAAAGCCTACATGTAAAAGATGTAAGCTTGGTTTCCGTGACAAGCGATGACTCAAACGCCTTGTGTTTGGTGATTGTCATGCACCTGTTGCTGCAATTTAGGCCTAAATGACAACAAAAGTTTGCATTTGTACATTGAGGCAATACATTCAGGCTCTTGGCTTCAACAATCGTGTTACAGTTAAAAAGCCTTTTCTCAATGATGCACACAAGGCACAAAGGCTTGCTTTCGTTAAAGCTCATGTACATTGGAGAAAAGAGGACTTGAAAGAATGTCATATGGATGGACGAATCACTATTTGAGGTCAGCAAGCATTCACGGTCGATACGAGTTTGGTGTCAAGTTTACGACAGAAACTTATGGAATTGTTTATGTTTAACCTTTAAGTTCGGTCGCCTTTCCGATATGATATGGGGCGTTTTTAGTGACTATTATAAGTCTCCGGTAGTCATTATCCTTGTAGGTAGAAAAATTGTTGTTGACTCTGTGAACACTATATTCAAGGGAGCATTATCTACCTTTTATTCCCTCCATGATCATCCAAATGACTTGATTTTCAAAGACGATGGTGCTCTAGTGCATCGTAGTTCCCTACCTAACAAGTGGAGAGAAGATTATGGCATGACAAAATTAAACTGGCCGCTTAACTCCCCAAATTTGAACCGTGTAGAGAATCTATAGAAAGTTGTAAAGGACCATGTTCATAACAAGTATTGGCCAGATTTTTTGGAGCAAAACGCTTCAGTCATTCAACGTGAATGGGAAGGAGTCTCTAGAGATGTGCCTGATACACTCATATCGACAATGTGTTACATAATGAAGGTTGTTATTGATGCTTGAGGTGATAGTACTAGATGATAGACACCATGTCAAAAAATATCCAAATTGTTGGATATTTTGTACATTCCAACATGACATATTCTACAACTTGAAAGTATACTCTCTACGCTTTCCATTGCACTTTACGGTTCTCAATTTCATGCATTTCTGAAATGGTTACAACATTTCAAATTTCAGAGTTTTCACAGGGTTGAGGCTCGAAATTGCTCGGTCCATATCTTCACTTCTCGGGTGCAATTTATCGATCACACCATCCTCACTGCAATTCTACAAAAACCCTCCATCGTTTACTTAATATAAAAGAACAGTAATAACAAAACACCAAGTGTAAGTGTTCAAACTCAAGAGCTGCATCACCACATGATCTACAAAGAGTAGTACACTGCCAAATTGACCATCTCATGCTACACACATGTTTTAGACACATTTTTTACAAGAAGACTGTGGAAACAGCCCCCTAATGAACTACATCTGCATTCGCATTTGCATTTTGCGTATGGACAGTTCTCCGACTCTTCTGCGGAGCCTGTTGCAACACCGGGTTCGTGGGTTCCCTTCTCACACTTTGCCTGCACATCCGAAGGAGCCGTTGTCACAGCGCCACCATCGGCTTCCAGTTGCCCAGCATCGCGAGAGGTTTTCATCTTCCGGAGTTGCCTTTGCTTCAGATGAGGCGGCCATTCGTATTCATCGCCCAACGCGAGGTATGGCGCTTCTTCTCTGTATGAGTTGTGATGTATCTCTGAATGTGCGTCTGTAATCTTGCGTTGTTGCGCTTGATCGGCCGGGACTGTTTGGAAGGCCGGTGCTGTGGGGTGACTCTTTTCGTGTCATGGAAGCACACCGATCAGAGATGGTGAACTAGTGTCACTGCCCTTGATCAGCCGCGATGCTTGGATGCTGTTGGATGTCTGTTTCGATGCGGAAGCACACTGATGAAGTGATTGTTTAGCGCATGAGCTGTGTGCGCGTGTCTCCAGTTGTTTGGATTCCATCAGTTTGTGGTGGTGTTGGTGATGATTAGAAGCAGAGGTGTGAGCCCCGAGTGACGCCTTGCATTGGGTGTTAGTGATGGGAAACACCATCCCGTGTGTTCGCCTGCAAGGCGTAAATTGTGTGAGTATGCGAGGATCAGGCGAAGGAGCGGATGTTGGCGAAGGAAGTAGGGCAGGTGCGGATGCCTTTTGCGATTCGTCTCCGGACCTGCAATTGCGTGCAGCGCGGAGGCATGTGGGCAGTGATGTGGTGCCGATGGCGATGGCGATGGCGAGTGGGGGTGATGTGGTGAGTGTGGAGCAAGAGATTGAGAAAACGAAGATGCATTGGAGTGAGTTGACAAAGTTTGATTCTAGTGACAACGATCCGGATGCTGATAATCGGAAAGTGTTTAAGGCTTTATATCTGCATTGTTTAAGGCTTTATATCTGCATGGTGGCAACCAAAAGAGTGGCAACCAAAAGAGACGATTGAGTGGGTGATCAAGGTGTTCAAGAAGGGTACTCCATTGAAGCACCTGCAATTGCAATGGCCCCATGGCATGTTGCAATTTCATGCGGAGCAAGTTGAAAATTGGAAGTCACCCACACCTAAGATTTTTCCAAGGTTTTTTTGTGCGGTGAATTAGATTGGATAAATTGGAGAAGGTTAGCAGTTAACACATAATTTTACTACATATACATTGATGTATTGTAGATGTATTCCATATAGAGATTTCAATGATTCTCCAATACTTTAATATATCGTTTGCTTGTAAATAAATTATGCGGACAACACCTAGATAGTGGATACATTCATCTCGATCCCACTTCAAGGAAGTCTCTGTAGTTTGTCCATGCCTACATAAATTTTGGTGGTGCCCATTTCAATAGATGGTCATCGTGCTCCGTCCCTAAGTGGCAATTCAAATTTTCCATGGAATTGGTCTATAGCGTTTGCGACAGTGGTAAATCCTTAAACATCAGAAGGTGTCACTCGTCGCCACAGTATTCTACATGTGGCCTATATGAACATGATAAAGTTTAGATACTGACAAGACCTCCAATTGAAAGATGTTGGATGAAGAATCTTCAATCCAATGAAATATGCCTTGCTAAACTTTAATACAAGTTTTGTATTCTACAAAGTAAAATACGTTCATGTATATTTAGTTCCCAATATATGTTTAAAAGTTAACGTTCTCAAACAACCAAAATGGTTGTCAGGCCTTAAAGGGTTAAAGAGAACTCTTGAACATTTGCATTTGAACTATTAGAAATTTTAACTTTTTGAAATTATTCTAGAAGTCCAAAAACCCAAACCGAGCAGGATTCAACAACATCTTGAAATTCATATTTATAACACACATGAAAATCACTATCGTCCATACTACACTTAACAATTCTTGACAAATCTTGAGAGACTTTCACTTTAAACTCTCATAAGAGACAATTACCAGGCCCCTCATTTGTATGTATAATAGATAGGATAGACAATAAGGAGACAGTATTCTGGTATTCTGGTTTGCATTGCGTGCATCAAGGTGATACCAATCATTCAAACTACACATCAATGTGCTCTCAATTTTCATGCTGATCACTAAAAGAATTTGCAACGACAATGTAGAAATTGGCATATTGATTCGGAAATCGTTTGAATCATTGAACAGAATAATCCATTGCGAGAACGAAGCGTCGAGTTGATGAACCGCACTTCAAGAAAACAGGGTGTTTAGCAACATTTTGAAAAAAAAATTAAGCAACGCCAAGGGGCTTGCTTTTAAAACGAAGCAACAACTGTAACATGGTTTTATGTACAAAGCAAGCCCTTAGGCATTGCTTAAATTTTCTTCAAAACGTTGCTATACACCCTGTTTTGTTGTAGTGGACATAGTGTCTTGTGACGGTCGAAAATTGGAATGGTGGCCATGCTTGATAGATCGAGACACCAAAACACGTTGACATGGACCATGCATGCATCGCCAAGGAAAATCCAAGGACTTGAGGTGATGGTGAAAATGAATAAGAGCATCTCGCATGAGGAATCATACAATGTAGCCTTTCTCAAGCCGTGATTAGCACATTGTTGCCAATTGGCTGTGCAGATTACCGTACTTGTCTTGTCTTGTGTTAGGCTGAAGTTATCAAGTGAGAGGTGGACCTGCATACTTGTCTGTACAGTACAGTCCACTTCATTGCTCATGTCTATGGAGCTTGTGATGTCCCATTTCATGAACTTGTACGAATTTCAGAATATTACGTGCTTGTGTCTGTTCCTTCAAGTTTTCCTGTTTCTTTTGCTGCATCTCTCAACAGAAAACCAGTGGAAGTTATACTGTATGTCCCCGGACAACACATTGTACTACAAGAGAAGTTATTGTGCTTTAGCTCCTGAAGGACCTAGCTAGGCATTTTAGAGGAATCTCTGAACTCTTTAAGGACAACGGGGTGACCACAAGTGTAATAAATCATGTAGAACATCATCTACATAGTTGATTGGTCACTACAATCAACATTGTAGTTTGTCCATGAGACTCCGGCGCACATTCTCACCGCAGTGTACGGATCCAAGGAACTTAACTTATGCTGCAGATGAAAAAAAGATGAAATATTTGTCCTCTAAATTCGCAAAATACTTCAAAAGTGACCACCTATGGGCCTCTCGTCCTAAACCTTTTAGTGCCGACGAGACCCAAAATGGGACTCTGGAGGTGTTAAAACTCAATTTGCATGAAATCCATGAGGAATTTGGTTGTGAAATTTGAAGTTCAGATTTGCGCACACATTAAATGAAAACTTATCAAAAACTAAATCATGATTTGGAGTTATATAACTCCTGGAAAAGCTAGGAATACAATACAAAATATATCAAATACACTGAAATACAATGAATATGATGCCGCATACTATGTTGTATTTCATATACTTGCAAAATGATTTTGGTCTTAAATTTTTGATTGAAATTTGTCTTTCAAAGAATCTTCATTGTTTTGTGATTGTTGATTACTCTCATTCCATACAAAACTTTTGTATACAATCAAGTAGATAAAAGTTTTAAAACTCATCAATAATCATGTAGAAATGTTTTCTTCACGTATGACATACCAATGCGAAGCTATCAAGCTAGTGCACATGTGAACCAATTTTATTCAAAGCACAAAAATTCTTGCAAGAATCTATTGATGGATAAAGTAGTATACCCTCCAATGTCTACAATTTTCATTACCCATATATGGTATCTATAAACACTATAATCTATTCCATCAACCGTTGAATGTTGTGCAAATTTTTCACAAAAGTTTAGGTCATGGTTTGAGTTCAATTTTGTAAGGTTGGATACTAAAATTAGGCACTATATTTCCATCAAAGTTGGTTCAAAGGAGAAAAAAAATCAGCACATATCTTGGTTTGGAGAAACATGACATGGGCACTAAAGGGTTAAAAGATTATAAACTGCCAAGATGAACTTCGTGAGAATGTAATCGCAGGGTTTTCTTCTAAACTTACATGAGATGACATGGTAAAAATGTTGTGAATGTTGAAAGATAGATGCTGTAAAAGTGATAAATGTTATCCTCAAACAAACACTTGGTCCTCCACGGGTTAAAAAGATTATCCGATCAAGGACAATGTAAATTAAAGTATTCGTTTGAGGCTATGTCTACAATACTTAGAGTTTTAGGGTTTATGGTTTCATGTAAACATTAGTCATGTTGTAACCACACACTTGAGGTACTAGTGCATGTACTCAACAAGGAAAGACTCATAATAAGGTGGGTTAATGGGTCTTAGTCATAGTTACTGTGTACAAGTGAGTGCGTCTTTCAGTTAGAGAGCAATCAACACACATTTTTTTAACGTTCTTGTACATGGCAATACATTGATGGTAACCCTGATGTCAAAAGCTCTTTGCTCAGCAATGTAGTACTGCATATTAGTACACATTTTTATTTATCTTCTAGGATAGCTAAATTTGTCAACCACCTAAATTAGGATGACAGGTCCACAAACAACAACACAAATGGTACATTCTAGTTTGAAGAATGACACTATCGTAAGCAAAGTCAAGATAACAACAAAATTGCTAGTGTGAAATAAGTTTATTTATCCCAAAAAAAATTGGATGAAAATTTGACGTCTAATCAAAATTTCTTCTTTTGTAAAATTATTTTTTGGAATTCCAGAAATGATTGGGAAAAAAAATGGATAGACTTAAGAGATTGCAAGCTTTGTGATGCTCTTATTCACCATAGATCAACGACATGATACTAGACTTGTTATTGTTATAAGTAACCCTTTAACGTTGGGTTGGCTATGGCGTGACCATCCAGCTACAAGTGTAGTAGATAATACATTTCAGAATCTATTACGCTTGTCGATGATGGTCGCGCAATAACTAACCCGGCATTAAAGGATTAAACTACATGCCCTAACACATTGCATCAAAATCATGAAGGAGAATAATAGCTTCCAAAGTTCAATGGTCCAAACAATGATACCTTAGTTGTTTGAGATGCAAGTCACACATTTACAAAACAACACAAAAATCAGTAAATAAGGTTTTAATTATTTTTTCTTTAATTATTTATTTTACGACAAGGAAACTTTAATTTTTTTTATGATTCGTACATGAAACCTTGCAACTTCATTGCAGTTTTTTATGATTAATTACAAATATGATAAATTCATATAAATGCATCAGAGAGAGCTTCTGAAATGTCAGTCTACCATACACATGGGTCTGCAACTGCCAAAGCTCTGAACCATGACACAAAACTTCAAAGATTCCTCATCACCCAATTTTACAATAAGTTATATAAAGTAAGAAGCACCATAGCAGGGTTGCCACGCTTGAACCGAAGAATTAATTATTATTATTTTGAAGAGCATTCACCCCCAAAAATTTATTTTTTGATTTTTTCTTCAATAAGCAAAAAAAAAACCATTAGATATTACTCAAGTGGTCTTAGAGATTTTATTTTTTTTATTTTTTTTTAAAAAAAAATTTGACACAAGTAAAGGACACTTTTACTGCAGGGGGGGAAAAAATACAAGGCAGCACCCCGCCAGGTCCGGCGAGGCCAGGTAAAGGCCTGGGCCCAATTAGTTGTTAGTCAAAAGAATGTTAGGGTTAGGAATAGGGGTACAATTGATACTGTTAACGCGGTGAACGTTGTTAATGCTGTTAAAAGTCCTCCACCTTGGTCTCTCTACCCACAAAGCAAGCACGTCGGTCTTAGAGATTTCAAGAGGTACCCAACGTCAGGTCACTTTCTTACAAAATTGATTCACAATGGAGAAGTCAAAATTATTTGGAAAAATTCAAGAGATTTGTCAAGGTGATACCCATGTATTGCCTAGGTAATACGCATTGTGTCTGAATGCCTGCAAAAGAGAAAAATATTGTTTCAACAACAAGGTGCCAAAGCTGACCTGAAAATACGGTATTCAAAAATGACATATTCTATATTAGTATTGGGATCCACACATTTCTCATTTTATTATATAAAAAATAAATATATGACAACCATGCTCTATTGTATCTATATTAGTGTGTGGAAATCTGCATTTGAAAAATTGCACACTAGAGTTATTTGTAGAATTGGGCAAACATATACCGACTATTGGTTTCTTTTTTCAATTTTAGTAACTAAAATATCTTACAATAAAAAGGACCAAAGTGAAGCCACGTGGTAGATACTAGTCGGGGACTTGGTTAGGGGCTCAATTGGAAAATCACGGGTTGCGTTTCCGAGGAGAAGAGGGACTTAATTAGGGAATGCCCATTCGTAATTAAAGACAATGGAGACTCTACTACTTAGCTATAAATCAACGCAATAGAAAAATACAACTAAAACTATAAGATGACTCCTCTTATGTAGTCTCAAAGGTACGTCTAACTTGAGTGTAGACACCGCCAAGTTTTATGTACCCAACAACATGAGCTTGGTCTTAGTGGTGGTGCGAACAGACACTTTATTAACGTCGGTCCCCCCCGGGACCGGCGTTTTTCTTCTTTTCTTACCCAACAACTATTCAAGTATAAACAAATAGTGGTCTACCCTCGAGAGGCGAAAGTAGTTCCATATAATTACCCTATGTCATGTGGACATAAATTTAGTGGTGGAACAAACATACACTTTATTCACGCCGGCCCCCTTTGGTAATTGGAGTTCTTCTTCTTTTGAACAATTAGTGATATCAACCTATAAACACCCATGCATCCACCGATTTTCATATTTTATTGCAATCTCAATAGAGGGATGTCTCGATTTTTTTAATGATTTTTAATAATATTAATAGACATCAGATTTTTTCGAATTAACAGTTTTCATAAGTAAGTGAAATCAAAAGAACTGATATCTTTTTCCAATTTGGCTTAACTTTACAAAAACTCTATCAAAACTATCTTCAAGAAATTAAATCGGTAGTAAAGAAAGTAGTTTAGGGCGAAAGAATGTAATGTTCAAACTTAAATTGTAGAAAAAAATAGTAATACAAGAAGAACAAAAACTGAAAATGGGTGTCTGTCAAGTCATAAAGTTTTCATGTGCGTTTGGTGCTCAGTGCATGCCAGAGCACAACCTCTTTGTTTAGCTCAGAAAAATAAATATGGATAGGCATTTGCCAATCTAAAATTATTCTTTATGAAAAAAATATATAAAATGTGGGTACCAAGGAAAACCCACACACCTTCTCATCCCATTTTTTTTTCTAGTCAAAAAACAACAAACAAATAATTATTATAATGATGCTAATAATGAGAATCACAACAACTACTTTGGAACCAAGAATAATGTTGGGAAAAAGTGAATCGTTTTTGAAAAAGGTGCTAACGTATCTAAATGGACTTTGAACCAACAATAATGGTTTACAGTAGTACTTGTGCAGAAGCTTCTATACAGTACTTTTGGAGGAATATCTAGGGAATATCGGTACTCTACCGTACAGTAGTTGTGTTGTTTTGTCAACCATAGCTCATCTTTTCTTTTGTTTTTTTGGTTTTTTTGGAGCAAATTAAACCGAAATTTAATTGCATGAGAAAAGGACCACAAAGAGAACCGTAGCTCATGTTGAGTAAAAGACATCGATTCCTAAAATGGCTAAATTAGTTTGAAACTTATACGAAAAATCCGCTACTACACTATGCAAATTTGAAAAAATTAATTATGAAACTTAGTCGGAATGTTGACCAACCCTATAAGTATGTAACCATCTCATGAGATTATATCCATGGGTATCACAACGGTATATCAAGGATATTGCAGGGTATTTTGTTGATATCTCCTCATACTATATGCTTGAATAGTTACCAAGCTCTTTCAAAGTGCAAGTTGTTGCATATCTACCAATTTTGAGAAATTGATTCTAAGAAAAATAAGGAATGGTAATCAAATAGTTGCACTCTGTTATTTCATGTTTATGGTAAGGCCCTAATCTTTTTATTTTCTTGTAGTTTACTCTCATTGTTTTGTTTGGTGTGTTAATTATCCCTAATGTCAAAAGGGGTATAGTAAGGGAAGGAATTTAGTGATGGTGATACTAAATTTCCTTTTAATGTTAAATTAGTGTCATGTGAAGCTTGGGGTTTGGAGGTTAAAGGTGACCTTTCTTTCTTTGTATATTTTGCTTAGACATGCAGTATTAGAGTCACTCAATGGCACTTGGAGAGCATTCCAAAAAAAATCATGTGCAATTTCATACAATGGCAAAAATAATAAAAAATAATCAACCCAAGTCTTGGAATAATCACTCAATGATCTCAATTTCTAGATTTTCGTTCCCCAAAAAGTATGTGATAAGTTTGTTGTCAAAACAATGGATGACAACTATATACATGGATGAACATCAGTGAACATTTCAACTCTCCCTAATTCTGAGACTTTGCAAAATAGAGAATATGGTGGCAATTGGTAGTAGGTAAGGGCCGCTTACACTATGACAAAGTTTAGAGTCCAAAGTTAACTTCTAACCAACCAAAACCCATAACCAACACTTATAAAATTAGGGTATATCCATCCCATTACCATCCATTTACTTCCAAATGGATGTTTGCTATTTGTTGCGACACCTTACTTTCTGTAAACTCTTACGGAAGGTATCTATTGGCGACCATCCATTAAACATGGTAACACACTTTGGAAATTTATAACTAACTCACATTTCATTGGAATAATATGAAATCACGTAGGTTGAAATTGTAATTCTGTTAGCTATCACTAAAAAATAATGTATAATTGTTTGTCTTCTCAATATATGCACATTGCTTAAGTTATTGGTTATTGGAGGGGGGTACCTTAACCCGTAAAGGTCCAAGTGTACATGTGGGATAGAAATTGATTTTGGGAGGTTCCTTAAAATCAATTTTTAAGATAACTTCTTGAAATTTACACTGATAATAGGAATATATGTTATCTTTGCAGGGATTTTTTTGGACTTACAAGGACTAAGTTGTGGTGCTTCAAACATAAAGGCTCAACTTTTGGGCACCTAGGCGGGGTATTATAGAGATGAATAGTAGTATTGTAGAGTTGACTATTGCACATTTTTTAGGTGGATAGTAGTAAAGAAAAGTTCTTGGCAAACATTTTTGTTTTCACTTAAAAACGTGTAGAAATTAAGGATTTTACTAATTTTTCTAAATATTTTTTCTAAAGTTACAAAAAGTCATAATAACTCCATACACCGTTCATATTTTAGATCCAACAATTATTTCTCTATTAAAAAAATAAAATTGCTATCCTAGGTAAAGGGCCGCTTTCTACACCCCTAGTCATTGCAACTCCATTTTTCATATCCAAAACACCTTCATTACTTGTTATTTTTGGCGTGCAATGACCTAATACAAGGTAGAACATGAATCTATAAAACTTATGCAAAGTGCAGAGTAAAAACATGCCATTATCTAGAGTCAAAATACACTGCTCATGTCCGTGCCCAGAAGAAAGAAATATTCTGCACTCTTCAAATGCGTGTATCTTACAATCCATGCGTTCAAAGTTTACAAAAAATTTGGAGTGCGTGCTTGTAGTAGTGAAATTGAAGATCCTACAATTGAAAATAGTCAAAAAAATAATTCGAATTAGTCTTGCGATGTCTCATCATATTCTTTAAATGTGTGTATCTTACAATCCATGTGGTCAAAGTTTACAAAAAAATTGGAGTGCCTACTTGTAATAGTGAAATTGAAGATCCTACGATTGAAAATAGTACGAACAGAAAGTTCAAATTAGTCTTGCAACGTCTCATCATAGAGAGGCAATTTTGGGGTGGCTTTGGTGAAACATAGTCTTGGTCCTTTAGGGGCTATTTAGAATACCACAACCACCTAAAAAACCAAAGACACACCGTACATTGGATCGTATAACACCAGAGCACAACAGCTAGGTTGACTTCACCAACCACCATCAATTCATATTCCCCACGCACAAGCATGTTTGCCACCAAACCTATTATAGGGTTAAAGCAGGAAATGAGGAGTGTACTTTTTCTTAACGGACAGAATATTACTACAGTAGAATGTTTGCTAATCTCCTAAAGGTCCATTGGGGCCCACCCCTAATTAACAAAATGGCTGCTGGGAATCTTTTCCTTTTAAGCATTTAATAAAGGATTAACTCAAAACTTCCCACGAAGCTGGAGATTTGCAGTGTTTTAAGTCCATAACCGGCGGTTGACTTTAGACGTGTACGTGGCCGCCTCCCATTGGTTCTCATTCTTGATTTTCACCCTTTAACCCTTTACCGCCCAGCTATGTTTCTGGAAAAACCAACATTTTTTTTCTTTGGACTGGATTTGATGAAAATACAATGCCTAATATTAGTACCTAGCCTTACAAAATTGAACTTAATCCATGACGTGAACTTTGGGGAAGTTTTGCACAACATCCAACGGTTGATGGAAAAGATTATAGTGTTTAAAGTTACTGTGTATTGCTAGTGAGAACTGTGGATTTTGGAGGGTGTACTACTTTAACCATCAATAGATTCTTGCAGGATTTCTTTTACTTTGAATAAGAGCGGTCCACATGTGCACTAGGTTGATAGCTTCGCATTGACATATCATGTGTGAAGAAAATAGTTTTACACAATTACTGGTGAATTTTTTGCTTTTGTCTACTTGATTGTATATGAAAATGTTCCAACCTTATACGAATCATGACGGGAGTTTTGTATGTGAGGAGAGAGGTCATCAATCACAAAACAATGAAGAATGTCTAAAAGACGAAGTTCAATCAAAATTTAAGACCAAAATCAATGTGCATGTGTGAAATACAACATAGTATGTGGCATGGTATTCATTGTGTTCTCTGTATTTTAGTGTATTTGATGTAGTTTGTATTGTATTCCTAGCTTCTCTAAGAGTTCTGTAAATCCAAATCATGATTTGATTGTTGGAGAGTGTTCATGTAATGTGTGCGCAAATCTGAACCTCATATTTAGAAGCCTAATTCCTCATGGATTTCATGCAAATTGAGTTTTAGCACCTCCAGAGTTCCATTTCGGGCTTCTTAGGCGGCAAAGGGTTATTCCTTTAACAACAAAGGGACCAAAAAGGGGTTAATGAGACGAGTGTTAGGGAACCACTGTTGATTGAACCGTTGGATCGATTTGCACTGTTTGGAGCGGTGATGCGCTTTGCTTTCCTCCATCTAGCCCACTTCTCGATCTCCAATCGGTTGAGGCATTTACAAATTACAATGAATCATGTAAAAAAGTCAACATTGAAATGTACCCTCCAAGTGGATGTTGTTCACTTTCTTTTGCGATTGATCTATTACCTTTGTAGATTTTCCGGGGTCCCATGCAAGGCCTCGTCGTTAAAGGGTCATGTTCTACGAGGCCTTGGAAGGTCATTTTTGGTACTCATAGTGCACTTAGTTTACACGTCATTGGCCGTTGTTGTTTCATTGTTTAGAACGCAGTTTGGGCTAGGAGGGCTTTCTAACGCATCTCCCTAATCTCTAATCAATGCATGCATTGACAAACTACGGTGATTTCCGTGAAGTGGGGTCGCGATGAAATGTATCCATTGTGTTGATGAAGTCATGCATAATCTATTATGCTTGTAGATTCTCCTAGGGCCTCGTAGTCCACTTAGATGTTAAGCCCTAAAGGACCGGGCGTAGTGCTTTATCAAAACCACCTCAAAACTACCACTTTAAAATGAGATATTATTAGACTTATTCAAACAACTTCTTATTAATCTCAACCGTTGGATCATTTAAGTTAACTATTACAAAAAGACACCCTAGATTTTTTATAAACTTTGATCATGCAAATTGAAAGATATAAGTATTTGAAGAGTGCAATTTTTTTCTTCTGTTGTGCCCGAACAGGTTTAGCGTACTTCAACTCAAGATAATGGCATACTTGCACTACACATTGCATGAACTCAATGTATCTTTGTTCTACCTTGTGTTAGGTCATTGCACACCAAAAATCACAAGGAATGGAGGTGTTTACGATAAGAAAAATGGACCTGCAACGACTAGGGATATAAGAAGTGGCCCTTTACTTAGGAAAGCAATTTTGTTTTTAAATAGAAAGATAATTTTTGGATCTAAAATCCAAACGGTGAAAAGAATTATTATGATTTATTCTAACAATAAGATAAATATTCTTTAAAAAGAGTGAATCCTTAATTTCTATGCATTTTAAAGTGAAAAAATGAAGGTTGCTAAGAACTTTCCTTCACTACTACCCGCCTCAAAAAAGTGCAATTGTCAATCCTATAGTAGCACTATTCATCTCTATATTACTCTGCCCAACTGCCAAAAGAGTAGAGCTTTTTACATTTGAAGCACCATAATTTTTCCCCTAAAATTCCAAAAAAAGTAAGGAACAATTCATCCAAAGATAACCCCTATTTCTATTCTCACTAAAAATTTCAAGAAGTTATCTCCAAAAATGGATTTTTAGAAACTTGCCCAAAATCGGTTTGTACCCCACAAATACAAATGGTCCTTTAGGGGTTAAAGCGTTAATCCATTTCGTTACACATTATTTTGTAAAGATCAAAGGCTATAACTGAGGAATGAATAAACAAATAATCCGGTTGTCATATATATTTCCATAATTTTCTACCCGGTTATACGCTAGAGTTGTCAAAATTACTAACAGAAATACATTTTTGTTGTAATTGACAAATGAGTAATTAAAATCTAACCTCTTTTACGTTGCCTTTTAGTAGCACAAATCCTTGGATCTAAGATAATATATTTGAAACACTGATATTAACCCTCTAAAGTACAAAGTCATGAAGTGGACTTTTGCAAATCTTGAGCATGTTCATGTGGTTGCAATTTACATTTCCAATTCATGAGTTTTGTTCAAAGATTCAAGAAGAAAAGAGCTACGTGGAAAGATAATCTTTGAGTCTTGAACAATGAAGACAATGTTAAAGGCCCCATTGATCAAGGTGACGATTGCCCAACCTCAAAAGATGAGGTTGAGGCACAAGTTGCGGGCCCATTGAGGATGCTACAAGCAACCTAAAATGCTCCTATGAAATTATGTGCCCACCAACATAGGTGAAACATTAAAGAATGTGCTCCAATCATGCACATGAACAAGGCAAGATCATACATGACAAGGAGGGTGAACTTCAAAACAACGCTTGTGTGTTGTCAACATGTCCAAATCACTGTAACGTTCCATCGAAGTTTTGATAGTTTGATTGCAAACTTTTTCCAGCTGCCTCAAAGTGCACACAAATGCGATGTTTTATTGCAGATGGTCAGCGAGGATTTTCAAGTGGAAGTGCTTGTCAAGTAACTGTTTCGGTTGAATAATTTGATGAAGATTCTTGGTCATAGACTTAGCCGTGGAACGACCATACGCTTTGCTCATGTCGACCTCTTTTTAAAAGAGACGAGAGTTGTTGTTCTTGTTGAAGACTCTTGGGAGACCTCAACTTTGGTGAAGCTTCTTGGAACTTATCTCTAGAGTGAGGCACTCATACCATAACTTTTGACCTCTTTTTCTCATTTTTCATCGTTGAAATCAGTCCTCAGTAGCTCTAAAAACCTATAATGAATTCAAAGACACCTTGGGTACAAAATGCACTCTCCTTCTTCCTTCTAAAAGGCAACTAAAACTATCAATATCTTGAGTTTGTGACCACCAAGCTCTTTCATTGATCTAACAACTACCAAGAGTGAAAAACAAGTAGTATTAAAATTCACAAGAGTGGTTTCTTATTGCAACTTATTGTGACTTTATAAACTGAGAAATTTTAGCAACTAGAAAAACCTCTTCCATTGTAATGGTGCCAAATCTAGGGCAAAACTAAGTCGTTCCTCTTATTCAATTGTTCTAGAGCTATTAATCTTTTATAAAAGTTGAACACAAGCAGAAGGGTTGGTTTGATAAAAGTCCCCATTTTATCACAATACTTTTGGTAAGACACTTCTCTTTTTTCTCCCCTTGTACACTGTTCCCCTAATAACCAACCAAAACCCAAAACCAACACTTATTTAATTGGGGTTTATTCAACCCACTTTCATCCGATTACCACCCATTCATCTCCAAATGGAAGTTTGCTATTAGTCAAGACCCCTTACTTTTGGTTGGCGCTTACGGAAGGTACCTATTGGCAGCCACCGGCTAAACATGACAGCACACTTTTGAAATTCAAAACGAATTCACATTCAATCGGAAAAATACCACCCTGGGTTGAAATTGTAATTGTATTGGCTATTGCTGAAAAATAAATGTATCATTATTTCTTCTCTCATTGTATGCACATTGCTTAACTTGTCGGTTACGGGCGGTTTACTTTCATTGAACTCCATGATGACAGTAGAGTTTCAAAAATTTGGGAGTCAACCTGAATTGTTATTTTTCAGATTTAATTTTACTGCGAAGGTGTTGCTATGATGTGAGGGTCAAATGGGTGCAGTTGACCTGAAAACAGAGTTTTTTCTACGTTGTCACAGGCACTGATGCATGTCCTGGATGATTGGATAAGGTGTTAATTGGAGGCCCAGGACAACAGTCTGGGCTCTTCAGTATCGTTTATGGATGTTCAGGTTTGGTCCAAATGATGGTCCTGGATTATGAAACAGGCCTCGGGTGGAGAGATCATTGATGGAAGGAGGGGAAAAACTAATGACATAAGAAGTGACATGATTGTTTTTCAAGGAGAGAGAATTTCATGCATTAACCCTTTAACCCCTAAGAGCCCGTGACGATTTCACACCAAAAACACTTCAAAATTGTTGATTCTCTTGCAATGAGTAAGGAAGGAAACAAAACCTTATATTTATCCTTTTGACCGTAGGATCTCCATGAGGACTTACCAAGTACCATACTCACACAATTTCTTACACTTTGACCGCACGGATTGAAAGATTATAGTGTTTGAAGTCAAGAAAATGGTTCATTTTCTTCCCCGCGTTGTGTGGACCAGCAAGCAGACTTTGACTTCACTTGGTATTAAATTTCTGCACTGCACAAGGTCTAAACCTTTTACCATTGTGTCAAGCATGATGTTAGTTCCGTATTCAACAATTTTTAGAGGTAGAGAACGGGTGTAACATATTCAAAATAAGTGTGCAAGGAGTGGAGGTTCAAAAATAATCAATCCACAGTTAATTTTTTTGAGAATTTAATACGTTTTAGAATGATAATCTAAACAGTCAATTAAAAGGTTTAACACCACATGTTGTCATAGAAAAAATAAAATGCAAAAACTATGAAGATCTCTAGGTTTTATGTAAAAAAGATGAAGTTTTTTTCCCCACTTGCCCGAAATGTGTAAAAATGTGTCAAAATGTTTTCTTACACTAAGGACAATTTTTTTTTGGATATCTTCAAGGAATGTAATATTCTCTACATGAATGGAAAATCTCAATGTCAATAGAGACTTCTAGCAAAATTTTGGAGGTGCCCGGAGTACCCATATCTAACTTTGAGTGGTACTAATTTTGAAACCATGAATCCAAAAATAATAAAAATACCTCCATGGAGCTCTTATCAGGGACAATCTAGTACAAGAGTTTTTTTTTTTTTTTAAATTGAATTTTAGGAATCTGCCCAAAATCCAAAACGTACACCCCACGTACACTTGGGCTCTTAGGGGTTAAGGCCTAACAACCATATATTGGTCATCTGGGTACACTAACCCTTGAGGCCACCTCTGTAGAAGCAAGATGAGCATTGACTAGGACCGACGTTGCCAAAAGCTATGCAAGCAGTGGCAAACTATGGTGGTTTTGTGAAGTGGGGTTGTAATGAAATGTATACCCTATGTAGATGATGTTCTGCATAATCTACAGTGCTCATAGATTGTCCAGGCCTTGTGAGCTTGTAAGGCCTTAAAGGATAATATATTTTGTGCACAATGGCATAATACTATGCCACAAAATCATCAAGCTTTTCTTGTATCATGTTCCCATTCCAATGACCCCAGAGAATTAGCCCCTTGCTTGTCCCACCTTGGATGTAAGTGAGGGATGATAATTGTGTTTCTCATCTTGCCTGAACTTCGACCAAGGCAGTGAACACAAATGCACTTAATACTATTTAGAAATTGAGCATTATAGTGCAAAGCCCTAGGATACCCCCATATAACCAATCAATTAAGCAATGTGCATATATGGAGAGATCAATCAATAATACATTTATTTTGAGTGATAGCCAATACAACTACAATTTCAACCCAAGTGATTTCATGTTTTTCCGATGAAAGGTGAATTAGTTAAGAACTTCCAAACGTGTTCTACCATGTTTAGCCGGTGGCTGCCAATAGGTACCCCTCATATGCGTTAACATTAACCACGGGGTCACCTTAACCCCTAAAGGACCAGAGTCTCCTTCAGGGGGATTTCACATTTTGGGCAGGTTCCTAAAATTCGAAAAAAAATCCTTTTTTAAAAAGACTTTTATTGTAGATCGGCCTTGATAAGAGCTTCGTGGAGGTATTTTTAAATTTTTATTTGGATTTACGGTTTGAAAGTTAGTACCACCTATTGTCAAAAATGGGGAGGCTCGGCAGCATGGGCACCCCTGGGAACCAATGAAACACAAGTGTGAAAGAGGGGCAATAAGTAGGGACACAAAGAGTGGAGGGAGGGTGGGGCAGCCCAAATCAAGGGGAAGAATAGTGGAAGGGAAGATCCCACAAATTCCAAGAAAAGGGATAAACAGAAATTTTTAAAAAATAGCATAAAGTGGTGCATGGCAGGGGTTGTGGCGGGGCCCGGGTACTGAAAGAGACGGCACGTGTGAAGAAGAAAAAAAAAACAAAACGACGCCTTGCAGTGGCGGGCCATCCCCGAGGAGCTGGGCGGATCCCGCACAGGGGAGTGGGTGATGATGTGGCCCTTCATTTCTTGAAGGGTCCCCATTTTGAAGCCCTGCCCTCACCTATAATATTTGAATAATTCAATAAATTCATTAAAATGAGAGATTTTACCTGTTTTTTTTTTAAATATCTAAAATAAGTAAAAAATTAAATTCCACATTTCAACTGTACGGATTTCTAAATTTGTAAATTCATATTCAGCAAATAATTTCTCACTTCATTTGTAGTCATTTGCATTGTTTTATACCGCCTTTCACTAAAGTATTTATTTGAGCATGATGTACCCCTCGAAATGACCTCAAATTTTGCCCACACTTAGCTAACATCATATTCTTTACATTGGTAATGGTTTCCAACACAATGTACTATAAAAACTAGAAGATATGCTTGGTCAAAGTGAGCTGACTTTGTCCGGCAAGAGGGAAAAAAAACTACTTCTTGCACTTCAAACACTATAATCTTCACATCCGTGCGGTGGATTGCAACTAATATTTTACAGGATTATTATACATGAGTCTAGTTTTAGATCTTACGGTTAAAAGTTGAGAATTCTTATAAATAATGTGATTATTGCGGCCATGTTTGACTATGGCAGTTTTGGACTAGTTTTGGACAGAAATTGTCAAGGAACTTTAGGGGTTAATGAAGAGAAAGGCAGTGCCCATTTCATGCCCCACGCATGAATAATATTGTCCACCTTGTCACTAACGTGTGTCACAAATTATATATACATGTTATTCACTCAGGGGTTTGTCTTCTTCCTACAAAGAAGCTGAACAATGACTCCATGTTTGGGTTTGCCATGCAATTCACTAAAAGCTTGTACGACATGGTACATGTCACAACAAGCTTACACTTTAGTCCAACATCCGGGTTTTGAAAAAGAATTTCCAATTTGATTTCATTTGGTGATGGATTGTGTAGCGGCAATTGAAATGTCAATTTCATATTCACCCGGGCACGCATGGAATGATTCACAAAACAATCATACATCTAAAGGCAGGAAAGTAGTAAAGACAGATAAGGGCACATCACCGACAATGCCACCTAAGGATATGAAACACGAGAGCGAAAAAGGTCAAAATAATGGTTGTGAAGTTGCCAACTATTAAAGTAACACATCATTAATCCAGAATGCTCCCCAACTTGTATAAATAAATGGTTGTTGAACTCGTCTCCGTATTTGTGTATGTGGTAGTTGAGCTTGGACTCATATCCGTATTTGTGTAAATGATTGTGCAAATGATTGTTGGACTTGTATGCACATTTAAAAGAAATAAAACATCAATACCTTTTGTTTTGCGCATCCGATTTATTGATTTATTTAGTAGTCTTGAATCCCAAATATTTTTTGTAGTACAATTTGTCAACCAGAACATTTAACTCCTAGAGCTTCTTCTTTGTATCTCTTAAGATAAATACTTTAAAATTATTGTTTTAATATGTATATTTACCAAATTAAAAAAAACAAGTGATATCATTGTACCCTAGCTTCAGAATCCAAAGATGAAAATACCATATGTATAGTACATCTTATTTCATAATTCTTGACCACATACATTGAAAGATTTTAGCATTTGAAGAGAAGATGACTTAATTTTGAGTCCTTTTGCATTAAAATGTTTGTTCCTTCTAAAATGAAATATTTGCACTTAATTCATAAAAATGTTGTAGCCCTTCACCATCACACTCCATCCAATTTGAAAGAAGTTTGTTGATTAGAAAAATCAAATGAAAATAATTCAACATAATGAATTGATCTTATAAACAATCCATGTGATAAAATTCTCTGTTAAGGAAGATAGCTTAATATATTACAAATTGCATGAGATAGGAGGTGTCTAAGTTTATGTTAGGCCAAACAACAAAGGTAATTTATTTTTTATAAAAATAAATAAATAATTAAAAAGATGGAAAAATAAAGGGCATGGCATAGGAGGTTTTAGAATGATGCTATGCACGAGGTGCAAGATAATATATCCATGTTAGACCTAAAGTGGTCTCCAAGAAAGGACCTTGATAACTACTTAGTTGCAAATACACTTACCTTGTACGATAATTGCAGTAAAAGTGAATTGTTTTATTTCCAAATGAACATTAGGTCCTTTCGGGGTTAAACAAATGGGAATAGAGTCCTCTACCTCACACATCTCAAAGTTGAAACACACATCTTACCACGTGTGCATGATATGTAACCTACAAGTTCGTCTCCATACGTGAACCTCATCAAATCATGGAAAAGTTGTCACACATGGTCGTACCCTAAATCACAGCGTATAGCAACTGGCAATGTCAAAGGCGCTCATGGAAATGTCACTTGAAACATACTGACAGAGGCAACCCGTTATGACAGCAAACGAGAGCATGATGTGCGTGTTTCAGTTTATTGAGAACAGAACTTTAGCTACAAACATTTAAGAACAAGTATTAATATGAGCCTTGTGTATAACTGGGTTTATAAATGTCATATATAGTACTCAAGATAACCTTGATGACCTGGACCTCTGCTGGCTTTTGTCAAAATGAGAATTTTACTAGAGGGTTAGGTTCATTATTCTAATGCTGAATCACTATGGGGGGGGGGGGTGATTTAAAAAAAATCTTGGGCAGGTTCCTTAAATTTAAAAAAAAAACTTGAAAAGGATTAATTTACACTAGGTTGTCCTTGATTAGAGCTTTGTGGAGGTAATTTTGGGGGGGGAGGATTTATGGTTTGAAAATTAATATCACTCAAAGTTAGAAATGGGGGCTTTGGGTAGCTCTAAATTTTTGCTAGAAGTTTCTATTGACATTGAGTTTTTCAAAAAAAAGAAGAAGAATGTTACATTCTTTGAGGATGTCAAAAAACAATTCTTGTCTGTTGTGTAAAAAAATTTATTTTAACTCTAGTCAAATATTTTCACACATTTCGGGTATGCGGGGAAAAAAATCATTATTTACACATAAAACCTAGAGATCTTCATGTTTTTCACTTGTTGTTTTTTTTTTCTGACAACACTATGTGGTAAAAGCCTTCTTATTGACCGCTTGTTCACAAATTATTATCATATTTAGTTCACAAAAAAATATAGCGCGAATAGAAATTTTTTGAACCTTCACTCCTTGCACACTTGTTTTGAATATGCTACACCTCTTCTCTACATCTAAAAATTGGTATTTAGGGAACTAACATCATGCTTTACACAATGGTAAAAGATTTAGACCTTGTGTAGTGCAAAGATTTGATACCAAATGAAGTTAAAGTCTGTTGATCCACTCAACGCATGGACAAAAATGAACAATTTTCTTGACTTCAAACACTAAAATCTTTCAATCCGTGCGGTCAATTATTTTGAAATTTTGTGAATATTTTACGTAGTCAGTCTTAATTGAGATCCTACAGTAAAAAATATGAATATATATTTTTGTTTCCTCCCTTACTCATTGCACTAGAATCAACAATTTTGAAGTGTTTTTGGTGTAAAATTGTCATGGTCCTTTACGGATTAAATCAATATCTGAAGGCCCTGCTTCCAAACTACAATAATGTAGTGTATACCACATTCCTTTTGTAAATCCAACTACAAGAGAAGCAGAATTAGAGAACATTTTGGAAATAAAAGAATTACAAAAGTATAACAATTTTTTGGCATGACAAGAAACCACACTTTTTCCATTGCCATGTGGAATGCGCAAAATACATAAAAAGCAACACTTCATTCAATTTAATTTGAAGCACCAAACCATCCGATACTAGAATATTTATTGTAAAAACAGGTCATAAATAAATGCCTTTTGGCAAAAGTATGTGGTTTATATGTAAATAAGGTGAGCATTGGTAAGTTTCGACACATCCTACCGAACTATTTCTTTTCCAAATCACAGTGGTTTGGACACAATGAGTATCACCTACGTATCATGGATATAACATGGATATCACTTGTATATTACATGGGTATCACCTATGTATTACTCGGATATCACCTAGACGTTATATGGGTATGACCTTGACATGGGTATCATCTAGACAAATCTATTGAGTTTTCCAAAAAAAAATTGGACATTCTCCATTATGAATTAATTATGTACAAAAGTGACCATAATGTAGGGTATGCCCATAAGATTGGTTTATTGGGGGAAAAATAATGTAACAATCAGTTCTTACAATGATGTCAACCCCTAAATTTCTTTAACAAATTTGCTCCAAAAACACTTAAAAACTAATTTTTTTAGTGCAATGTGTATGGACAAAACAAAAACTTTTACTCCTATTTTTAACCGTAGGATGTCAATTAAGACTTATTAAGTAACGTACATAACAAATTTCATAAAATTTGACCACACAAATTGTAATATTATCAACACGCAATTAAGCAATTATGCACTTGGCCTTTTAAAAGTGCACTTAGTAACAATGGCGGCCAATGCGTTGAAAAAACCCAATTAGGTTTTTTTTAATTCTTGTTTTTAGAAATAAAATTTAAGATCTAGGAACAATTTTCCGTATAACCAGAAATGTTAATTTAACAAGCTTTTTTCTGGCATTTTTGACAAATTCAATATGGAACTTGGTTAGAATTTGATGAATATTTGTTTCATATTCAACATTATGTTTTTGGAAAGAAGCTTGTCAAGTACTGTATGCAATTACGTAAACTTGAACACTATACAGTAAATGCCAATCGACATGAATATATTACATATAGAACATGATACATAAGAGGAAGGAAATTAATATAATGCGTATATTCTTGTACTTGGTGATGTAATTAATCAATGGGAAAAACCTCTCGGATTTATTAGTAATTTGTCACCAAACGTCTTACATTACCCTTACAATATACTACTCTTGCACATACCCTACATGCCAATTACCAATTACCATACACTCATTGTAGTATCTTCCTCTACTACATATCATTCAAGGCTGCTTGGAACTGGTAGTTGTCAATTTCTTTGGTTTGCATTGCAATATATTCTGATATGTAAGCCTTAGCGGACCGAAGGATTCAAATCTTGCTTTCAACTTGTGATCCGAATACATTTTGCCTTTTTGTCCAGAAAGCGCGAGTCATCGTTCTTTCTCTATCCATAAAAAATTGCATGCCTCATTCTCTATCCAGCTGTGGGTCCACATGAGGACTCCTAGAATGTATCCATGCAATTTGCATACCGTTGTGCGGTGCGCCTTGTTTTGTCAACATTTTCCCCTCGCATGATGGGCCACTACCAACAAACCTTTATCTAATGACTCCTTTGATTTATCCCATCTTCAATCACCTTCCCTACATAGAACGGTACACCACCTTCAACCTCAGCTCTATCAACGCTTAAGGCTACAAATTGTCCACAATTGTTATCAGATTGTGGATTGAATGGTGGAAAAATGTCGTGATTAACTTCATCCCCTGTCCCTTCTTCGACTCGTTCCTGAACATGGTAGTGTTCCGGTTGTTGCGCCCCACGCACCGCTTGATTCAATGGTCTCCCTCTATGAAGACCAAAGTATCCGAAACATAGTTATTCAAAACATAGTTATCCAATATATCAAAAAGGAATGCTTTGAAGAGTTATAAGTTTTCTGTACTAGAGAAGGTAAAGTTTTTTCCAATCCCTTGCTAGAAAACATTTGACTCTAATTTAGAATTTCAATTCACACAAAAGACAATAATTATTTTCTAGTCAATTCTAAAAGTTTTATTTTTTCCTTTATGTGTATGGAAAATCTTAACAACAATAGAGACTTCTAACAAAACTCATAAGCCCCCATTATTAGGTATGAACTAACTTTCAAACCATGATTGCAAATACGATAAATTGGATACCTCCAAAAACCTGTTATGAAGGGCATATTGAAATTTCAATTGACATAAGTATCCGCTCGAATTAACCCCTAAAATCCCAAGCGTTTTTTCATCAAGAAAACACCCCAAAATTGCCACAACGAAATAGTGGCAAAAACATCAAATTTTGACGTCTCATTTTGGACTTCCAACTGTAAGATCTCAAACCATGCATCTATATAAAGTCACCATACTTTTATGCTGCAATCCACCGCACAGATAGAAACATAGTATTTGAAATTTAGAAAATGGTTAATTTTCTTTCTTGCATTTTGTAGGTCAACAGACTTTGACTTCACTTGGTATCAAATCTTTGCACTACACAAGGTCTAATTTGTTTACAATTGTGTTCAGCATGATGTTGGTTTTATATTCACCAATTTTTAGGCATAGAAACGGAGTGTAGCATATTCAAAACAATTGTGCAAGGAGTGGAAGTTAAAATCTTTTGAAAAATTACGATTACACGTTTTATTTTTTTGTGAACAAAGTATGTTGTAGTATGATAATCCAAACGGATGATAATAAGGTTTTCACCACATATTCTGATTAAATTTTAATTTTTTAAAAATTTGAAGATCTCTGGTTTTATGTAGAATATAAGTGCTCAACATGTGTGAAAATGTCTAACTTGGTTTAAAATGTTCCTTTTATACCAAATCCTAGATCTGGAGATCCTAGATCTTGAGACTCCAGATCTGGAAACCCTAATATATAAAACCCTAATTTTGGCGGTGCCGCCGTTTCCATGTTTGGAAAACTGACCTCAGGGGTGTGCGCACGCGAGGGTGTGCGTACGCGGGGGTGTCTTAGGTGGTTAGGGTTTCAAGTGCGCAAGGATAGTGGTGTCCATGGTGTGTTAGGGTTTCAAGCATGAGGTGTTAGGGTGTTAGGGTTTCGCCATGGGGTGTTAGGTTGTTGCTCCACGCAACGAGGCTGCTCCACCTTGCAACTAGGCTGCTGCACCTCGCAATTGGCTGCTGCTTCTACTCCTCGTGCTAAACCTGCACGACCTAAATCCAAACAGCAGCCATGGGCTGTTGCAGCATAGCTGGAGCAGCCGCCCCCTCCCTGCACCAAATCTTCCTCCTCACTTGGTCGTCTTGCTCTCCGCGTGGTCGTCTTGCTCTCCACTTGGTCATTCTCCTCGCCGTCCTTACTTGATCGTCTTCCTCGCCATCCTCACTTGGTCGTCTTCCTTGCCGTCCTCACCTGTCGTCGACTTCCTCGCCTTCACCCACCTTCCCTCCCTCCTAGCCGCCACCTCACGCCTCCTCAGAACCCTATCTCTCTCTTCTAGTTCTAATCTCACCTCTCCTTCTAACTCTAACCCTCTCTCTCCATCCCCTTGCGCTCGTTGTCTCTCCCTCTCCCTCTAAAACTCCCTGCGTACGCACACCCCTCACGACCTTAGTCCACCACCAGGATACCCGGATGGTACCATGCCTTGTTGATACCTTGTTGTGATGATACCCTGCCCGGCAAATCATCTGGAGTTGCTACGGTGTAAGGGGGGGAAAAAAAAAAAAAAAAAAAAAAGAGTTTTTTTTCCATAGATTTGGGCGAAACGGAAACGCCTATAACTCATTTTTGACAATGCAAAACAGCTTGAAATTTTTTTTTCCTTGTAGATTGACTTTGGAGGTATCATTCACATTTTTTTCAGATTTTTTTCATTTTTTCTCTTTTTTCTAAAAATCGTCAAAAGTTGCTGAATTCACCGCAGTGAAGATTTGCAGAAATTCTTCCGATTTCCTAGATTCTAGCTCCAGCACCAAATCTGAATTTGAGTCATTACAATGATATTTTTTGATATTGAGTCCAACTAATGAAATGAAGTTTATGAAGCTTAGTTTCCATTCCAATTTGAATTTTTTTGGCATTTCATCCTCTTTTTTCATCCTCTTTTTTCATCCTCATTTTCATCCATTGTGGTTTTCCATCTACTATTGTTTTCATCCGTTGGTTATCATCCTCTTTTTCTATTTTCATCCCCATCAAGATTTCTATTTTCAACCACCGTACGTATTTCATGTAGGAAACAATTTACGATGTGAATTTTAAGAAAGAAAGTGTTGGATGTTGTCTTTCATTATAGAGAGGCGTACACCGTATTGACAATTATATATGTGTTGTGATCATGGTGAAGTTGCTTGCATATGGCATCATGGCACCATCGCTTCCAGTCAACGTTATCCTTGGGAGCAATACGGTTGGTGGAGCGCGGTGGACGCGGCGTCGAAGCTAGTATTGTGGCCATGGAACACGTTATGGGAGTCGTTGTGGGAGTCGTTGCGGGAGTCGTTGCGGGAGTCGTTGCGGGAGTCGTTGCGGGAGTCGTTGCGAGAGTCGCTTCGCCACAGGATGATGAAGACTCTTGAGTCATACCGTACCTAGGCATAAATGATGTTTAGGTGACTAGTATAGTGTGATTCATATGTTCGCTTTAGAGATGGAATGTTTAATTATAGTATATGATATTTGTAGTATTCAATATTTATATTCTGTATGTATATATATATAATAAATATACAGTGCTAAACCACACACTTTATCATTGTATTGCGTACATTATCATTATATCTCCTAAAACAAATTGTATTTGTAGCACGACACTGAAAATCATCTCATGAAACAAAATGTGTATAAATAGGTTCTTATAAATACATGGTCAATGTAATTTTGTACATGGAATAAGAACAAAATGTTATAATCATATATTATGCATAATAATGAAAAGTATTCACTTAATATGTACACATCAAGAAACCAATATTTAATGAAATTGTTACAAAAACATAACAAAGAAGATATAGGGATTTCCTAATTTAATTTTTTTCAAAACACATTTCCGCTCAAAATCTTGTTATTATTGAGCGCCAAATAGCGCACTTTGCCAAGTGCATAATTGCTTAATTGCGTGTTTATCGTGTTTGAAGTCAAGAAAACGGTCCATTTTCTTTCCTGCGTTTAGTGGATCAGCAGACTTTGACTTCACTTGGTATCAAAACTTTGCACTACACAAGGTCTAAATTAACTTCCATCATGTTAAGCATGATATTAGCTCCTTGTACTCCAATTTTTAGAGGTCGAGAAAGGGTGTAGCATATTCCAAAAAATTGTGCAAGGAGTGGAGGTTTCAAAAATTGTCAATTCGCGTTATATTTTTTTGTGAACTTAGTATGTTTTAGAATGAGAATCCAAATAGTCAATAAGAAGACTTGCACCACATAATGCTGCGGAAAAAAGAAAAAGTAAACAATATGATGATCTCAAAGTTTTATGTGGAAAAGAAGAAGTTTTTTTGGTACCTTGCCCGACGATGTGTGATAATGTGTGTGAATGTTTGACTTGGATTTATATGTTTTTTTCAGTAAAGACAAGAGATTTTTTTGACAATATGGAAGGAAAAATATTATCAGCTAGAATTGAAAATGTCACATTCAATAGAGTGTCCTAGCAGAAGTTTTTGGAGTTGCGTGACGCGCCCGCTCTTCCCATGTGAACTTCAAAACCCTGTAACTTTTTCATTAAATGTTGGATTTAGGAAAAAATTGGACTCACACAAAGCTTTTAGTAGTATCCATCTAAATAAAAAATATAGAAGAAAATTGTTTTAAAATGACACCATAGGAACTTGCCCAAACCTTCTAGAGTCCCCCGAGGGGCCTCTTGGAAATTTAGGGGTTAATCCTCACAAGCTCAGTGGGCGCCAAAGATGAATTCCAGGAGAGTTTATTATATTTCAGAAAGCAAACATAAGTCATATTTTTAAAAAAAAAGCAACTGAAAAAGCATTAAAAAGCAGAGAAAAAGAAGATCTCTTGGTGTGTTAACCTCCACATACATGGGAAAAGGAGAATTCAAAAAGCAAAATCGCAATGAAAAACCCACAAAAGAAGACCTCCTGTGTTACCCATCAATGCAAAAACGAATCCTACCAGAATATAACAAAAAGCCCACAAATCATCGACAAAATAAAAAGAATGTTCTTGTCATATCATCATTCTCACCAAGCTTAGTGGAGAATTTAAAAGAAATTTCCAAAAGCAAAGGTCCAATCAACCTCTAAGTCGACGTTAAAAAAAAAATAGTGGTGTAATAATATAAGGAATCTTGGAAGAAAAAAAAGATGGAAACGACCAATTTGATAGGACAACCCCCACGCTCGGACTTACCAGGTGGGGGAGGAGGTGGTGGGGCCAAAACCTGGCCCTTATTTTGTTTTTGGATGGGGCCCTAAATTTAGCCAAAGGGGGACCTATGGACTAAATTGGGACTCTAGGCCCCAATTTTGTCTTTAAAAAAGCCAAAAAAGCCTCTCATCCCCCCAAAATGGGAGGGCCAAAAAAATGAGCCCATGTAGTTAAGATGGGGCCCACCTCGGGTAAGCCCGAGCTTGGGGGGTTTCCTGTCCACGCCGGAAACGACGTCCATCGATGAGAACAATCTTCATTTGCATCATGTCACTCATTAACCTAGAGTAACTCAGTAACAATATGTTCAACCCTATGGTTACTCAACCCCTATTGTAGTAGCAAAAGAATTTAGCGTCTTGAGCAAAAGCCAATAGACCCAGAAGTACATGGATGAAAATATCGTCCATCGACGAGAATGTGTTTCATCCACAACATGGTTAGTGAGGCCCTAGCGAAAGGAAGAATTTAGCGTAATGTCCAATTGTAGCTGCTACAAGGCGCTGTGTTGGAGATAAGGCAACCACATAGTGTGGGTTAGGGGAGCTCCATTAGTCTTTTGCTTCTTGTGCTGCTGGCTCTGGCGTGCTTTTGTTGTCTAGTTCCTTGTTTTTGCAATTCAAAACTCGTTTTGGTGTTGTGCCAAAAATGAAAGAAAGAAAGAATTTAGCGTAATGAGGAAAAGCCAATAGAACCAGAAGTACATGGATGAAAGTACCGTCCATCAACAAAAATGCATTTCATCCACAAAAGGATGGTAACTCAGGCCCTAGCGAAAGAATTCATTCAACATAATGTTCAATTGGGGCTACTACAAGGCGCTGTGTAGGAGGCAATGCAACCACGTGGTGTGGGTTAGGGAGTTCCATTCATCTTTTGCTTCCCGTGCTGCCGGTTCAAGCATGCTTTTGTTGTCTAGTTCCCCATTTTTGAAATTCAAACTTGTTTTGGTTTTGTGCCCAAAAAAAAGGAAAAAAGAGAGAAAGAATTCAATGTAATGAGCAAAAGCCAATAGACCCATAAGTACACGGATGAAATTACCGTCCATTGACGAGAATGAGTTTCATCTGCAACGAAATGGTTACTTAGTAAATGAATTTAGCATATGGGCTACTACAAGGTGTTGTGTAGGAGGCAAGGCAAGCACATGGTATGGATTAAGGAGCTCCATTAAAGTAAGCCCCCCTAAAACCGACAAGTTAAGGAATGAGCATATATGGAGAGAAGAGATAATTATACGATTATTTTTCAGTGATAGCCAATAGAATTACAAATTCCAACCTAAGTGATTTCATATTTTTCCAATGAAAGTTGAATTAGTTATGAATTTTCAAACTCTGCCAGCCACTAAACATGTGTTCCATGTTTAGTGGGTGGCCAGCAGTAGGTAGCCGCATAACCAACGACCAAAAGTATGGGTCTTGACTAATAACAAACCTCCATTTGGAACTGAGGTGGTGGTAATGGGATGGAAGAGGGTTGGATATACCCCAATTTAATAGGCATTGGCTATGGCTTTTGGTTGGTTATGGGAGGCTTACCTTACTCTTTTGCTTCTTGCGCCGCCAGCTCTTGCGTGCTTTTGTTGTCTAGTTCCCTGTTTTTGCAATCCAAATTGATTTAGTTCTTGCCTCAGAAGAAGAATAGAAAAAAAAGAAGGGAAAAGAGATGAAGAATTCAGCATAATGAGCAAAAGCCAATAGACCCAGAAGTATGCAGATGAAAATATTGTCCATCAACAAGAAAGAGTTTCATCCGCAACGAAATGGTTACTTAGTGAAAGAATTTAGCATATGGGCTACTACAAGGTGTTGTGTAGGAGGCAAGCCAAGCACATGACCCTTAAACGACGGAGCCTATGATCGTGGCATCAATCTAAATTTTCAATCAACTGTATGCTCTAGTTTCTCATCAACTACAAGTGGAATTTTTAATTTTTTTTTCCAGAGATGAGATCATATGTCTCAATTATGTTACAAAAATCACAGATTTTTTGGTGTAAATTTGAATTAATTGTGATTTTCTGAAGAAAAAGTGAAGAAAATTCATATTAAAAATACAAATTATGCTAAAAAATTATGAATATTTCACCAAAGCTGGACATTATAGTGCCAAAACTTGTGGTGCAAATGAAAGTTCCATGTCTGGCTAAAATTAGAACCACGGTTATAGGTCCAAGTTCAAATAGCAATAACTTATTCAATTTTACGTATTTTTTTTAATTCTCAAAATCGTATGGAAACTAGACATCATTAGCTTCATTTCATTCGTTGGACTCAAATTCAAAAAATATCATTTTGATGGCTTGAATTCAGATCTAGAGCTAAAGCTAGAAGTTTCTCAATTTCACTGTATTGAGATCCGTGTCACAAGCATTTCTTTTCTTGCGTATAACATGATTACCTCAATGAGGCCAGTTTCATCATCATCTAATGCTTGTACATACAAGAAACTCTCCTAAAACTAAAATTGGATGAAAAACAATTGTTTACGTTGATTATCATCCAACAATGTCATCTGAGAAGCCAATTTCTGGCTCCTTCGGAGTTTAAGGGTTAAGGAGCTCCAATACTCTTTTGCTTCTCGCGTGCTTTTGTTGTCGAGTTCCCCGTTTTTGCAATCCAAACTCGTTTAGTTTTTGTGCAATTTTTTTTTTCAAAAAAAAGGAAAAGAAAAGGAGAAAGAAAGAAAGAATTGAGCGTAATGAGCAAAAGCCAATAGAAAATAATGGGAGCAGGCAGGAAGTGGGGCCCAGCGAGTGGACTGGAGTGAGGCAGACTCGCAGAGCAGCAGGCTCCGCTTTCTTGAGCTGCACTGACAGCGTCTCTAACAGTCGCTTCCATGGCGCTGAGTGGGCCGTGAGCGCTGCTCTCCCCACGCTCCTCGCTTTGCCCGCGACTCGGCCACCACGTCTCAATCGCGAGCTCTCTCTGTAGTATCGATCAATGCTGTTGTTGGGGGCCATGGCTGGTGGCTGGAGGGAGTGACATGGTGTGGAGTGGTGGATCTGGTGTTTGGAGAGATGGTGGAGTAGGGGGCGTGCAATGCCGGGCGTTAGTTCGGTGACTTGGCCACCGTGAGTGAGTGGTTGGTAGATCTGGGGAGTTTTGTTTTTGTTTTGTTTTGTTTTGGGAGGGATGGCGTCGAGTGGGATGACGAGTGAGTTGTCGAAGCGGACGGGGGTGTTTGGGCTGAGGCTGTGGGCGGTGATCGGGGTGTGCGTGGCGGTGGTGATAGTGGCGACGCTGCTGCTTTTGCTGTGGGTTTGTGTGGTGGCGAAGCGGCGGGGGGGCTCCAACAAGCAGGCGCGCCACGAGAAGCTGCCGCTTCATGGGCAGGTGTTGTCGGACAGCAGCTCCAGGGAGATGATCAAGGAGGTGAAGATCGACCGCGTGGGTAACACGTACCTGCCGCAGCCGGACTCCGTGCTGCTCACCATCTCGGAGGAGAAGGACCACAATGCGGCCATGACCGCGATGGAGAAGGGCGTCGTGCACGTGGGCGACACCAAAGGCTCCAGCTTCAAGAACCCCGTCGTCTGGAAGAGCAGCGCCGACGAGGCGGTGGAGGTGGTGGAGAAGCACCAGCAGGTGGAGAAGCAAAGCTCCCTGAAATTCGAGGCGAACAACAACTACGACAAGGTCTCGTTCCTGAGCTTGTCGGGCGGGTCGGGCTCCACGCGCAGCATCGACTCGCCGGTCTCGGCCGCTCCCGAGGTCTCGCATTTAGGGTGGGGCCACTGGTACACGCTCCGCGAGCTCGAGGCCGCCACGGACAGCTTCGCAGATGCCAATGTGCTTGGGGAGGGCGGCTATGGCATCGTGTACCGCGGCCAGCTGCCGGATTCCACCCTCATTGCCGTGAAAAACCTCCTCAATAACAGGTGCGCTTATGCCTCGTAATCTCCCTCTTCCTAGTTGTAATCAGTACGTCCTCACGTCCGTTACGTGTCTCATCACAGTAAAACTGTCGTTGCAGTGATCTCTGCCGACATTAAAATAATTTTTTTCAACACAGGTAATATTATGGATCGTAATCTCCTTCCTCGTCCTCCTGGTCGTAATCACCACGTCTTCGCGTCCGTTCTGTGTGGATATGATACCGTTAGAGATGGTCAGTTCGTATACAGCCTCAGAAATGTTGTCTCCTCTGCATGTATTCTGGTTTGCCGTGGAAAATCTCCTCAACAGCATGGGTCATAAGATGCTTCCTCATCTTGGTTGTAAGGCTCTTTGTCGCCATGACTCACAATCTTCCTCGTAATCGTTGTAACCTGTGCGTTCTGTGTAGATGGTTCCTCTAGAAATGGGTTGGTTTGTACGATCTGTGAATCTGCTTTAAGTTATCTCTGCAATCAGTTCTGATCCGAGGCATTGGTTATGGATTATGTCAGGGGCCAAGCTGAGAAAGAGTTCAGAGTGGAAGTGGAGGCCATCGGACGCGTTCGACACAAAAACCTGGTGCGCCTCTTGGGATACTGTGCGGAAGGTGCTCACCGGTAAAAACCATCACATAGCCCACTCTCCACTCAAAACAAGAAAGTAATTGTACTAACTTCTGTTGCTTTTCTTTCCAGGATGCTCGTGTATGAGTACGTGGATAACGGAAACTTGGAGCAGTGGCTGCACGGGCCCTTGTCTCAGACCAACACGCTTCCCTGGGAAGCGCGCATGCGGATCGTTATGGGCACCGCAAAAGGGTAAGCATCTGCAATGCCTTCATTGCCCTTCAAATGTCTAGGTCTTGTGATATGGCCACAGTATTCTCCATGTCTGGTGTCGTATTTGAACAAGATAAGGTTGAGATATTGATATGACCTCCAAATGAACGATGTTAGTCGGAGAATCTTCAATCCAAAAGTGTAAGTCTTGCTAAACTTTATTACATTTTTTATAAGCTACAGAGTAAAATACGTGCCTGTCTACACGGTTTCCGACTGACGTTTAACGGTTTATTCTGTTTTTTTTTGGATTCAGATTGGCGTACTTGCACGAGGCTTTGGAGCCGAAGGTGGTTCACCGAGATATCAAGTCCAGCAACATCCTGGTGGACGCGCAATGGAACGCCAAGGTCTCGGATTTTGGTCTTGCAAAGCTGCTTGGCTCGGGAAAGAGTCACGTCACCACTCGTGTCATGGGAACATTTGGGTATACCATCTCCTTGTGCTACCAACTTTAGCTTGTTTATGTAAACTGTGACAATTGAGGTTCTGAGGTTTGACGTCCTGTGCAGATATGTGGCGCCAGAGTATGCAAATACTGGGCTGTTGAATGAGCGAAGTGATGTGTACAGCTTCGGGGTGCTGCTCATGGAGATCATCACAGGCCGGGACCCTGTGGATTACAACCGCGCCGCAGGAGAGGTTGTGGCATTATCATCACCCTGTCGAAGGTGTAATCTAGCGATCATCTAGCTAAGTTGTTGACTTGGTTGTACATGTGCAGATCAATTTGGTGGACTGGCTGAAGCAGATGGTGGGCAACAGGCGCTCAGAGGAAGTGGCGGATCCGTGCATGGAAGTGAAGCCGACTTCGCGAGCTCTCAAGAGGGCTCTTCTGGTGGCTCTGCGCTGCGTCGACCCCGACGCGCTCAAACGCCCCAAAATGGGCCATGTCGTCCACATGCTCGAGGCCGAAGAGTTTCCTTTCCGCGATGTACGTGAACAATCATCCTCCCACTCTTCTTCTATATCCATCCCACTCTTCTTCTATATCCATCCCACTCTTCTTCTATATCCATCCCACTCTTCTTCTATATCCATCCCACTCTTCTTCTAAAGTCACCCAAAGTTTCAGTAAGATACGCCCTCTTTTGACTCTTCTTTCCTCCCTCTACATAGTTCGTAGATCAAGTGCTCTTATCCTTCAAGTAGGTCAATGGAAGAGCTTGGAGGTCTCTGAATTCAAGTCAAAGCAGTTCTTGCTCTCTGTGAGAGTGAAGAGAGAGTTTACACTAGATCAACCCTGATGAATTTTAGAGTTGTTTGTGAAGTCATAGTCCCTACTCGTGCCTCGCTCAACATAGTTTTGAGATCAAGAGAAGAGCGTGGTGGTCTTTATCCTTCAATTCAGTCAATGGAAGAGTTGGTGGTTTCTCAACTCGAGTTTTAGCTATCTTTCAGTGTTTGCGGGAGATCACCCACCTTCCTCTCCTTCGAGCTGATTTTAGTTCTAGAGAGAGCATATTGTCGTTGTTGCTCCATTGACTCAACCAACTCCTTTGTTGTGTTGCCAGGACCGGAAAGCCGGGTCGAGTCACCCCCGCTCCCACCGCACGGAGGCGCAGAACCAGGAGCGGCTGCTGCAGCGCCTCTCCAAGGGCCAGTCGGCCGACATCGACAGCGACAACTCCGTCGACGACAGCCCCGCGAATCGCAACTTCGTGCGCCGTGCGCGCGCGTACGAGAATCTCGCCTCCACCAACTCGCCTGCCCGCCGCTACGAAGGCTAAACCACCATCTTCCCAACGGGCCCTGTCTGTCATCTATGTACAATGCTGCAGGAGCAGAGCTGATTCTCATCATGCCCCTCATCCATCATGTTTGAGGTGGATGTAAGTAATATACCATTAGACTGTACTTAACTTATAGGACGCACGCTTGGATCACGTTGGAGGAGGAGAAGATTGGTGTGGACTCTGACGTCCCAAGTTGCAGTTCTGAACAGGTTATTTTTTACTTAATTTTCCAGGTTGTGAAATTCTTCTCCCTTTTTCAGAGAGTTTTCTCTGCGGAGACCCTTTTTATGCTCTTCCTGATCTTATCATGAGGTCCAAGTTGGTCTGTGAACAGGTTTTTAAGTTTCCAGGTTGCCATTCCTTCGTCTTCTCGAGAGTTTTCTTCGTTTTCTTTGGAGATCTCTCTCGCAAGAAACTGGATCTTATCATGAGGTCCAAGTTGGTCTCTGAACAGGTTATTTTCTTAAGTTTCCAGGTTGCCATTTCTTCGTCTTCCCGACAGTTTTCATCGTTTTCTTTGGAGGTCTCTCTTGCAAGAAAGTGGATCTTATCATGAGGCCCAAGTTGGTCTGAACAGGTTGTTTTTTTCCTAAGTTTCCAGGTTACCACTTCCAGTAAGTTTTCGTCGTTTTCTTCGGAGGTCTCTCTTGCAAGAAACTGGTTTGCTCGAGTGACTTTCAAGGTTCGTACGTTTGGAGGCCAATTATTACAAGGGAAGAGAGCATTATAAGCTTTAGGCAAGCAATTATGCAGCCTGTGAAATTATTTCTGCTGCGTCATCTTCGTGTACAGGTCTGTCTTGGTGTGAAAAAGACGCAGCTATTACTACTACTTCTACTCGGGATGAGGACGGTATAATTCAACGTCACTTATTTCGTAAGCGCTGTACTGTACACGCAAGTGGAGTGAGCTTGATGACAGCATTGAATATTCTGCAGGAACAGGTTTTTGGCTCATCATGTGCACATGGTTACTCTGGAGGATTTCCTCTTCATGTCGAGGATGTCTATCACTTCTGTAGAATCTACGAGTGTGATAGATATGCTGAACATCATCTACATAGCGGGTACACTTCATTGCAACCCCACTTCATTGCAACCCCACTTCATTGCAACCCCACTTCACTGCAGTTTGCAAGATGTAGCTGTTGTGGAAACGACAACGACCAATCATGGGAAAAATCACAACACCTAGAGCATCAAAAGGTGCAAGTAACTTAGTTGTCACAACTTTTGATGTCCAGTACACCGTTCCCTAAATATAGTGTTGACTAGACTATTTGAAATTTCCTACAGTATTTTCATTAAACGCAAATTAAAGTGGTCCACTTGAATTTTCCATCCACATCAAATCATGTCCATTAGAAATAGTGTGGCCTGTTTCAAAATAAAAGACACGGGAATTGATGTGGATAAGTTTTTACAAGTTGTACTCAAAACCAGAATTATAACATAATAACATAATAATAATACAATAACATACTAAAATAATAACATAATAATATAATAACATCATTTAATAATATAACATAATATTATTATTTTATAACATAAGAATATAACATAATAATATTATTTTATAACATAAGAATATAACATAAGAATATTAACATAATATTATAATATAAAATAACATTATATAATAATAACATAATAACATATATTATAATATTAATACTATATATAATAATAACATATTAATACTATATTAATAACCAAAATTGATGTGGTCCACCTCAATTTTCATCCACATTACCTATACCTCTACACTATATTCAGTGAACGGTGTAGTACATGGAGGTATCATATGTAGCATGTAGCATTCAAACCTAGTGGGCAACAATATTGAATTGTTTATTAGGGGTTTCTTTTTCTATGCCACCCTTTCCTTTAAAATCATCAAACATTGATTTGTGTTGTTGACGACACTTTTTCCACCACACTAAATATGACGTATAGTGTAGTGTACACTAAATATGAACATGGATACTAATTGTGAACTATGTATTAGGCGTAGTGACAAATCCGTATGCTAAATGCCAATTGGAGAAAGTTTTACTTGTTGTTTAGTGTAGAGTATTAAAAGTGAGGAAGAATTTGAGTGCATTCTGGAAAACAACAATTTGCAAGAAAAAAGAGTAGAAGAAATAAGGACTTGGATATGGAAAGAAGACAAACCACAACTTTATAAAATTAAAGAATATACATAAATATACATCAATTTGCCATAGGCAAACTTGGCACTTCCAATCCTTTAGAATATGGGTGGTGTTTTGCAACAATATCTTACATGTATAGAAACAATTGATTGATAGTCCAAGTGCAAACTATCCCTAAAGCATAGATTTTCTTGCATAAAACATATTATTACAATTGACTAACATATTGACATCTTCAATTACATTTGGTGCTAATTGAAGAAAGAACCATTTACTCTAATTTATAAGTTTGTCGGACCATTGATCATGCATCACTACAAAAAATGTTTTGCCAAGTGTTTAAAAAAAAAAATAGGTTTGGTTTTCTTGGCCTCTCATCGCTCTCTCCACCATCCTTGATATTGAAAATGATGAATGTGTCGACTAGATAGTAAAGGTGGGTTGCATGTGCACGTAGATATTTCAACGCCTAAAAGCCCGTGACAATTTCACACCAAAAACACTTCAAAATTGTTGATTCTAGTGCAATGAGTAAGGAAGGAAACAAAAACTTATTTTTATCCTTTTGACCGTAGGATCTCCATAAAGGCTTACTAAATAACATGCTCACAAAATTTCATACACTTCAACCGCACGGATTAAAAGATTATAGTGTTTGAAGTCAAGAAGATGGTTCATTTTCTTCCCTGCGCTAAGTGGATCAACAAACTTTGACTTCATTTGGTATTAAACTTTTGCATTACAGTAGGTCTAAATCTTTTACCATTGTGTTGAATATGATGTGAGTTTGGTATACACCAATTTTTAGAGGTAAAGAAGGGGTGTAGCATATTCAAAACAAGTGTCCAAGGAGTGGGCGCTCAAAAATTGTCAATTCACGTTTTATTTTTTTGAGAATTTAATATGTTTTAGAATGATAATCTAAACGGTTAATGAGAAGGTTTACACCACATGTTGTTGTAGAGAAAATAAAAAGTGAAAAATATGAAGATCTCCAGGTTTTATATGGAAAAGATGAAGTTTTTTCCCCCGCTTGCCCGAAATGTGTAGAAATGTTTGACTTGAGTTAAAATGGTTTTCTACACTAAAGACATGATTTTTTTTTTATATCTTCAAAGAAAACAATATTCTCTACATGAATGGAAAATCTCAATGTCAATAGAGACTTCTAGCAAAATTTTGGAGCTACCCGGAGTCCCCATTTCTAACTTTGAGTGGTGCTAACTTTCAAACCCTGAATCCAAAAGTAATAATAAAAATACCTCCATGGAGCTCTTATGAGGGACAATCTATTATAAGAGTTTAAAAAAAAGATTTTTTTCGAGTATTAAGAACCTGCCCAAAATCCAAAATCTACGCCCCACATACACTTGGGCTCCTAGGGGTTAAAATGGTTCGTGTTTGAGGTAAAACTACAGCTAATGTAGGGGTGATATTGTGCCCCGTACAATTATCTATCCAAAAGTACCTAGTGTTGTGATGAATGTTTGGTTGATAAGCCCTAAAAGTATTGAGGAAAACTAGATTGGTCCATCCAACATTTTTGTACGGTAACAAACTTTGGGAATAGAGTCTTCTACTCCACGGATGGAATAATTGCTATTTTCCTAGTGAAAATTAACATAGGGGTTCCTATTATATATTACAGCCCTTTGAAATGTGTACAACCATGGCCATTGCATCTTCCTCGGCAACATTGGCATATTTGACGGTAGAATCTCTACAAAACCCTAATGTTTGCACATTGTCCATTTTAACATTCACAAAACATTCCCTATTCCCTTGGAGACATTTTAAAATCAAAACCTAAGACCATAATCCTTTTTGATGTGCACAACATACAATGTAGCATGTGACATCATATTTTCTAGGTATTCGTCGTATTTGGATGTATTTGACAATATATCTAAAGGTATTCGAGAAGTTCTAAAACTCCAAAATATAATCTGATTTTTAAAAGGTGTGTGTATAATGTGGGCAAATGTGAACTTCACAATCCTCAATCTAGTTCCTTACAGATTTCATGTAAATTGAGATTTAACCAAGAAGTAGTTGCGTGGTCACTAAAGAATTAAGCTTTGAAGCCCAAAAACAAAATCTAGAGGTTGAGTGACATGAACCCAAGTACTCCTAAGTAATGGGTTCCATGAATAAGATCTTCAACCCCTGAAATGTATAAGACGAAATATATATTAACATGTAGCAAGACTTACACCTTTGGATTGAAGATTCTTCAACTAACATCTTTCATTTGGAGGTCAATTTAATATTCAACCTTATCATGTTCAAATACGCCACATGTAGAATAAAGTATGAGATTGAAGGCTCGGCCTTCACAAAAACCCACATTTTTTTTTATGCACATAGAAAAGGGTCAAGCACATGACAAGACATGCAGGATTGCAAATCAAGCATCAAGTTGATGGCATAGTATCATATATTATTAAACGCAAGAGGAATAATGATACTGGTCAGAAGATAGAAGGAGAAAGGCTAATAAGTTCCCTTGTAAGCATGCCATTTTATCTTCAAATGCATCCACAAAGGAGATATGCCACAAACACCACGCACTAATTGTGGATCAAATACATTAAAGTTGACTCGCTCTAGCGTTTGCAGCAACACTCCTGCAGGTACCTGAAAAACAACAACAAAAAGTCGTCAAAACGGTTACGCTGTCCATGGATTAATACATCCATCCTTATTCTTACGCTGCCACCAAACCTCACATCAATCACATACATACCAGTGACAGAAAAAAATATAAGCTCACCATCATAACATTACGACTATGGTCATATAGGAATCTTTAACCCTTAAACGGCGAGTATTTCACTCTAAAAAATATAAAACAAAATGTATTAAATTTTAGCAAGACTTACACCTTCGGGTTGAAGATTCTTCAACTAACATCTTCCATTTGGAGGTTATTTCAATATTTGAACCTTCAAGTATGACATCATATGTGTAGAACCTTGTAGCCACCAGAGGGCCATTTTGACATTTAAGGATCAACCCTTAAATGAATTTTGGTGGCCACACTACTCTACATGTATGATGTCATATTTGAACTTAATGAGGTTCAAATATTAAAACAACCTCCAAATGAAAGATGTTAGTTGAAGAATCTTCAATCCAAAGGTGTAAGTCTTGCTAAACTTTAATACTTTGTATTCTACAGAATACAATACATGCCTACAAAGACTGATGTTTAAGGGTTAAAGAGAAAGATTCCTAGATGAGCTTAGAACCAAATTTGGAAGAGGCTGAAGAAATAGATGTGTATCAGTGAAGGAATGGACATGTTAGAAAATGAACTAATTATTGTTGTTAAGATAAGAGTGTGGTTTTCTACAACCCTAGCACTAATTCTAGAATGTTAAGATGCGGGTTAAAAGCATGTGGCATTACCGCAGGTAAAAGCACAGGAATTGCTGCGGCAGGGACCGTGGACGCAAGTGAACGGGCTTTCTCCAAATGCGAATTTGCAACGGAAGCAACCTGCATGCTCACCAGAATTAGAGCCATCTATATCATCAATTACTAACCTATTATGATCTGAAGTCCATAAATTTTAAAAAAAAAATTAACCTACATTTTTTGACAATTTTACAAAAAAAACTCTTCAATGAACATTGTTCATGTACTCAAAAGAGTTAACCTTCTCTACAACTAAGGAGGTATGATTGATCTAAAAGAAAAGTCTATTTGAAAAAAGAGCCTGCTTGAAGGCACAAGAAGCAGAAAAAGGCTACCCTTGAAGAAAACTGAAATGAGAACAAGCTATCCGGGAGCTCACTAGTGTGTACTAGTATGAAAGTGGTTAATACATATTGATGAAATGCGCAATCAAGAGATAATTGGATTGGATTGCCTGAAAGTGGTACCTCGTGAACTGCATTTGCTAGAGCTTCCATGTTCTGCCCGCGGTACAGTTCTTCTTGAGCCAGTCCATACTGCCACAAAGAAAGCAGCATCAGAGGAAAAAAACACCTCTTGTAAATGAACAGACCAGGTTTAGGGTTTAGGGTTTAAGTTTGTGATTGTTCACCTTGGCCGCGGTCTCGAGTGGAATGTAAGAGCGGCGGCGAGCTCCATGATAAGGGGAAGCCCGTAACAGAAGCCCCATCCCTGCTGTCTTGCCTGCATTGTTTGAATTGAAAAAAAAATCATCTCTAAATATGGTAGAGACTCTTTCTTCACTCTTAAAGATGACTGACTTGAGTTTAGTGGCAACTATTCATAGAGTGAGGAAAGAGTAGTCTAAAGAAGGATTATCTTATTGACGTTACAGTTAACTCTGGGGTGACTTTACAAATTGAACTCTAGGGAAAGTACTGTGCATTCTTCAACAGAAATTGGCACATCATCTAAAATAGTGAGATTGAAAAACTGACCGATGTGAGAAGCGGCGTGATCAGCTGACGTGTTGCGTACCCCGGATGCCTCCAGAGTCAGGTACAAGAGAGAGGACGCAGTGTCTTCAGTATACCTTTCACCAAACCCCACTTCTTGTGAGAGATTTGAGTTATTTGTGGACTCACTCAAAGTTTGCATAGAATACTTCCTCTCGCAACTATTAATACTACTCTTTCCTCACTCTGAATAGCTAATAAATCAATGGAAGCGCTTGGTGGTCTCTAAACTAAAGTTAGAAGTAATTTTAGTCGAAGAATGAGAGGTCATGTTGTACCCTGAATCTTCGCCGCCTTTTTCCTCTTTGAGCTGTTTAGAGCTGATTTTCAATTCTACTACTTGAACTCATAATTGGAACTTTAAACCAGCAAGATCTTGATAGTTCGTTCAACAGATGATGAATATAAGGACCTACCGTTCAACTTCTGCTACACTTATTGGCGACGTCGCATCCAAATCCATCATCTACACAGGGCCACATCATGTCAAGACCATAACATCAATAAACCAAAGCCAGTAATTAACCCATAAAGATCGAAGAGGGTCTTGCAGTTTTCTTCATTTTCAAGCATCATTTCCCCTGCTATATTCTCATAATTTCTGTTTTCCACGTTCGAAGCTAATATGAAAATGTTGCAATTTGAACAATTATTATCAGCCTTTTCCTTTTGCTCCAAAGTATTCATCAAAAACTGCACTACCATAGTCAGGATATCACAGCTAGAACACTTCAAGTTCCGCAGACCCTAAACCCTGGACCTGGTTCACAGGCAAATGCAAGCATTGAAGAAATGCAACATAAAATTCAACTGCAGCACTTCATGTATCCAACATACTCGGGCCTCTAGCAGCCGTGTAAACCAATGCTTGCTCAAACGGTTCTCGCGGATCACAGCTCCAAGCGCTTGCACCACTGGATGCTCCAACGTCTTATTCTGTTAGGAACACTCAAACCATGAGTTTTCACTTCTAAAAGCACCAAAACACATGATACTATACTAACTATTGCTAACAGTGCATGTCACACTAATTCCCAAAACAGACTCTCTTTTTGCAAAATCTCAAAGTCAGCTGTTTAAGATTTTAACAGCCTCACATTATACACTGGAGGAAAAAGTTTAGAATCGCTTCATTCGTTACCCTCCCTCACTGTGAACCTAGTAGTCATCACATTAGAGAAACCCTAAAGACACATTTCCCAGTTCCACAAAACTAGATACATGATTCCAAGGAGCAGTAACTGAAGGTTCATCAGAAGCACCTTGTTACCCATCAATCCTGTAACTCTAAACCCTAAACCCTATGCCATCCCTCTAGCAGCTAGAAATTGGAGGAGAAAGAAAGGTCTCAACCTTGTATAACCCATCAACAGCATCACGCCACCAGACGAGCCGCATCATGGCCAAGTTTGTCTCCTTCATGTCGCCGGCCTGTGTGGAAACCAAGTAGAATCACTAAACCCTCATCTTCAAATGCTGCAACACTGTAAAGATAAAATCGATGCAAGAGTTGGTGAAATTCACTGAACCCTCATCTTCATACAAAGCAAGATTTGATGACATCCACCTAAACCCTGAACAGCAAACTGTGAAAATTTAATTGATGACAGATCACTAAACCCTAATTTTTTGGCAGGCTTGAACAGAAGCGGAAGAGAGCAATCCAAACCTGGGCTGTTTCAATGTTGAAAGCTCGCAGTGCAAAGGCTGCCGCTCGGGGACCCGGCGGCAAATGCAGGGCACACAAGTAGTTCTCATAGTCGTTCTTCCTGAACACTCAAACTCTATCATCAGAGAAAACCCATCCAAAACTCTGATAAGGTGTGAGGAAAATGGATGAGGTATCAGATACCAATCAAAACTCAGAAGACGAACACAGCAGCTTCAGGAATAGGTAGTCCTCAGCCAACAGGAAAATTGAGCTAGGGTTTAGGGCTCAAGGAAGTGGATGCAGGAATTCTGATGTGATACATGAATTGCTACAGACCTCAATGTTAGATACTCACATAAAACTCTGGTTACTCAGAATACGAACACTGTAGACTCATGGAATTCTAAGAACTCAAGCAAACTCATAATTGAGCTAGGGTTTAGGGTTTAGGACCCGTACCTGACTTGTTTGACGCAATAGGAGAACGCATTCCGAAGCTTGGTGGACGAGATTGCAGTGGTCATGAAGCCTTTTCTCTTCCCTTCTCTTGCACTACCTTGTGATCAATCTACGAGCATTCAGAACACTCTCAGACAAGCAAAGAACTGAGGCTAAATCTAACCGCGTTTCAGGAAGTAAATTCAGCCAGGGTTTACAGTTTAGGGTTACAGGAAGTGGATTCAGGAAACAGGAAAATCATGACTGACCCAATTCGTGGAAACTAAAACAAGACGAATTCACGCAAACGATACATCATGAATATCTAGAACTCAAGCAGAAGCTCACATCTGGCTCTCACGAAATGGCCAGGGTTTAGGGTTTAGGGTTTAAGGAAGTACCTGCACTTGTATGATCGACCAAGCGAGTCTCTGTATTCTCTTGTTGCTGGAAACTAAGAACTTGTCAGATGGGAGTCAGTTTTCAGGCCTTATTTATTTATTTATTTATTTATTTATTTACTAGAGTGTTACCCATGTCCTCCGGACACAACATTTTTTTGTGTTGAGTCCCCACCTCCCCGTCCCCTAGCCCTTTCCCTCCAATCCATCGTCCCCGTCCCCCGTCCCCGTCCCCCGTCCCCGTCCCCGTCCCGTCCTTTTATCCAAAAGGACATCCATCGACGTGTTCATCCAAAAGGATAATTTGTCATCCTGTATTCTTTTATAGATATAGATTTAATTTTTAATTTTTTTTAATTTTTGTCGATCCGGAGCCAAATTGCAATTTTTTTCCTCCAAAAAAAGAGTATTTTCTTGAAAACTGTGGGAAAATTATGATTTCATGTCGCCAAAACTTCATTGATGGCCGTTGCTATATTGCCATGTTGCCACTAATGAACAGCCGAGATTTCATCCTATCACCCAGAAAGATGTACGATTCTATGTTTATGGAGATGAATTCTCCAAATTGGATATTTATGGAGAAAATTTGGTTTTGTATGGTTGTAGGGGAAAGCGAGAAGTGCTACAGTTCCTTGGCCTCTGTAGCCACTGTGGCTATCCCACTAAAACGAAAAAAAGTGACATTACCAATTTTATTCAATCTTCGTTAGAAAGAAATAGAAAAAGCATTTCCACTACATTCAACTTCCTTCACAACAACCTTGTTTGTTATACCTACCATATATAGAGGTCGCCACATCAAATGGCTATAAAAATTGAAAAGTGACCTTGTAATGTCACTCTTGTTATTATGACACCTCAATTGCATCACCTAAAAGTGGAGAATGGATGTTGCTACTGTGAATGACCCTTTTAATATCCTTATCACAATATGCTTATATTGTTTATGTACCTATTTTGTAAAAAGGCATATTGTAAGTTTGACATTCACATATAGAGTAGGTGTGAGAAAGAATATTTTAGGATCCTTCTCCTTTTGTCTCTCCCATCTGTATGCTATCATTTGTTCTATAAATTTTTTAGAATACTACCATAAATAATCTACAAGAAATTGTAGTTTTTTCTAAACAAGGTCTTGATTTTAAGGCGTATAGATTATGTTGATGTATACACAAGGCTAGCTAAATTTGTCAATGGCATAGAGTTTGCAAATAAATAGAATATGTGACAAACTTACAAAGATGCATACTTCCCAATTGGCTCTTAATAAGCAAAGTGACATTTGAAGTTCCTTTATTTCTAACTAATACACCGTTTTCTGAATATATAAATTGTGGATCAAAGTAGTTTAAGTTTTAACACACATTGAAAATTTGCATGCAATCGTCAACTGACACACACTTGCTTGAGAACTATATCCAATTGCAACTTGACATGCATGTGCTTGAAGTAAATTAGTGTAGGTGACCCACCTCAATAATGAATTGCACTATATACAATAAACAATGCAGTAAAGATGGGTTTATCATTTAACTCTTCTAAGAAAGTGCAACGTTAATATATATGTGCATTTGACATTTTTATTTTATTTTTTGCATTGTTTCTCTAACTAGCTCATTATTGTCACATCATGTCATTTTAACTGTAGTGTTGATGTAATATTATCAATAATGTCACATATTTTACGGTAACCAAAGGTGTGTTGATGAGGCTAGAGTGTATTGTTCTTGTGATAGATCTATTCATGAACTACTTTGTACGATGCTTGGGCCTTGGTGAAAGATACTACGGATTTAAATTAACTAGCGAGTCTTAAACTAGTATTAACTATTGTGAATAGGATTGTAATTAGAGTAATGGATTTTATGGCATTTTTGAACCATGAACCTTGAAAATGTATAGTTAAAAAGATCTATATAATCTTGTAAAGTAGAGAATGGACAAACAACAATGAGATATCTTAAAATTTCCAACTTGACAAGGTGTGAAATCAGAAGGGACGGAGATGAGTAAAATTGAATGAAAAATGTACAATAATAATAGATAAAAGAATCTAAAAATATCCACAAAGGGCTACAATTTGATTCCATATTAATGGTATTTGTTGGTCATGTCTTGAAAATATTCAAGGTGATTACTAATATTTACAAATAGCTTTGATGATCCTTGAAATAAAACCTTTGTTTAATATTTCCAAATCATGGCCAAACTTGCAGTCTAGCTTAACTCCCAGGCATACATTCACATAATTCAAGATTCTTTGACAATTCTGCACCCAAAATCACTAAAAACTATCATTTCAAAGCATTCAAGACAAAATGGAGAAAAGACACACCTTTTACATCTCTTATTATAAAAGAATTTAGGATGAAGGACGATCCTTTTGGATGACGCGTCGGATGTAAACACGTCAAGCTTGGATGAAAAGTGATGCAAAAGTAAAAGCTAAAAGTTAGGGTTTTGGATAAAATGAAAAGCTAAAAGTTAGGGTTTTGGATAAAAGGACGGGGCAGGGATAGGAATGGGGGCGGGGGAAGACGGACGGGGGACAAGTTAGGCTAAAAGTTAGGGTTTTGGATAAAAGGACGGGGCGGGGACGGGGGACGGAGGATGGGGGATGGGAGACAAGGATGGGGGGGGACGATGGATTGGAGGGAAAGGGCTAGGGGACGGGGGGGTGGGGACTCAACACAAAAAAAATATTGTGTCCGGAAGACACGTGTAACACTCTAGTCTATATCTATAAAAGAATACATGATGATAAACGATCCTTTTGGATGAATGCGTCGATGGATGAACGCGTCGATGAAAAATGCTTTTGGATGAATGTGTCGATGGATGAACGCGTCGATGAAAAATGCTTTTGGATGAAAAGCTAAAAGTTAGGGTTTTGGATAAAATGAAAAACTAAAAGTAAGGGTTTTGGATAAAAGGACGGGGCGGGGATGGGGATGGGGACGGGGACGGGGGACAAGGGTACAAGGGGACAAGGACGGGGGGACGATGGATTGGAGGGAAAGGGCTAGGGGACGGGGGGTGGGGACTCAACACAAAAAAATGTTGTGTCCGGAGGACATGGGTAACACTCTAGTATCTAACCATAAGGTTTTTGTACTAGGATTGTACGAGAGTGAGTAGTAAACTTTTTGGTCAATTTAACTGCACAAATTGAAAGATATTAGCTTTTAAAGTGGGACATCAGCTTTTTAAGGTTTAACTAAACAATTCTAATAGAATTTGACCACCTTTTGTAGCATATTTTTGCACTACAGACCGTAATATTGTAAATTTAGATGAGCAAAGATCATGTTTGGCACATGTGCACCAAATTTTAAAAGTAAAATAGGGTAAGAAGATGTCCTTAAAAGTCTTGCTTTGCAACTATATGCCAAAAATTAAAAATACACTATGAAATTTTTGCATGTAGCATATCCTCTCATACTTCAGAAGCTCAAAAATCCCCACAATAAATGCAAAGATTTCCATTCTCTTTCCAAGAGGGAAAACCATTTTTTTGGGAAAAAAAACTAAAAAGCTAAAACTCTTATTGTGTGAAAATTTAGAGTTGATTAAAGTTTTATTGCAAGATCAATAAACATGGTGTGAGGACATAGAACAATCAGAAACAAAGAAACATGGTGGTGATAATAAATTTGAGGGTGGAAAATAATTTACCTTCTGTGCAAATGTTCGGAGTTCATGGAGTTCAGGAGGGAGTTGGTGATTGACCTCCATAAACTTGAGCATGGCAGGGATAGAGGTGCAAATGGTCAACAACTCTGGCAGAATGCCATGAGTGTTTGTTCTCAGATTTGTGATAGAGAATATCTCCGTAGACACAGACTAAACCTCCCGAGGGCAATATGAAGGATTACTGACGGTCATCGCCTCTGCACCACTTTGAAGGGGGGCCACAACAATTGGAGGAGAAGAAACGCCCTTACCTTTGTCTTTCGAAGTGCTGCCATCATTAGTCTTTGTCTCTTTAGTCTTTTTTGTTTCCTTGGTAGATTTGGATGCTCGTGTCTTCGTCGTTTCCTTGTTGGTGCTGTCGATAATACCCGTGGATCAAGCGGTCCGTCTATCCACTGATGCCTTTACGGAGGCGAATGGTTTTGTCTCTTATCAAGATTGGTGGGGGATAAACAAAATGCCCCTAGCGTCTGCTAAGAAACATCAATGCATTGTAAGTTTCAAACTTACCTTTGATTTTTTGTATTGGCACGCTTTCTGATTTGCAAATTGTTTTATCACTTACCTCAGTACAGTGTTTTTATACTTATCTTATGCTTTTATTTTTGTAGACAAAAAGGTTCTTGATACTCCTCTACATCAAGGAGTCTTTCAAAGAGAACATGGTGGACTCCAAGTTCTCCATTGAGAAGAATCGGACCCTAAGTGCACTTGAGACAAACCTCGTCGATGAAGAAGTCCTCCACAATTTAATAGATGCCAACACCGCCTTGAAAATTGAGCAGAAGCTCTAGAGAGGAGCTTGGGAGAAGAGCCCAGTCTTGGTTCAGATGCTCGTGGAGAGCTTCTCCAAACCTGGGGACGTCGTTTTTTATTGCAATGCGTCCACCGGTACTCTCCACATTACTTTCTGCTTTCTTTCCATACTCTACTCATTTCTTGATCACTAATGCTGGGATTTTGTCATGCAGGAGCTTCTATTTATGCATGTCGAAGAACTGGCCGCCACCTTCTGGCATTGGAGGCTGATGTCGAAATTTATGAAGGGATTATTAATCCCCTCGATGCCCTAACAACAGAAGATCATTGCAGTGTAAACGGAAGCACCAAACTTCTCCAGTTATACCTAACAAGAGGCCACTAAAGAAAATCCCCAAAACAAGATGTGTACATAAGTCTAAGCCTATTTCAAAGTTTTTTACACGGCAATGTAGCAAAGTTTTCTCCTTCACTTTGTTTATTGCACTTCAATGCGAAGTCCAACATGATTAAGCTAATTAGTAGTTTGATTCCTTCTATGGCAAGTTACTGAATTTCTTCCCGTCTCCTCCAAGCTCGGTATTTTCCCTACCTTGTTACATAGAGCCTGTTGCTAGGGAACTAGCATGCCTTGAAACACATGTGCGTAAACCTAAATCTCCAAGTTTTAACAAGAATGTCAAGATGTACTTAGACTAGGAGGCAGTGGAGGCAAGTACAAGCGATAGTGGTAACAGTGCCCGTGAGAGTTCAACCTCAATCGATTGTATTACAAGTAGGAATACCTTTATAGAGTCTTGACATAATATCGTCTATGTTTTTTTATTCATGTCATTCAATGGAATTGAACGGAGTTCCTGCAATTATGAATTCAAGGTGTTTCCTTTGTCTATTTGGTTTTACCATTTCTTGTGAACTTGAAAGGTGTGAGTAGCAGTGAGCCTTTTCACAATGTATCGCAAGATCTTCAGTCCGCCTCAAAGGGCACCTTGGCACCAAGGTCCCTAATTTCTCCTTCCGAGTTTTATGTTTTTCACTCCCATCTTGAATGATACAAGAGCTCCCTTCAAATTCAATTGAATTTTGACTTTTAATTATTCTTGTCTAGCCTGATTGTTTGGATAGAATCATTCATCCACTCTCATCTACATTCATTTACATTCATCCATCACAAAAATCATCCATTTGTAGTCACCAAAGTTTCGCAAAAAAATAATGTATGTGACAATAATACCTTCCATTATTCCAATTAAAAACATTATTTTCTACACGGCCATAGGTTTATCAATCACTTTCAAAAATACATATTTACAAAATTACGTGGTAATAGGCACCTGAACTAATGATTCTTCATTGCTCACTGCTCACATTCTAGCATTCCTGCGGAGAGGGCGAGGGGGGTTGGGGTTGTAATCGGGGAGGGGAGGGAGGGCAAGCAAGGGTAGGGAGGTGGTGGGAGAGGGGAGGGGGGAGGGATGGGGTTTGGGGGGAGGAATTTGAGAAGAAAGTGGGGACTTAATCACGGAGGGGGAGAGCGTAGGGAGGGGGAGGAAGGCGGTAGGGGAGAGTAGGTTTGGTAGGGCGGGTTTGAGAGGAGGGGAAGAGCAGGGAGGGAGGAGGACATGTCTGAGAGATGGTAGAGAGAGAAGAGGTGGAAGATGGGTTTCTCCTTGTTGTGATGTGGGTTGCTCCTTGTTGCTGTGTTGACGTGCATTTCTCCCTGGTATAGTGTTGTTGTGGTCGACGGACCTTCTTCGGTCTTCTTTAGCTTGTAAGTGCTTCCCTCCTCTTGTTGCTCACTTTTGTTGCCACCTTGCGTTGTTGTCTCCTTGTTGTGAGGTCTTGTTGAAATCTTGATGTGAATAGAATTATTGCAGATTTCTTGGCTGCTGCGTTGTATTCTTGTGCACTCTTAGCCTGGTGTTGTTTGCTTCGATGCTGATGATGTGCTTTCCTGCTGATTCTGCCTAGGTAGATCCGGATCTAAAAAAATTTGTGAGCGCTTCTGCATGCGATCTGCAAATATGAGCTTAAAGTAGTTCTCTATTAGGATTTTAGTGTGGATCTTTATGTGTGTGGTGTCATGGTGAGATTTTGGTGTACTACAGCTAGTGTGTGTGAATGTGGTGAGGTGCAAGGTGTTACTGCAGAAAGAAAATGGAGGTGGATAGAAATGGCTTGATTTGATGTGACGTCGCTGCCTTGGAGCAGATCTGTGAGGCGTGTTGTGTTGATCTTCACTCCAATGGTTCTTCTACGGTATTGTCCTCCAGATTTGGTATACAAATTTCTTAAACAAATGCTTTTAGATCTATTGTGTAAAGTGTGTATGTTTCTAAAAGAGCATGGTGACAATGTGAAAATAACAACGATGAAGTGAGGAAAGAGCAGAAAGGTGAAGAAAGGGTAAGAGGTAGCTTGAAAGTGGTGAGTGGCATTGATGTGATGGCAACAATGGTGCCATCTTGGCTTCTTGTCGCTCTCAATGTTGGTATCAAAGTCTGGGTTGGAGAGGGGCGTTGAGACTCACGGAAGAGGCATTCAGATTCGGTATACCTTCACTAGATCTAACTCAGATCTCGCTGTGGAAGATTATGAAGAGTGTAGATCTGCGTGCCAACACATGTGCTCCCTTGCTCCAGATCAAACACCACTAACATGGAACTTCAACAACTCTTTCACGGTTCACCTCTTGCAAATCTAGTGTTTCTAACGTCTCTTTCCCACACATGCAATTGAATGCCTCTCCTACCCTACAGATTTGAAGCACACTTGCGACATACAACAGGGCCAACAACCTCCCGTTGTCCGTGCCTCCACTTTCTGAGACTAAGTCCTTTGCCTCCACCTAACCAGAAATCTCGGAGCTCTACTTAGCCATCAATTTTGAGGTTCCTCCAAAGTAGCACTCATAACTACAAGCTTCAAATCAGGCCTCTTCTTCAGACCCTCCTTAAAAAGACCAAATAACACATCCGTAGCCAACGTCCTCTCGTGAGCTTCATCAAGGATGATGATGTTGTAGGGCTCCAGCAAGGGATCCGCCATAGCCTCTTGCAAAAGCATACCATTCGTCAAATACTTCAAACTAGTCTACGGGCCGCTGCAATCCTCAAAACGGATGCTGAAACCGACTTCATCTCCAATCAAAACGTCCATCTCGTCAGCCACTGACCTAGAGGGATTGACCGAACCCCTATTTGACCAGAAGCGGCCAATACATGCACATTAAACTAGAATCTATGTTTGGTGTAGTGGTCCAGTGGTACTACATGATTTGAATGTGCAATAATTTAAAAGTAGGAGATGGACATAAAATAATCAATAGAATTGTGCATCCTGTCACTGCGCATGCACTTGCTCATGAACTCAGCGGCAATTTGTTCTGCCAAGGCCATGTACACAAGGATGGATTCCCCTTGAGATGGAGTCAAAAATGTTGCATTCATGTAAACATCTCATTTGCATGTGAAATTTTAGGTACACAGTATTAACCCTTTAGCGCCCACAATGCCCAAAATGGGACTCCAGAGGTGCTAAAACTTAATTTGCATGAAATCCATGAGGAATTAGGCTTTGAGATATGAGGTTCAGATTTGCGCACTTATTACACGAACACTCTCCAACAATTAGATCATGATTTGGATTTATAGAACTCTTGGAAAAGCTAGAAGTACAACACAAAATACACCAAATACTCTAAAATACAGTGAATACAATGAATACTATGCCACATACTATGTTGTATTTCACACACATGCACATTGATTTTGGTCTTAAATTTTGATTGAACTTTGTCTTTAAGACATTCTTCATTTTTTTGTCATTGTTGATCCCTCTCCTCACATACAAAACTTCCGTTTTGATTCGTATAAGGTTGGAACATTTTTGTATACAACCAAGTAGAAAAAAGCAAAAAAATCACCAAAAAATCACCAATATTTCCTTCACACATGATATGTCAATGCGAAGCTATCAACCTAGAGCACATGTGAACCGCTCTAATTCAAAGTAAAAAAATTCTTGCAAAAATCTATTCATGGTTAAAGTAGTACACCCTCCAAAATCAAGAGTTTTCACTACCAATATACGGTAACTTGAAACACTATAATCTATTCCATCAACCGTTGGATGTTGTGCAAAATTTCCCCAAAGTTGAGGTCATGGGTTAAGTTCAATTTTGTAAGGTTAGATATTAATATCAATCATTGCATTTCAATCAAATCCGGTTCAAAGAAAAAAAATCAACAGAAATCTTGGTTTTTCCATATACATCCCTGGGCGGTAAAGGGTTAATGTATTAGCCTTATTGATGTCTTCAATCCAAGTGGATGATGTAAATGGCACTATGGTGTGAATAGTCCTTCTATGGTCACCATTATGCACAATAGTTATAATGCTTTTAACCCCTAAATTTCTAAGAGTCCCCTCACGGGGCTTTTGAAGGTTTGGATAGGTTCCCTATGGTGTCAATTTATAACATTTTTCTTTGAAATTTTTAGCGTAGATGGACATTACCAAGAGCTTTTTGTGAGTACAATTTATTTCTCAATCCCACATTTTATGAAAACATTACGCCATTTGAAAGAAAAACGTACCAAGAGTAGGCACATAGGGCAACTCCAAAAACTTTTGCTAGGATACTCCATCAAATGTGAGATTTTCAACACTATCAAGGATTATTAATTCCTTTGATACCGTCAAAAACAAATTCCTATCTTAAGTGAAACATCGCATTTAATCCCTAAAGGACAAATATCTTCTTGGCAGACAAATTGAGTTCCAATTGAGTCCCTGAATGTCAAATTTTGGTATGAATTTTTGAGAATTTCTAATTGAATGGGCAACTTTTTATTAGCTTTCTATTGACATTTTTTGGGTAGAAATCCAACTCACAATTTAAAAGTTTAAAACTTTTTTTGGTAACATATTCAAATCATGCAGCGGTTTAGTGCGACATATAACAAATAGTGTAGCAAAACTTGATTGAATCTAAATTCAATAGAAATTCAAGTTTGGTTCAATTTGAAAATAAACAATTCCGCTTAAAAAGGAAATGGAAATCTTTGCATCTAAGATAGAGATTTATGAGTTCATAAATATGAGAAGGATATGTTACATGCAAACTTGTTAGCATGTTGTTAATTCTCAGCACATAATTGCATTGCACAATTTTTAAGGACATCTTCTACCCCTCTTCTACTTCTACATCTTTTGCCCTTCTTCTAGTTCTACATCTTCTACCCCTCTCCTAAAATTGGGTGCACATGTACCCAACATGATCTTTCTTAAGTTAAAATTTTGAAATCATCGCCCGTAGTGCAAAAATTTGCCATAGAAGGTGGTCAAAGTTTGCTGAAGGTGTTTAATACAATCTCAAGCAAGGTCTATGTCTCATTTCAAAGGCTAATATCTTTCAATCCTTGCGGTCAAATTGACCAAAATTCTAACCACACAATTGTACAATCCTAGTACAAGATCTTACGGTTGGATATCTAAAAAAGTTGTTTATGTGTTGAATGCATCAAAATTGGCACTTTTCAATGAAATTGGTTGCTAGAATATCAAAGAACTTTAGGGGTTAAACTCAAGTAAAAAATTTCACATTGTCACAAATTGTCGCCTAAGGAACCATAAAAACTTCTTCTTTCCACATAAAACTTAGAGATCTTCATTTTTTTACTTTTTATTTTTTGATTATATGGTGTAAACCTTCTTATATGATCCTTTCAGGTCATCATTCTAACACATAATAAGTTCACAAGAGAATAAAACTTGAATTGACAACTTTTGAACCTGCACTACTTGCACAATTGATTTTAATATGCTACACTTTTTACTTTGCCTCTAAAAATTGGTGTACAAGGAACTAATATCATGCTTAACATGATGATAATAAATTTAGACCTTGTGTAGTGCAAAAATTTGACACCAAGTGGAGTCAAAGTCTACTAATCCACTCAACACCTAGAAGATTATAAAACCATTATCACCACTTCAAACATAATAATCTTTCAATGCATGCGGTCAAAGTTTATAAAATTTCATGAGTATGTTACTTAATAAGTTGTAATTGAGATTCTATGGTTAAAAGTAGAAATAAAAGTTCATGCTTCCTTCTTTATTCATTGCACTTGAATAAGCAATTTTGAAGTGTTTTTGGTGTGAAAATGCCTTTGGGAATTTAGGGGTTGAGTTGGCATTATAATTCTTTGTAGAAACACCATTTGTGACATTTTCCTATACCATGTGATGTTTTCACAAATAGTGTGTTAACCCTTAAACGTGCCATTAGTGGCCACAATACTCAACATGTATGGTGTCGTGTTTGAATATAATATGGTTCACATATTAAAATGACCTCCAAATGAAAGATGTTAGTTGAAGAACCATATATAGAGGTACATATTTTACTATGTAGAATACAAAAAAATGTATTGAAGTTCAGGAAAGACTTACACCTTTGGATCAAAGACTTACACCTTTGGTCACTTCAATATATGAACCTTATCATGTTCAAATACGACACCATACATGTAGATTATTGTAACCACCAATGGCACCTTATGAGATTTAAGAATTAGACAAACAGAAAGAGTGTGCTTTATCCTTTGGGGCGTTGGAGAAGGCCAGTGATCAAGAATTCACGGGGAATTCTGAAGTAAGACTTGCCGAAAGTGAGACAATTTTCACTCTTGCCCAATCATATTCCAAAATTTCCCTTGAATTCATGACCGCAGGCCTTCTCAACCATAGTGAAAAGCAGGATCACAAGAGCAGCATGGAGCACTTACTTGGAACTGATATCAAGCATACCCACAACTCACACATGAAATCACCAATCACAATTGCCAAATTGGTGGGTCCCACGTCAGAAGCTGTGGTACCACATGGTCGCAGTTTCATTCCTCTAATTTAGAGAGAGTGGTCATTTTGAACTCTGAAATAAAGTCACACCCGCTCTGCATCTGAATCAGAAATTACGTCCTCTACAATCTCACAAGACTCTGCTCTGTCTGTACCATTCTAAACTTCTAGCAGCCTGGAGTTTCTTGTGTACAAACCTTTGAGTGATCGAGTAAATCTTATAATCTTTCCGTGGTCTGTCTTAAATTGCACATGAGCCTCTATGAGTTGGAACGATACAAGTATGTCCCAGTTTAGATTCAAGCCCAAAGTCAAAAGTACGTAGCGATTTGCCGGCTCATCTGCTTCTGATTACCTCCTAGGTGAAGGGATACTCACCGTATTTTGAAATTGCAATCATAAACCAACAACGATGTCATTTCTCCACCTTCTGCGGAGAAACTCAATTACTACACTCGTGGATGATCTCACACCTTGGCCCTTCAAATTTTGTATACAAAAACAGAAATAACGTTCAGTGACCTTCAAAGCTCTCCTACTGATTCTATATGTTACAATTATATGTTGCAACACTCAGAAAGTATTACGTCATGCGTAAGAACTTTTCATCACTGTTTCAACACTGTTTTAAACGCGTTTTACCAAAAAGTGACGGAGTTGATGTGGCAGAAACAGCCCCACTTGTCCTGTGTAGTGGCATCTGCAGCGGGAGCTAGGCACCTCCATCATGTGTATAAACCGGTGCAACCATTAAGGTTGGATGACCCATAACCACCACAAACCCCAGAACCAACAAGCTAAAGTGTACCAAAACCACCACAGACCCACCCCATTTCCGAAATTTTAGGAAGTCATTTACGATTGGGTGTCAGTTCATGATTGGTTCAAAGCTGCTGGTTTTTAGTCAATGCAGAAGTGGTTATTGGTACAACTTAGTGTGGAAATAGAGAGTTTTGTATGTCGAGGAATGGGTCACGGCTTACTATCCACTTTGAAAATTTGTAGCAATTTCAATATGAAGAAATAAATGGTCACGACAATTGCAATATTCATGAAATCCTATTTTGAATTCCCAAAAAATGTCTTACAAGTTACCACGTATACAAACGCTATAAATAGGTCAGCAAGCTTAAGTTGGTGGTTATAGGTCATCCAACCTTACTCAACTTGGGATTTCAGAATCTGACGCGGTCAGTGATCCACAGTGCCTCGGCGCCAGCTCGTCGGCTTGATACCCTACGATGCAACACCTACAATCCCCGACTAAATGCAACTGGACCCCAACTTACAGTATATACTGGAAGATATTAAGAAGTGATTCCCATGCTCGGTCAGCCCAGGCTGTCAAGTGCCGGTGTTTCCGTGGCGCACTGTGGGATCCTACCTTCGTGGATGGAACCAGAGGCTGCGTCGCCGTGAAAGCAAGCGCGTATAGACTTGGTCTCCGTGACCATGGTTCTGTGGCGCCTTTAACAACGCCGGGTTCGTGGGATTCTTTCTCATTCTTCGTCTGCACATCTCTGCAGCCGTCACCGCGCCACCATTCACCTGCAGGTGCCTTCGCTTTGGACCGCGCTGTTTCGATTTCCATTTCCCCCGTTGCTCTGGTTTGCTGCACACCTGAGGAGTCGTGAGAGCCCAGCATCGCTTGATGTTATCATCGCTCGGAGGTACCTTTGTTTACAGATTGCGCGGCGGCGTTGCCTTGGGGTTCCATTGCCCGGCGTGAGGTTAGGCGCTTCTTCTTTGTATGAGGTGTGATCTTTTCGAAGTTGCTTCCGTGATCTTGTGATATTGCCCTTGATCTTTCTTCATTTTTTTTGGGACGCCGATGTCGTGGGGTGACTCTTTCAATGTGGAAGCGCGCTGATCAAGGGATGATGATCTGATGATATTGTGCTTGATGAGCGGGAACTCTTTGGGACATTGATGCTGGTTGCATGTATGTGAAGCTGACTGATCCAGTGATTATGTAGCGTAGTGCATGGGTGTGTGCGTGTCTCCAGTTCTGATTTCTTTAGTTTGTGGTGGTGATGGTGATGATTAGGAGCAAACCTCTTGACCCGGATTGACGCCTTCTCATTGGTTATCTACGATGGGAAACAAAAACTCGTGTGTTGGCCGCTTGCGAGACGTGCGTTGTGTGTGTATGGGTGGAGCGAGGGAAGGAGAGGATGTTGGTGGAGGAAGTAGTGCATGTGAGGATAGTCCATCTGTATCGGTTGTGGACTTGCAGTTCCGCGCAACACGGACTCTTGGGAATAGTGATCTAGTGGCCGCAATCATGACGGTGAGTAAGGGTGATGTGGAGCAAAGGGTTGAGACATCGAAGTCGCATTGGAGCCAAGTGAGGAAGTTTGCATCAGATTCTAGTGACAAGGATGTGGAGGCCGAGAATTGGGAAGTGTGGAAGGGTTTATATTCGAGTGAAGCATGGGTTTTGGCTTTCTTTCGAAATTTTGGATATGATTTTGAAGGATGGCGAAGTGATGGTACATTGAAGATTGGAGAGAAGTTTGCAGAGGGTGGGCAGGCTGAGCTTTTCCATGCCAAGGTTGTTTGGACACATCCAATGAGAAATGAGCTGGATCGGACCGATGGAATTGAGTGGGTGGTGAAGGTGTTCAAGAAGGACACCCCTTTGAAGCACCTGCAATCCCAATGTCCCCATGGCATGTTGAAATTCCATGTTGAGGATCAAGAGAATTGGACATCATCATCACCTAAGCAGCATCAAAGGTATTATTGTGCAGTGTGGCATGGAACAATGTTAAAAAATGGAAGGTTTGCATTCTTAATGAAAAAAGAAGATTTTGATTTGAGAACTCTCATTGTCTACAACATGAAAACAACGATGAACAAGAATTGTGGACCATTTTCAAAACATGAAGTTGAAGAGTATATATTTGAGGTCGCACTTGGCATGAGTTGGTTGCACAGTCGTGACATTGATCATAGAGACTTGAAGTCATCCAATGTGCTCATGAAAGTTGGCGAGGATGGTAAGATGCAATGTTTTGTTGCGGATTATGAATGTTCCATTGGAGTGGTGGGAACGGGTTTCTTCAGAGCTCCTGAAATATTGAAGGCTTGCGAAGACAAGAGTGCTAACAATGGCCCAGATTTGTTTTCAAAGTCATCTGATGTGTACAGTTATGCGATGACTTGCTACGAGATGTTGACAGGGAAATTGCCTTTTGATGGACATTTAGTAAATGATTACTCCAAACATGTCATCAATGGAGAACGTCCAGAAGTACCTATGCGTGTAGAGGCTTGGATGTATAATCTATTGAGAGAGTGTTGGCAGACAGATCCATCAGCTAGACCATCTTTTGAAGATGCGGTGAATAGGATTGTAGATAATTCACCATGGATTAGAAAAATGGTAGAAGATGGAAGTTACAAGGTCGATATGATGGATTGGATAGTTTGGAGAAGTTTAGCCATGAATGCATAATTTCACTTCATACATATTGATGTATTGTGAATGTAGTACATGTAGAAATTTCAAGAGTGCTCCGAGATTTGTATATTTTGTTTGGTTTGTATATTTACTTGAGCAATATAACTTGAAAGTAATACCATACTATAAGTATGAATGTATTCTTGAATTGATGTTCATATGGTCAAGATTGGTTTAGGGTTTAGGGTTTAGGGTTTGACTGGATAGATAAGGGACAATAGGTTTTCAGCCCATCTACACGTGTTTATCTATCTGTTCTTATGTGTCTAATCAAACCCTAAACCGTGAAACTTTGTTGTCATTTCAAATTGCATAGTATTAAAAAACAATTTAACTGCATGGATGGTCACTCAACTGAAACTCTGAATCGCAAAGGTCCTCTATGTCTTCAAACCGTATAGTACCTTCTAGAAACTCTTGCAACCCTTCTATGAAGCCCTTCAAATTCTTTCTTATATTTCCAATGTAAAATATTCTATCAAAATCATCTTGTTAAATCTATTGCTTTGTAGAACCTTCCCCAACATATGAAATGTCAATGTCTAAAAATAAGAGCTCTATCTATGACCAATCATTTTATTTTCTTGGTTTCACATAAAAATTACTTGAAAAATTTTAGTGATGATTTTTTAACATTTGATTGCACAAATATATAGAAAACGTCAGTGTACACACCTTTTGTATTACAAAGATGCACACTATGTAGGTAGAATTTTCCTTTATGTGGGTATAATGTGTTTTCTAATTTTCTTTCATACGAATTTAAGGCTAAAGAAATCAAACTCATGTATTGAACCAAAACTTGAACAACATAGTCAGATAAGGTATGACTATGTAGAAGCCTACTACGACATGAAATTTACAATATGTCTTCTTCATTGGCAACTATATGTAGCATAGTACACATACTACCATCGAGTGCTACCATTTTCAACTACTATCACAGCTTCCATTCGATTTAGCATTGTAGAAATCAACTTCTGGATAATTTCTTGAGGAATATCCTTCCCATGCCAAATTGACTGATGTCCACATTTCTTCTTTGTTTTTTGGTATATGTCTTTGTTGCACTTGATTTTTAACTTGCTTCCACACGTTCTCTATAGGATTGAGGTCAGGAGAATTTGGTGGCCATTCAAACGTTCTCAATTCAAGTTGCTCCCTCTAATCTTTTTGTGCATTACTGCGATGTACCGGTGCACCATCTTTCATCAAAATGAGGTGCTCATAGTGGTCATGGTGCCAATAATAATGCTCCAATGCTACCTTACATACTATCTCTACAAAGCCCGTAGCACTGGGTCTGTTAGGAGGGATTAATACCAAATAAGACTTAGAAGAGCCACTCAGAGCACCCCATACTCTAATTGAAGTCAACCCGGATTTGAATAAAGGTGCTAAGCAATCCTAGTTGTAGCGTTCATAAACTTTTCGCCAGACTTAAATTTGGCATGATTATTTTCCAACTTATAAGAATGTCTCATCGGTCCAAATTACATTGTTCCAATCGTCAATCGTCCAATACATGAGCTCTTTTGCAAAGGCCAACCTCTTAACCTTAAACATGTCACTCACAAACGGTTTCTTAACGGCAATGCAACTGCTAACACCAAGCTCATGAATCTCTTTACGTAAAGTCAACATGCACACGAAAGGTATTACATTGTTATACAATTCTGCAAGAGGAATACGACAATTACTACTAAGATCTCTCTTGAGCCTTCTCCTATCTCGATCACTCAACTTTCGTCGCCTACCGAACATACTTGTGGGCGTCACAAAGCCACATACACTAAATCTCTTTAAGACCCTCGAAACTATTGATTTTGGTCTCCCTACCATGTCTCCAATTTCACTCAATGATAAGCCAACTTTTCTCATACCAAATATCATGTTTTGTGCATCATTTGGGACATAACTTCGTGTCATAGTGCAAAGTTATCAAACAATACTTACAACTTTACAAAGTTTGATCAAAGAACTTCTAACATCAACAAATACACTATATCCTTGACAAATACAAGTTTTTCATAACAAATTTTCTAGGCTATGTCTGCAAGCAACATACACTCGAAGAAAACACTCGCATCTCTGGACCTGTCAACTTCAAACTTCCTCCAAATTTCATACTTTAGAACACATGTAATGAAATTCTCAAAAGCAGCCTTCTGCATTAAAATCAAGCTTAGTGGTTCTCAAATGAACCTGATGTAAGTGGAAAAATAATTTTAGATTATGTGCTGAGTCACAAGAAGATCATTGGGTTGACTTCTCGTAGCCAAAAAAAACTCATTAAAAAATCTCATAAAAAAATCTCAATTAACCTGCCAGCATTGCAATATGAAATTAGACTCCTTGACGCAAAAGCAAACAGGGGTTGCAAGAGTTTCTAGAGGGCACTGTACACTATCAGAGTAACTCCATCAACGATACGGATAGTCACCAGGCCAAACACCCGAGTAATTTCAAACTGTTCACGATCAGACGACAATTATTCTACGGACGGTCACTAAACCCTAAGTCCTTGAGAAACCTAGGATATGTCAGTAGTACTTCGCTGCGATGCTGCCCTGCGCCATCTCCATATCCGAAGCCCAGAGCGCCGCGCCGACGGCGTCCGTGAGCACCAGAATGATGTCCAACCCGGGAATCAAGCTGAACGCGGACGCCACGAACTCGAACGACTGGTACTGCGCCTTCTTCGCGTGCACCACGGCGGAGAATTTCTGCGAGCTCAGTCACTTCATCTCCGTGTAATAGTAGTGGTGCAGGCCGATCGCCGTCGAAAACGAGTTCAAAAAATAGAACATGACGTTTCCGAACACGGGGACGAAGTTGAGCGGGAGCGTGACCGGGAAATGCATGATCGGATGCTCGTCCTAGGTGAGAATCTAGTTCAAGTAACCGCTCGCTTTCTTCTTCTTGCCCACGTGCCGCATGTCCGCCTCCACAGGTGCGCCGTCGAACATGTTCGGAATTAGCATATCCTCCAACCAAACATGCTCCTCGCCCGTCTCGCGCGTCCCACCTTCAGCTGCCGGATCGCCAAAACGTCGAGGAAAAGCTAGCGCTGCGCGCTTTCGAGGCGGTACTGGAAAAGCACCACGATAGCCACCGCGGTCTCGAGGAGAATGAGCACGGTCGCGCAATGTGTACCGATCCAGTACTGTCCTGCAAGTTCTGATCCCCTAACGCCGATGATTACAACGTCATCCGGTGCGTCAACTACCCCACTTTTGCACAGGGCATTTGCGGCCACGCCTCTCACCTCAACAATTTCTTTAGCAAGATAGATTTGATAGTTTTTAGAAAGTCATGAAGCTGCACTTGCAATCGTAGATTATAATGTTGGATTTACAACTCTACTTTATGAAGGTGGACTTGCACTTCGACTAGTTGATGAAGCTTGATTCGCAAATCTAATTACAGTGGCGATCAAAAGTCTTCGGTCAGTGAACCACCCTTCTAACAGGTGTTGACTCTAGCTTAGATTGTGGATTAGTAAGTGATTTTTTGGGCTAGCTTTAATTAGTACACCACATGGCACCTAATTATCACTGACTCCCTCAAAATTTGCCACTTGTAGAGATTATACATGCAAAAATCATGAAGGGGTGTGTACAACTTAATATGCACACTAGTTGTACACACCACTATCTTTTCATTACAAGTGCACTTGTGAGGCTTTTTGTTTTGGATTTTTTTTGTAAGATTTGGAGAGGCCTTAGGTGATTTGCTATGGCTCCTAGAAGGTATGAGAATCAACGTAGGGTAGTTCTTGAAATGTATGAGCGAGGCAACTCATATGGTGAGATTTCAGCACTTTTGGGCATTCCTTAAAGCACTTCTTTTGACATAGTGCAAAGGTTTCATGAGAGAGAGCCTAATAGACAAAACTTCATCCGGTAGATCTAGAATTCTTGATGAACGAGGTGACCGTGACATTGTGAAGAGATTAAATGATCCAAATACTAGTACAACAGCAACTATAGGAAGAGTGTTACGATCTAAGGGCTTGTGATAGGGTGATAATATCGTTAAAAGGAGTCTTTGAAGGCAAGGGTTGAGAGCATGTGTGCAGACCAAGAAGCCACTTTTGACAAAGAAACATCGAGCACGATGTTTGCAATGGGCAAAGAAGTGCAATCATGTAGATTGGGAGTTGTGGGCTCATGTCATTTTTTCTGATGAGTCTTAAATTCAATCTTTTTGGCTCAGATAGACGTCAGTATTGCTGGAGAAAGAGTGGAGAACGTCTTTTAGATCAGCATGTGCAATCTACAGTCAAACATGGAGGAAACATTATGGTTTGGGATTGTATGAGTTGGGAAGGAATTGACAAGCTTCATTTGATTGAAAGGAAGATAGACTACCATGTATATCACGATATTTTAGAGATGGAACTCATGGGCACTATACAGATGCAAGGTTTAGAAGAGGGTGAGGTTATTTTCCAACATGACAATGATCCAAAGCATACTGCACATTATGTTGTAGATTGATTGTGTGCTCAAAAATTTCAGCTTATTGAGCATCCTCCACAATCACCCGACCTCAATCCAATAAAACATCTTTGGAATGAAGTAGATCATCGTCTGAGAAGATCTAAAAAGAAACCCACTAATAAAAGTGACTTATGGGAGAAGATCCAAGAAATTTGGTACAATATAGAGCCTGATGTTGTTAGGAAGTTGATACGCTCTATGCCTCAAAGAGCTCTTGATGTCTACCAAGCAAAAGGTGGCTATTCACGGTGGTAGTGTTTGTGAGTGCTTATGGGTTGTAAAGGTGTTTAGTAATCTTTAATCTTATTTTCTACAATTGATATGCAATAGAAATGAGTTTGACCATGAAGAATTGTACACGCTTGTTGCACATTTGAATTACTGTGTGTTTTTCTAATTCATATTTTCATTGAAAACTTGTGCTTTATGCTTATTGCAACTATATGTGCTTGTGGTTGTGTTCTTGCTATTTTATGAGAGTTCATGTAGATTTGGTAGTTGATTTTGTAAAAAAACTCCTCTTGTACAACTATTTCTGGTCGCCACTGTACATAGCTTCACTTGTAAATCTAATTTATATAGCTTGACTTATGGACAGATCTGAGACTTCTTTGACTCTCCAAACATATGAATCGAAGTTAACGAGAACGTTCGCAGGTGCAAGAGGGAGCCGACCTCGCTCATAGATGCAAGGAACTAACCCCGGAGCTTCTTGAACCTCGATCAGGTGAATACTCATAATATTGCTTCCGTTGCAGAAACTTTCTCTTCCTTCATGACTCGCTAGACTCGCTACGCGATTGAGGTGTTTCGGGGGATAACACGGGCTAATGGTGGTTCAGGACAAGGTGGTCAAGTGTCACAGCAAGAGCGCAGCTGGTGAGTATGCTTGTCATCACTTCTTTCAATGGAGTTTCCTAACCCGCATCTTCTGGCGTCCTGACCTCCGGATTAACTGCTCTGGAAGGTCTCGAGCAATGGGATGGAAAAGAGAGAGGACTCCTGATGCTGAGACTAGAGCTGCAACCACCTCTGACCTCAAAAAAGTTACATTTGGCAACACCAGGGGTCTGCTTATGACGTAATTGCTTAGACCCCTCAATTCTAGTAGTGTTAGGGTGAATGGCGCTGGTCAGTCGGGCACCAGCTTGTTGTCCTTCTCTTTGGCCGGCACTCTGGTGATTGTGCTGGATTCGGGCTCTGAACCTCGGAGTGGGAATGCAGGCGACTTCATGAGAACTTCACACGATCATCACCAGGTTGGGTCTCCGGAAGCGCAGGCTTCCTCACACAACAGAGGTGTGGAGGAACAAGGCAACAGTGCGCGTTTGTTTAACACTCATGGTCGCGTTGCTAATGCTCATGAGGTGCGTGAAATGGAGTCCTAGTGCTTCAGTTTACCTTTGATGCTTTACCTGTGGAATGTTCAGAGGTTCAGCTCATTCACGTTTCTGTACTTCTGTGGCGTTTTTGTCATTCGTTAGAGATATTTGTGCAGTGAGGCGAAGGTACTGTCAGCTTTGCTCTCGTTTCTCTCTTTTTCGTAGCCCTACGTAGCTCTTGGTTTCTATAATCCGGTAATCTCAAAGAGGGAAAAGGTGGCTGTTAAAATTCATGGTACAACATGACCTCTCTTTTCTCCTTCTCAAAGACGGCTAAAACTTCTAACTTGATTCTAGAGACCACCAGGCTCAAGTTCCATTGTACTAATAGCTTCTGAGAGTGAGAAAAGAGTAGTACGAAAGAGGGGGTATCTTATGGACAAACTTTGGGTGACTTCACAAAGTAACTCGACAGTAATTCCACTATATTCTGGATGACAATCATAACATGCTGCAGAGGATAATGTAGTGGGCCGTTGCGATATGTTGGCCGCCTTAAAGGATACTCGTTCACTTCTTGATTATTTTCAGGAAAGTGCATTTTGAACAGGATGACGAGGTTGAGGAGGCCTTTGTGCATAATAATGAAGGGGCTAAGACTGGGATGGAGGACGGCAATAAAAGCGCCGAAGTAAGTGCCTTGTTGTCATATCGTCGAGGATTCTTTGTTCCACCAGAGGTTTTTTGTAAAGTCACCTTCCATTCTATCCCTCTCCCTGAAAGTGATTTTAGACCTGATTCTCAAACGAAGATGAGGGGCATCTTCAATTGACTAGACAAACACCTAATTTTTTTTAGTGAAAGTCTCTCACCAATCGTGATAAAAGTTGTTGCAGCTATATGCTATGAAGTTTCTGTTTTAGCAACTTTGCACATATTATATTATCATTTCTTAAAGGTTAGGAATTAGGCAATAAGAACTACAAGTTTTCATCTTGGTTAATTCCGGTTGAGAGTTGCAAGTACATGATATATTTACTTATTCTTGAATCCTTAGAGCATCCATTTAACCCCTAAAGGCCCCAGGCATTTTCACACCAAATACACTTTAAAACTGCTCGTTCTAGTGCAATGAGTAAGGAGGAAAACAAAAACTTCTACGTCTTCATGTGACCTTAGGATCTCAATTAAGACTTATAAAGTAACATACTCACAAAGTTTCATAAACTTTGACAGCACGGATTGAAATATTACAGAGTTTGAAGTGGAGAAAAACGTTCATTTTCTTCCTTGGGTTTAGTAGATCAGCAAACTCTGACTTCACTTGGTGTCAAGGTTTTGCACTACACAAGGTCTAATTTTATTACCACCATGATAAGCAAGATGTTAGTTCCTTCTTCACCAACTTTTAGAGGTAGAGGTCAGCAGACTCTGACTTCACTTGGTGTCAAGTTTTTGCACTACACAAGGTCTAATTTTATTATCATCATGTTGAACATGGTGTTAGTTCCTTGTTCACCAACTTTTAGAGATAGAGGAAGGGTGTAGCATATTCAAAACAAGTTTAAATTTTTTGTGAACTTAATATGTTTTAGATTGATAATCAGAATGGTCAATAAGAAGGTGTACAATACCCTGTAACAAGTGTTGCAACACACTCTATTTTTTTCACTTAAAACAGATCCCATGGCCTGATTTAGAATGATGGTGTTGGCATGATAATCATCACATCTCCATGAGATTTTTTGCATCATGGAAGGTGTTCCAGTTACCTTCATACATCATGCATTTTCTAAATATAAAGAGGCATCCATTGCCATGTGTCAACCAAAATTGCCATCATGCTTAAAAATCTTGGAAAAGGGTACCCTTCTTAATGTGATCACTTCTTCTCTAGGATATCAGATTTTGAGTGTGTTTGAGCTTGGGAGGGTCCAGAGATACACATACATGTTTGCAAGTCATCTTGATGGTACACATTTCTTAGAAAAATTGTGTGCAACAAGTCATGTTTGTCAAACATATCATTTCTGTGTTGTTGTTAGGACCTTTTTTATCAAACTTTTTATGGATGTAAGTGTTGTTTGAGGATTGTGCACCATGACAAGGAGTTATGTATCAAACGATAGACGACACATGATAGTTGGTATGCAGAAAGTTGGCATGTCAGTGAGTGAAATTGGAAACATTGTAGGAAGGCCAAAATCGACTATTTCAAGGATTCTCAAGCGATTTAGAATTAGTGGCTCTGTATTGCCAGCAAGTAGGTCCGGTAGGCCGCGAAACTTGAGTGATCGAGATAGGAGAAAGCTCCATAGATATCTTAGTAGTAATCGTCGTGCTCCTCTTGCAAAATTGTGCAGCAATGTGACATCTTCCGTGGGCATGTCAACTTTACGTAAAGAGCTTCATGAGCTTGGTGTTAACAATTGCATTGCAGTGAAGAAACCATTCTTGAGTGACATACACAAGGCAAAGAGGTTGGCTTTTGCAAAGGAGCACTTGCATTGGACGATTGACGATTGGAGTAATGTGATTTGGACCGATGAGTCATCCTTTGAAGTTGGAAAACCATCACGCCAAATTCGTGTCTGGCGAAAAGCACATGAACGCTACAACTACAATTGCTTAGCACCTACATTCAAATCCGGAAGGACTTCAATTATGGTATGGGGTGCTATCACTGGCTCTTCTAAGTCTTATTTGGTGTTAATTCCTCCTAATAGACGCACTGCCAAAGACTTTGTAGAGATAGTATCTCAAGGAGCATTAGAGCATTATTATTGGCACCATGACCACTATGAGCACCTCATTTTAATGGAGGATGGTGCTCCAGTACATGGTAGTAATATACAAAAAGATTGGAGAGAGCAACTTGGATTGAAAAAGCTTGAATGGCCACCAAATTCTCCTGACCTTAATCCTATAGAGAATGTCTAGAAGCAAGTTAAAGATCAAGTGCAACAGAGAAATAGACCACGAAACAAAGACGAAATGTGGACATTAGTCAATCTGGCTTGGGAGGATATACCTCAAGAAAGCATCAAGAAGTTGATTTCAACAATGCCAACCCGGATGAAAGCTGTAATAGCAGCTCAAGGTGGTAGCACTCGATGGTAGTAGGTGTTCCATTTTACTGTAGAATATTTGTTAGTGAGTAAGACCTATTGTAAACTTCATATCATAATAGGCTTCTATACTACTATAGCTTTGTAATGATCCCTTATTTGACTTTATTTGATCAAATTTTGATTTAATATATGAGTTTGATTTCCTTAGCCTAGAATATGAATGAATGGAAACTATGAAAATACTTTAGAGCCACGTAGAGGAGAATTTTACCTACATAGTGTGCATCTTTGTAATACCAAGAATGTGAACAATGATATATCCTATAAATTGGTGCAATCAAATTTTTTTAAATCATCATATATATTTCTCAGTTAATTTTTTTTGAAATTAAGTGAATAAGATAAAATAATTCACCAAAAATAGAGATTTCATTTTTTGACATTGACATTTTATGAACACGTGAAGGGTCCGTAACACAAAAGATTTAATAGGATAAATTTGATAAAATCCTCCCATATTGAAAATGAATGAGAGAATTTCAAGAGTTCACAAAATGGTTGCAAGACATGTTGGAGGGTACTGTAGACTATTTGTTATGGAAAAAATGAATAGTCAAGAAATACGATGATCTCTAAGTTTTATGTGGAAAAGATAAAGTTTTTTTGGTACCTTGCTTGACAATGTGTGAAAATGATTGACTTGGGTTAATATGCTAATTTTTATTAAAGACAAGAATTTTTTGACAACATAAAGGGAGATAATATTACTTGCGAGTATTGAAAATCTCACATTCAATAGAGTGTCCTAGCTAAATCTTTAGGAGGTGGCCGACGTGCCCACTCTCCCCATTCGAAATTCAAAACCCTAGAACTTGTTCATCAAATGTCGGATTTAGGAAAAAAGTATTCTTCCACGCAGGTCTTAGTAATGTCCTTCCATACTAAAATATTTTAACCTTGGAGGTACCTAGGTGTGTAGATGCCTCGTTGGATAGTCTATTGAGAGAGTATTGGCAGTCACATCCATTAGCTAGACCATCTTTTGAAGACGTGGTGAATACAATATTAGATATTTCACCATGGATTAGAGAGTTGGTTGAAGATGGAAGTTACATCGTAGATGAAATGGATTGGATAGTTTGGAGAAGTTTAGCCATGAATGCATAATTTTATCATGTATATATTAATGTATTGTGAATGTAATACATATAGAAATTTCAAGAGTGCTCTAATATTTAGAATACCATACTTCGCATAGTCTACACTTTAGTTTACATGTATCCTAGGTAATTGATATCATTTTCATATGGGACGCATCGTGGATTCCTATAACTACTTCTACGTCTACTTCTTTACTTCCTCATCTAATCATTATGTATATGATTATTGATCAAAAAATTACCAAAATAATTGCAAGTACTTGGTCGACAAGAATGGAGTATTCTACTAACAATTATTGGACTCTACAGGAATTAACTTCGGAATTTCACAAGTAAGACCAGAACAAAAGGCATATTTCAAGTCGGAAAAAGGAATCGAGCTCCTCACTCAGACCTACTCACACAAACGGCGGATATTTGTGTGATGTCGAGGTCATTTGTATGCATGGCTCAAACAAACGGAGAGACTGTGCTCAACCCTTTTCATTCGCAAGAGCGCTCAACACTCTACATTCCAAACTTCTACATCATGGCACAAGAGCCGTTCAACACTTTCCTTTCTACTATTCTGGACGTTCTTCACCAAACAGTGTCGGAATTGATGTTTCAAAAACAGCCCCTTAACTTAGAACTATGTGGGGGCATTTACACCGCGAGCTACGCATCTCCATAATATATTATAATTCTGTGCAACCAATAATGAACACGAGAATTCCGACTCTGACGCGGGCCGTGATCCACAGTCCCTCGGCATCAAGTCGAATGTTTACAGAATGTTTACAGTAAGCCAGAGTTGTTTATAAAGTCATATGATGTGTACAGTTATGCGATGACTTGCTACGAGATGTTGACAGGGAAGTTGCCTTTTGATGGTCACTTGGTGAATGATTACTCCAAACTTATCATCAATGGAGAATGTCCAAAAGTACCTATGTGTGTAGAGGCTTGGATGGATAATCTATTGAGAGAGTGTTGGCAGACAGATCCATCAGCTAGACCATCTTTTGAAGATGTGGTGAACACAATATTTGATAATTCACCACATATTAGAGGATTGGTAGAAGGTGGAAGTTACAAGGTAGATAAGATAGATTGGATAGTTTTGAGAAGTTTAGCCATAAATGTATAATTTACCTACATACATTACTTATGTATAAATGTATTGGGAATGTTGTACACATAGAAATTTCAAGAGTGTTCCAATACTTGTATATATTGTTTTGTTTGTTTCTTTACTTGAACAACATAATTTGAAAATAATATTACAATAAAAGTAAGCACTTTGGCCTGAATTGATGTTCTTATGTTGTAAAAAGCATTATAGTTTTGAATTATTGGTTGAAATCAGATTAAAAATGACTTCTTCATTTTGTAATTGTTGTTTTTCCATTACATTCACAACTTGTACTTTTCCCTATTCACTACCAACATTTGTATGTGTTTTGAACTTATTTACAATGGCTAAATTATAGCACATGTTTTAAGATGTCTTAAGAGCTTAAGTCACTTTTTTTTTACCTTATAAAAGACAAACCAATCTTGGAAATGGACATAAAATTTGTAGTAAGTTTGGAAGTGGTAGTAGAAAGTTGAGTGTCTAGTGGGAGTAACTTGTTTCAATTCAAAACCATCATCTAAGACACAAATTTCAATTTTTGATATTGTAGTTGAAACAACAATATATATATATGTAAGCAAGTGGGTAGAAGCTAAAAATCATAATAAATTTAGTATGTGTGGTTACTTTGCATGTTGGTGTACAATACCCGGAAGAATGTATTGCAACTCGAAGCAAGCACGTAACAAACAAGTGAACATTCATTCACTAACTAAGTTTAGAATCTTGATCTTATCGTGATTTTTTGGATATGGGAAGTTTAGATTTTTAAGCAAAGATTAGTGACTCACCTGCTTTAAACAAGAATCCACGTCATGAGGAAATTCTATTTTATGGTTTGATAAGTACATACAAAAACTCAGTGATTTGGAATTAGTGACAGGAATCACTTGAGATGATTAGCTTTGCAGAGATTTGTGTTGCAACATGGTCTTCTGGACTTGGCGAGCTTGAGTGATTGATGTAGAAACAACACATGCCTAGTTGATTATTGACTAAATTCTCTTGGTTTGGTAGTAGTTGTTTATATGACACATTCAAAGTACTTGACTATTTTTTAGCAATCTTTGATCGTTGGAATACGTAAAGGTGCTAGTTCTTTGAGTGAGATTTCTGCTCAAGTTGGAAGACCAAAGAGCACCATATCAAAGGTCGTTAAGAGATATTATGAACGTCGAGAGGTGAAGATTGTAGAGAAGTCAAGAAGGCCAAAGAAGTTGAACAAGTATAGTAAAAGAATACTTTTACGTGAGTTGCACAAGAATCGTATATCACCTTTGTATGAAATTGCATAAAACCTTTGAGTTCCTATGACGATTAGAACACTTTGTAAATATGTGCATGTCTTTGGGATGAAGAGTAAAAAAATAAAAATAAAAGTAACGTCGATCTCCTTCAGAGACCGGCGTGAGTAAAGTGTCTGTTTGTTCCACCTCTAAACCTAAGTCCACAGGACATAGGAATAGAAGGATAGAACTACTTCCCCTTTTGAGAGTAGACACTCAAGTAACCAGTGACCGATAACAAAGACCACGAGTGGTCAGAGTCTGAGTAAGGTTAGATATCAGAATTTTGCAATAAAATAGGGTGTTTTTTCTAGTTTGGTGATCGCCAAGTCACGAGCTCTTTGTTGGTTGGAGAGAGTGTTTGTCTCATATAACTGGTCCGGGTTCAAACCTTGATGGGCTTGTTTGAGCAGATGTGGGGTATGTAGTGGCTTGGCATTGCTAAGTGAGCAATCGCAAGCAGGAGATTGAGTTGTGCCAACCAACAGCCCACCACATGCGTGTCCTGAGACAGTGCTAACATTTGCTAACAAAAATAAAGTAGCTCTAGCTACTAAAAAGTTTTTATTTACAATTTGGGTGGGTCCTGCAATTGATGCAGGGGTTGGTGATTTTCTAGTTTTCTTTTGTAGAGGAAGATACGCATAGCGTATTGGATAGCAATGGTATTGATGTTTTTAAAGGTATTTTGTATGGTGGTTTTAGGTATTTTAAATTTGTCTTCAATTAGTTTCATCGATGGGATGTGCATAGCTCCTCTAGCACCAACTGTGATGACAATAAGGGGGTCAATTTTCCAACCTCTAGCAACGATACTTTTAGTTAATGATCTGTATTTGTTGATTTTTGCTACTAAGGTTTCTAGAGAGAATCTATCGTTACAGTATGTGAATTCAATAAATTGTATGGTGAGATTTTGTTCAACATTTACAGGTGGTTCATTTTGGTAAGATAGTCCTTTGACACAGAGTATATCAGGTCTAAATCTGGCGTTACAGTGGCATCTTTGGATACCACATGTACAAGGCAGTAACCAATTAGGAACGGTATTTTCTTGGGGATTGTTGTTGAAAGTGCCTGCATTCATGAGAATATAGCATCTGGATTTTTCGGAAGAGACTAGTAGTTTCCTAATTTTCGATACTGCTTTATTGTGCCTTTTAAATTGAAGTGAATGTATGTGTTGTTGTCTTCAAGTGAGTAATACGTGTAGCTATATATCTGGGTCCAATGAGTTACAGATGGGGCAAGTGATGGAAGAATATCTTTCTCTACCAAAACAAAGTTGTTTTTTAGCATGGCCCATATATGTTCCAGTGCGGAATTTGAAACTTCGGGATGAATTGTAGTGTACCTACCAAGAAACCATTTTTAAGCCCAAAGCACATAAGAGATAGATATGCGTTTGCCAAAAGGCACCTACATTGGACAGTGGAAGATTGGGGTCAAGTCATGTGGATAGAAGAATCGTCATTTGAGATTGGAAAGCATTCACATCAAATACGAGTGTAACAAAAGTCTTACGAACAATACCACTGGGATTGCATAGCACCCACGTTCAAGTCAGGAAGGACATCTATAATGGTATGAGGAGCTTTCATTGCCTCTTCTAAATGGTATTTGGTGTTAATTCCTCCTCATATATACAAAGCTTTAGATTTTTTAGATGTTGTGTATCAGTCAGCATAGGAGCCTTAATATTATCACCATGAGAACCATGAGCAATTTTTTTTTATGGAGGATGGTGCACCAGTGCATAAAAGTTGTGTTGTAGCACGGTGGAGGGAAGAAATTGTGTTAAAGAAGCTTAAATGGCCACCAAACTCACCTAATTTCAACCTTATAGAGAACTAATTGTGAAAGGCCTATAAAGATCGAGTTCAAAAAAAGTCCCGACCAAAGAATAAAGAAAGAATGTACAAGCGCGTCAATGCAGCTTGGGAAGCTATATCTCAAGAGACTCGACGTAATTTTGTTTCATCCATGCCAAGTCAAATGGAGGCAGTGGTGGAAGCCCAAGGTTATAATACTAGATGGTAGAGATCTTCATTTTTTTGTGCAAATCGTGTAGTAGAGAAGAAGATTATATTATAGAATTTTAATCTAGTATGATATCAAAGACTCAAGCTCTGTTGTGCTACCTTGTGTTCCCAGAAATTTGTGATGTTGTAATAAACTCAACTATATCTTCTCTGTAGTGTATAGTCTCTGTTGAATGAAAAGTCCCGTAGTTGAAATATATTCTTCCGGGTACTGTACATCTACCAATGTAGTGTGTTCTTCAAGTACCTCCTTTCAAATTATGAATATTTCTTGAATATTCTGTTAAAAAGATGGATTATTTTAATTGTACACATCGGTCAGTTTCTGCACCTAGATGTCGAACTAAATATGTTTTTTTTCTTTCACAATGATTTGGACATCATAGATATCACCTAGGCATGACACGGCTATCACCTACATATTTCATAGATATCAACTAAGCATTACATTGATACCACCAAGGCATTATGTAAGTACCACCTATGCATTGCATGATTATCACCTTGGAATTACATGCATATTACCTAGACAACTATCTTGAATTTTCCAATATTTTGGGCATTCTCCATTCTCCATGCATAGGATATATCTAAAAATTTACAATTTTCACTACCTATACACGGTGAATACACAAATTTTAATCTACTCCATCCATTAGTAGATGTTGTGCAAGTTTTCTCCAAAGTTTAGGTGATGGATCAAATCAAAAATTGTAAAGTCAGTACCTTTGATTGAATTATTTAATTTCCACAATAATAAACCATCATAAAAATCTAGAATAGATGATAAATTTGTGGATATAGTCCATTGGCAAAAAAGATTTTGAATGACACATTGTCAGCATCTACATTCTTCATAAACTTAAGCGATATTTATTTGATTTGTTATTTACATATATTTTTATTGAAATAACCTCTAAAGCTTCAAAAATGAGGAGTGGACGTTTTGCAAAACTTTTAAAACATTCTACAATAGAGGTATATTTTTAAGTGTTAGCATGCTTTTATTGCGATGTCAAGAAGGAAATAGCTTTGTACAAAAGTAGGTTTGTTGTTTCTCCCAAACCATGAGATAAACTTCTACCTATCTAGGTAACCTTTTATTGATCCATGGACCTTGGAAATATTTGCAACATTCTCATTCAAACATGTAAGATTTATATAGAAGTAAACAACACCATTTTATGAAAGATTGTGAATGCAAAACTTTCACGATTCTTGATAAGTCAATGTTTTTCCACCTTGTTGAGTAAGGTGCTATAAAAGACATAAAAATTATAGATTTATATCTAAGATAAATTTTTCTCCTTTGAGATAGAGTATAAACCTTTGTGTGGACATTTTGACTTGCAACTTGGATGGAACTATATTTACAAAAAATAAATTGTATTTTGGCACCTTTTGAATGTCCGTTTGTTAGACAATTGTTTCAAAATTACTCTACCCCTTTCTACCTCTAGAGATTTGTATACAAAAACTAACATCATGCTAACCCTCTTCACGTAGAGAAAGAGAAGAAATACCTTTCCCTTAACTTCATACACTGTAATTTCCAATTTGTGCAATCATAAGTATGAAATTTTTATCATATCATTTTTTATGACCAAGATTAAGATGTCAAGATGGTTGGAGATGAAGATACTAATTTTTCTTGTTATTATCCTTTAATCATTGAAACATGCAATTTTAAAGTATTATTGTTGAGAAACAAATAAGGATTCTAGCGACTGACCAACCAAATTGCAAACAACAGTTGCATCAAATTTTCCTAAATTTGTGAGGAAAATTCACATAATACTGAAATGGTGAGTTTCTACCAACGTATGACAAAGATGGTTGAATGTAATGCTTTTCATTAAAAAAATCTCTAGTTCCCTAGATTCTTAATAATATTCCCTAATACAGTTGCACATTCCATTTTATCCTTAAAGTTTCTTGACAATTTGACACTAAAATCACTTCAAAATTTCTCATTTGAATAAAGTGAGTAGAAGAAGATAATCATTTTTTTTCAATTTGTAAGCATTAGATCTTGATCTTGATTCATAAAGTCACCTCCTCTCATAATTTCATAAACTTTGACGGCACAAATTGGAGGATAATAGCGTTTGAAGTGAAAAAAGAGGTTTATTTTCTTCTTGGCATTGAGAGAACTAGCAATCTTTCACTTTACTTGGTCTCAAAATTTTGCATCCTACAAGGCCTCAATTTCATACCATCATGTTCTAGTTATTTGTACTTTTATTTTTAGAAGTAAAAATTGGATGTAGGATATTCAAAAGAATTGTGCAAGGAGTGGTGGTTCATAATGTGCAAATACACATTTTAATTTTTGTGGATCAACTTTGTTACAAATATTTGTGAAATCCAACTATTAGAGAATAGGTTTATTCCACATCTTGGAGTCGTCAAAATTAAGAACTAAAAATATTAAAATCTTTAAACTTTATACAAAAATGGTTTTTCTTATTTTGATTCCTTGTCTAGCAATGTGTGACTAGGTATATCTTCTATCTTTTACAATGAAATGTGATCAAATCTTTTACAAATATGACTCACATGTTGTTAGCTATTTGTGTGCAGAATTTGAGGTCCATACGAGGAGTAATAGGTGTAGAAATATATACTTTAGTGAAAGGGGGTAAAAATGATGACAATTACTACATAAGTGATATGAAATTCTTTGTTTCATACAAGTTGTTGCATTTGAGAATCCCAACGGTGTAAACTTTCAATTTATTTTTTCACTAATTTAAGAAGAAAAAACGACTAAAAATAGTGAAATCCCTAATTTTCATGAATTTATGGAATAAATGAAGCATTATGGGGAAGGGCAGCGCTTGAAACTGGGGACACTTCATAATATAAAGGGCCACGTCATTTACCCACTCTACTTGAAGTCAAGGTCTTCATGGATTAGACTTTGAATGTAAGAAGAGTCTTCAAAACATTCAATAAAAAAGAAATAAACATAACTTCTTCATTTGGGGTGCGCGGAACCCGCCGTAGCCAGGCTGTTGCCTTGATGGCGGCAATTCCCACAATTTTTATTTTTATTTTTTTTGTGAAAGCTTGGAGGGGCGTCAACTGCGGGTGGTGGGTTATTTGCTTCTTTTTTTCTTTTTTTTCCCCTCCACCTTGGAGGGGCGTTGATAGTGGGGGACAGGTTTTTTGATTTTTTTGTTTTTTGATTTTTTATATGTTTTTTTTGGTTCTTTTCCATTCTCATTTCTTGTGTTCATGTTTTCTGGGTTCTTTTTTGTTTGATTTCTTTTCACATATTTAAATATAATTTATTATCCTACGTTGTGGTCGCTTTTGTACTATACATAATTGATTCAAAATGGGGAGTCGTACAATATTTTGGAAATTTCAAAGGACTTGGCTAGGTGATACCACTGTAATATCATAGTGACACTCGTACAACATCTAGGTGATATCCGTCCAATGTCATGTGATACCATGTGATACCCATTGTGTCCAAAACACATGCATTAAAAAATATTATATCGACACGCAGGTGTTGAAAGGGACCATGGCATATTGTATTACTAAATTACCATAATAAATTGTGTACTTTTTTAAAATTGAAAATTCAACATATTAATATTTTATTATAATAAAATCATGATAGATTTATTTTTTTCATATTTTAAAAAAATTCCATATAATTTCAATTCCCTCTTTCAATTTTCCTCTATGTTTATTTTGCATTTTAACTTTGTTCACAGTAGATTTGATTATTTGATTCACTTTTGAAAATTGATGAAGTAGTATGGCCACATAGGCCGGCCCAAGACTACCTTGGAGGTTGACTTGGCGGCCTATGTTTACGTGCTGCAGGACCCCTTCCATTTGGACCGGTTTGATTATTCTTTCACACCCTTCCCCTCATGCCAGCTTTGTGTATGTCTCACTGCCCTAAGTAGTTAAATTATTTTACTTCTTGGAAAAAATTATAAAAATATATTAGTGGTTCATTTTAATGAAACATCTTCTTTTTTTCCATCCTTTGTAATGAAAATTTATTGTCTATGTCTTGCAAAATGAACCTCTAAAAGACCAAGATACGTTTTTATGATTTTGTACTCCATTGATCAAAAGATTCTAGAATGTTTTATAATATGTATTCTTCTAATGCAGTGTACCTTCATGGTACAATTTTTTTCACTCTTCCATTGTATTCATCTCTCAATTTGTACAATAAAATTTCAAATCATATTTATCACAACATATCTAATACTTTTAGACGAAGATACTACAGTTACATTTCCAAATATCCATCATTCATACCCTTTCCTTCCTTCACCCTCCATGTAGGTATTTTTCCTCCAAAATAGTATAGATTTTATCATTTATTTCATGTAAAATATCAGAAAGTGATGTTGGTGGTAGTTTTATGAAAAATGTAATTTTTCTTTCATCCTTTGTAATAAATATCTATGTTCTATTCCATGTAAATTTATTCCCTAAAGGACTAAGAGATTATTTTATGAAAATGTAGTCTATGAATCAAAAGCTTCTAGGATCAACCTTTGATTGATGAAATGAACCTTTGTGATACCATGTTTTTTACTTTGATAGTGTTCATCTTTTAATTTATACGATGAATTTTTAAAATATTTACCAAATTCTCTTGGCCAAGTTTTGAAGAAGATTCCACAATTACATTCTCAAAAGTTCATTTTCTCAATTTTGCATCAAAGGTATAGTGATTACTCTAAACTACCTTAGGCATGTAATGGTTTTGAAATGCAATCTTATGATTTTCTTCTCCACATCTTTGATGTTGTAGTAAGAAATATGTGAACTTATTTGACAATATGAAAGCATGTTTGGAAAACAAATGATTTTTTCACATGTTATTTGGAACAAATACTTTCACGTGGTTTGAGGATGTAATATTCAAACTTTATTTGGACATCCAAGTCAAACACTATTGATACATCCTAGACAAGGGTGGGAAAGCCCTATATTGTTTCTACATAAAATCAAAATATGTTGATATTTTTAACTTTTGAAAACAATATATGGCGAAATCTTTTATGTTGACCGTTTGGATTATCATTCAATATTTAATCCGTTTTCCAATAAATTAAACGTGATATGTCAAAAAAAATGTGAATTAGGAGTACAAATCAACAATATGTTATATAAATGAAATATATGGATGAAACACATATATTAGACACCAATATTTGTTAGACATAAACATTTGTTAGAGACATATGTTAGACATAGACATTTATTAGGCATAGATAGTGGTTAGACATAGACAGTTGGTAGACATTTGTTAGGCACAAAATTTTGTTAGACATTTGTGTGATATACATGAACTCATAATATTTTTTAGACATAGATAGTAAATTCACAAAAAACATACTTTGTTTATGTATTAAAAAATACATAAATTGACATATGCTATTAACAGTCAAACTAGACACTTTTCTATCTACGGTTGAGGCGCTCGTGCCATATTTGGAAACACCCATTTTTGAAACACATGAATCTATATCCACATGTTGGACAATAAGTACGAGATCGTGCATTGCAAATAACACATACCCCACGAGGATTGTCCGACGTTACCGGATAACATACGGATCCTCGATTAGACATTGCAAAAACTTCACGCACGTCTCCTCTTTGCCAATTCTTGGTCAATGCCTTACACATTTCTTCCATAAATTGTAAATGTGATAGATGATCTCTAGGTGGGGAGCGGGATTTGCATTTTTCTACATAAATAACATACATATTTACCAATGTCATATCTAGCAAGAAAAAAAAAATCCTATGCCACCACTTGTGCGTGCGATCTTGAGTAGCATACAATGCCCTTAGTTGATCGGCAACATCCACACCTCTCATATGTGTGGTATATTCCAAATGAATTGGTGATGTCGTTATATTTTCACGGATGGCTCCGTTTCGTCGAGGAACCGTAACTTCTGGTAAACCGGGAGTTACTCGAGGCAATGCATGCGTAGAAAGAAAAATAACCGGTTTCTTGTCTTTCCAAATGACGCATGCAATTTTTTGTGATGAATGCATTCTCCACGCAAAAATACCTTATCGCTCTCTAGCAAATGCTCTAATATTTTAATATATACTAGGAATGCCAACTCTATTAGATCTAATTGTACTTGTCGCATAAATGCCGCGATCTAATAAATTCAAGAATAGCCCTATACTTGTAAAATAATTATCCATGACCAAAACACGTCCTCTATGTCCAATGTCTTGAACCAAGTCTAAAACAACTTTGTGAGCTAGTTGAGGCTCTCCTCGTGAAGTTGGTGGAAGATTCTTCGCAACCGGTGTTTTACTGCAATACACCTCAAAATTCCAAACAAACTTTGTAGCAGAACATGCTAGGCACCATATTTTTATTCCCCACTTCTGCGGTTTCTGCGGCATATATTGACGTAGTCGGCAATATATACTTTTATATCTAACCATCATTGCATCCACCGTACAAAATTTACCTATATGCCAAATTCTTTTATAATTATCCCATATAGAAGTTACGAGCCATCGAACTTGCCCTAATTTGTCATATCCAGGAAGCTCTCTATTTCTTACGTACGTATTTGCATCAGTAACATGTAAACATCTCATAATGGAGAAAAAACGGGTTCTTGTCATTAGGTTTGATATAGTAGAGCAATGGAGAACCAAATCTTTCTGATACTAATAACTTTGCATATTTGGTTGTCTTTTCATACCCATGTACAAACATACCGCCAAAAATACTTTCAAATATGGAATGTCAATATCCTCCCAATTCCCTCCTTCATAACATATCCCGGAAGAATTTGTACTTCGAGCATAACGATTTGTTTCAATAACTATTTTCTCTAGCAAAAGCTCAGGCCAAAAAGAATGAAACAATTGCATGAATGATGGGAATAAACGCCATGATACTATAGGCCCGGAAATACCGTCAAAATCCATTGGCATAGGAGAATATGTTGAAAATTCATCATCCCATATTGACTCGCGGTATATATGTTTTATGCTTTCTTGATGCCCTTCACCAAGAATTGTACCATTGTCCTCACTCAAACTCTCATAAATATCATCGCTCTCGTCATGTAAAATTGGAAGGTTCAATTCTTCCTTATCAATATGTGGTTGTAAAATATGGCCAAATCCATGTGGAATTGTTTGTTCATGCATTCCTTCCTCACCATATCCTTCGCCCACAATATCATTATAATCCTCATGATGTGGAATGTTCATATCTATAATACCAATATCCTCGTCATGATCCGCAATATCAATGTCTTCTTGGATTGTCCTTCCACTACCTTGCATGTCCACCCCCACTCTTTCAAGGCTCCCTTCCACTCGTGCATGACCTCCAACCTCACTTTCATGTCTCCTCCTCCAATCCCCTCTCATTCCTCCTCGACTCCCTCTCATCCCTCCCCAACCCCTTCTATTCCCTCCTCGATTGCCTCTAGTTCCACCTTAATAACCATCCTCAAAAACCTCCCCTTCTTCCCCGATATCCCCCATGCCCATCCTTAAAACCCTCGTAATACCCCCTTGCCCCCCCAATACTTCCCCACCCCCCCAATACCCACCCGCCCCCCCTAATCCCTCCACTAATAACCCCCCTAACCCCTCTCCTAATACCCCCCCTAAACCCACCCCTCTAAATCCGCCCTCAATATCCCCCTCCATATCCCCCCTTCCCCCCTCCCCCCCTCCCCCATGTACCCCCACTCCAATACCCCCTTGCCCCCCCTACCCCTCCCGATTTCCCGCTCGCCCCTCCCGATATCCTCCCTCGCCCCTCTCGATACCCCCCCTCTCCCGTGCGAGACCTCGTCCAGGTCGCCTTCGCCCCGCAAGCCGCCGCAGACACACACTGCTGGAACACGTTGACATGTCTCTTGTCCGCGCTGACGTAGGAGCAGGCTGGCGCGCCTCCCCAGACTGAACGCCGCCCATGCATGCATTCCTTGCTTCAACGGCTAGATCTCCACGCTCCCCCTCCTCGACGTCTTCTTCAAGGAAAATAACTTCTTCTCTCATTGTGTGAAGCTCTCCACCTTCCCTCTCAATGCCAGTTACTCTCTCCTCTCTCTCAATGGTAGTGGACTTGTCCTTTGCCACTGTGCCATGCTCTCCGTCTCTCATGTGCATACCAAGCTCTTCATCCTCCATGTATGTAGTACCAGAACTCTCTCCAGAATTATCTCCTTTCACAATTGCTTGAATGTGTAATCTCATTTGTTTGGGTCTATTTTCATTGCTGAAATCATGTTGTGCAGCAATTCTGGAGGCCAACAAAGCTCTTCCACACTCACCTCATCAGGAGCGTACATACCTTCAGCTGCTTGAGTTTGCATGCGTCCTCCCAACAATATTCAGGCTCAAGCTCCTCAGGTACGCTAGTGAACCAAGACTCTTTCCACTCCCAAAGATCTGCAATGTATAAACTCTATGACTGATACTTGTGATACCATGGGTTTACGTAGAATTTTGTTGATGATGCTTGTCTGTGGAAGATAAACATTGAAGTAGCATTATTGAGACTTGTGCATTGCATTGTATGCTCTTGCATTGTATTCTTGCATGATGACCAAGTCTCCATGCGCGATGATAGTATCACGAGGTTCAGCTTGACCAACAAAGTCAAAGTTGATCTAGTGGAGTTGAAGGTGACGTGGGCTGGTGAAGCTGTAGGTGATCACTCCGCTTGGAGGAGCAAATGGCGGAGCTCCAGCAGTGAGCATGTGTACGGCGTCGACGGTGGGTCAGAGGTGTAGACTACGTCAATGCATCCGCACCTTCACAGTACACCTTCAAGTCTATATTTTCACAGTGCATTATCAAGCTGCTGAAGAAGGGTGGTGTATTGATGCCTGGTCGCACCTTCAAGTTGTTGAAGAAGACTGTTGTGTTCTCATTCTTGGTCCGCAGCTTTGGCTGCCGCCAATTATTTGAAATTTTTAATATTTTTTTTAAGAATAATTATTTTAAATAAAAAATTACAAAATTACAAATTGGTATTTTTTGGACTTCGAGCTCAAGAGTGCAGACTTGGACTTCTTTTCATTGCCACCCATGATTTCAGCTGCCCCCTCTTCCTCGCCCTTTCTGACCCACCATACTATTCCAGTTTTGTTCTCAAATTCCATTGGTTGACATGGCTGCCCCTACAAGCCAGAGTCCCCACTTTCACCTTTGAAGGTTAATAAATTTTGAACCATATATCCAAATCCACTTTTGAAAATATCCCCGAATAGATTTCATCAAGAACAATTCCTTGTAAAAATTTTGTAAGAATTGGAGTATTTTTTCCATTCAAAGGTACATGCCCAAAATCCAAAACGTATCCCGTAGGTACACTTGGGCTCTTAGGGATTAAAAGTACGCTCCCAAATTTCCTCATTGATCCTACATCACTAGAAATAATATGGCGCCAAGAAACACTAAATCACAACACACTCAATGCCCAACTCTCCCAAAAGCTTCTACAAAAACTCCTCTCAAAAAATATCTTTGAACTAAAACAAATTATATTACCTAACGGCACACACATCATGAACAATGAGGACTTCAAAACTTACCACTTCACCCCATCCAAACTATTAAAAACTTATAAAGTGCTCTAAATGTTGCTAAACAACTATTTTGCCACCCAACATGCCCCACCATATGTCATACCCCTTGTAACATACACTCATACTCCTATATACTTCAAGATTCATTCATCACCATCAACAATAGCATCACCCCAAGAAATATCCCTCCACCAATCAACCCTCTTAACCCTCCACATCTATACCATCCCCGTCCCCCAACATACATCCCCAAAAACTCTACCACATATCCCATTAATAACATCATACACCATAAACATATCCAACACACAAACACAAATAATATACAAAATACCTACACAAAATATTTATGCCAATGGCAACACAATGATAATACATACAATAAATGGCTTCCCCAAAGAGACCTTTTTCCACGACACGACACCAATACCTCCACACATAACATCGAAAAATTAAAACAATACTACCAAAAAATTCAAAACAAAATTTACTCGGAAAACACCCTAGTCCACCACCCTTAAGAACAATTCTCAGACTCAAGATCCATAACACCACCCATAGTTATTCCACTCTTAATCATTTATACAACCCAATGCAATCCCGAAAATGATATTCTTACATTCTCAAACACAATTAAAATAGATAACAATCAAACACATCTATATGAAGAAAATGGCCAACATTTGCACACTATTCCCACTACTTGACTCCAATGGTTATGGAATCAATACAATACAAAACTACAAACTCCTACAAACATAGAACCATCGACCCAACTCTTTGAAACCAAACTAATTTGGCTATACCAAAGATATAAATATTGAATTCCAAAAAATGACCCTCTCAAAAATGCGCAATACACAATACCCACACCCATTCTAGACTCACTAATATCATCTTTTAACATTGAACAATCATACTTTTCTTCCCCGGTCACATGCTCTACCAAACTAAAAAAAATCTACTCACCTTTTGAAAGAGACAAAATATTCGGATCCTTGGGAAAAGCCTTTGACTACAAATGGATCGGTAATGGTACAGCTCACCCCTACAATGAGAAGGAAATGGAACAAGCAATACATTGGGCTCGACTTGCCGCCAAACATGACCCAAACAACACAAATACAATCATCGTCGCACCAAACCACAACTGGTACAAAAACAGTAACCAATACTTAAATCCATTCCCAGATTCTCATATCATTGCGTTATTTGAAGCAAACTCAATACCATACGAAGAACCTACTATTCCACCCGAGTTAAAAAAACCCCGAATTGAACCATCTACATTACAAATAATATGTGTCCACCATCAAAATCAAACCCTTGGCACCATAAAACAACTTGCTGAACTTACCTCCATAACACACATTGATTTAAACACACACCAATTATACACAAAATTGGTCCCACCTACACCTTTACAAACCCCCATAAACCGAAGTAAAAAATGGTCAAAACTAAACTACTTCAACAATACATCAAACTACTTTTTTACAGCGCCCCTCCTCCCAAATTATCCAACTCATACCAAAATTTAACCCTGCACATAGTTATTATACCGATAGATCTCTTAAACCACCAGAAAAAATTAGCCCGGGAAATTGGCTCGGAGAAAAAGCTGGGTATGGCATATAGAAATGTACCAAAGAAGTTAAATTAGCCAAAAGACTCCATGGATTACAAAATATCCTTAGAGCAGAACTTATGGCCATTTACAAAACACTACAAATCATTACAACAAAATACAATAATGAACCCGCTCATATATTCACCGATTGCATAAATGCACTTTACCTACTAAACACTCAAATAACACACCATACCCTTCACAATAGCCACCCCGACCAAACCATACTAATATCAATGGTCCAAATGTTACAAGACCGAACACACACCACAACCCTCCACAAAGTGAGAGCCCATGCCAATATTGATGGCAATGAACAAGCAGATAAACTAGCAAAAGAAGGCCAAGAAAAAACACACAAACACGCCAAAGATCTACACAAACATGCCCATGCTACCCCATACTACTTCCAAAAAGAAGATTGGCCTTCCAAAGAAGATACCCCAGATAAAGGCCCAATTAGATTTCTGGACAAATATCTCAAAAAACAAGACCTCTACAACAATCTTGATACAATATCAGAAAGTATCCCTAACATTGAAAAATGGACTAACAATAATAACATAGACAATGAACTCTCTATAAATTTTTGGAAAAACCCCATCATTTCCGACTCACAAATAACATGCCTCATCAAATTCCATACTGGCCAATATATGGGAAACGCTCGAAAACAACTTTTCTTTGGAGTAGAAAGATTCCCATCCATAACATGCCCAATATGCCCTTCAACGGACCCCGACACATGGCTTTATGTTCTACTCAAATGTCAAAACCACCACATACACTCCTTAATTGTCAAAAGACATAATAAAGCGGTATGGGAAGTTCAAAAACTAATTACCTCCAGCAACAAATCGAGATGTTTTATCCTAATGAATGCTGGCACCTTTAATAACAACCCACAAGAAAATACGGTCCCCCCTTGGCTACTTCCATGTTCATGTGAGACTCAAAGTTGTCATTGCAATGCTAGACTCAAACCGGACATACTTTGTGTTAGAGGTTTACCATATAATGACCCACCACCCGATCACATAAACCAAAACTATACCATTCCATTCATTGAATTCACATATTGCAACGATAGATTCTCCCTTGAAACAATTCAAATAAAAATAGATAAATACCAACCCCTCATTAATGACATCATAGCCCTTGGATGGAAAGTGAATCCCCTTATTGTAATCACATCCGGCGCTTGTGCCACCACATTTATTCCATCTATAAAGACTCTAGAAGATACCTTCAAAATACCCATTGATACAATTAAAACCACCTTTAAAAACATTAACACCATCGCTATTCAACATGCCATATCTATTTTACTAAATAAATGCAAAATAAAAAACAACCAACTTCTCCCCGACACACACGACTCCCCATAGAACTACTCATCCACACCCTTAATCTTCAAAACTCCTCATAATTGAGAAGCATCCCTCCCCCCTTCTTGTCTCTTGACCACCCTGCGATCACCAATAGGTCACTTACTTCTTTTGTATACTTGTTATATAGTGTCTACCGTCGAGAGGGGGGAGTAGTTCCATACTACTTATTCCTTGTCCGGTGGGCATGGTCTTAGTGGTGGAACAAACAAACACTTTATTCACGCCGGCCTCCTTCGGAAACTGGCGTTCTTCTTCTTCTTGACATGGGTATCATCTAGGCATCACATAAGTATCACCTAGGCATAAAACTGCTATCACCTAGGTAAAACATCGGAATTACCTAAGCATTACATAGGTATCACCTAGGCATTACTTAGATTCCACCTAGGCATTACATAAATACCCCCTATGCATGACACGGTTATCACGTCAAACTTACATAAGTATTACCTAGACAAAAATCTTGAATTTTCCAAAATTTTGTGCACTCTCCATTCCCCATTCTCCATGCATAGGATATATCTAAAAATTTACAATTTTCACTACCTCTACACGATACCTACCACAAACATTAATCTACTCCATTCATTAGTAGATGTTTTCTCCGAAGTTTAGGTAATGGATCAAATGAGAAATTTTAAAGTCGATTACTTTAATTAGATTTTTTAATTTACACAAAAAAATCCATAGTGAAATTCCATAATAGATGATAAATTTGTGGTTATAGTCCATCGGCAAAAAGTGATTTTTGAATGACACATGGTCAACAACTACATTCTTCATAAACTTGACTCATATTTATTTGATTTGTTGTTTACATCTTAGTTTACTGTGTTAACCTCTAAAACTTCAAAATGAGGAGTGGACAATTTGCAAAACAAATAAAACATTCTACAATAGAGGTTTGATTTTGAAGTGTTAGAATGCTTTTAATGCAATGTCAAGAAGGGAATAGCTTTGTACAAAAGTAGGTATATTTAACTCCCAAACCAACAAATAGACTTCTACTTATCTAAGTAACTTTTTATTGATCCATGGACCTTGAAAATGTTTGTGACATTCTCTTGCAACATGTGAGATTTATATAGAAGTAAACAATACCATTTTATGAAAGATTTTGAATACAAAACCTTGACGATTCTTGATAAGCTTTTTATTTTTCCACCCTCTTGAGTAAGGTGCAGTATAAGACATAAAAATTAAAGATATATATATATGTATATATATATATATATATACATTTTTTTTTAAAAAAAAAATTCCTTTGAGAAAGAGCATAAACCTTTGTGTGGACCTTTTGACTCTACAACTTGTATAGAACTATATTTACAAAACAAAATTGTTGCAACCTTTGAATGTCCGTTTGTTAAACAATTGTTTCAATATTACTTTACCCCTTTTTACCTCTAGAGGTTTGTTTATAAAAACTAACATCATGTACACCATAGAAGAAATAAATCTAGAGTATGTGTAATGCAATAGCTTGACATGTAGTGAAGTGAAAAGGTTGCTAACCTCTTCACGTAGAGAAAGTGAAGAAATATATTTTACTTCACTTTATACATTGTAATTTTCCAATTTGTGCAATCATAAATAGGATATTTTTATCATATCATTTTAACGACCAAGATTAAGATGACAAGATGGTTGGAGATGAAGATACTCATTTTTCTTGATATTACCCTTTTATCATCAAAACATGCAATTTATAAATATTGTTGGTGAAAATAAAATAAGGATTCTTGCGGCCGGTCAACCAAATTGTAAACAACAGATGCATCAAATTTTCCTATATTTGTGAAAAAAAGTCACTTGATACTGAAATGGTGAGTTTCTATCGACATATGAGGAAGATTGTTGAATGTAATGCTTTTCATTAAAAATCTATGTTTCCCTAGTTTCTTAATAATATTCCCTAGTACAAGTGCACGTTCCATTTTACTCCTAAAGTTTCTTAACAATTTGACACCAAAACCACTTCAAAATTGCCCATCATAATATAATGAGTGGAGGAAGATAATAAAAAAAGTCTATCTGTAAGCATAAGATCTTCATCTTGATTCATAAAGACACCCCCTTCCATATCTTCATTAGATTCAACCACACAAATTGGAAGATTATAGTGTTTGAAGTAAAAAGAGAGGTTTATTTTCTTCTTTGCATTGAGAGAATTAGCAATCTTTCTTTTCACTTGGTCTCAAATTTTTGCATGCAACAAGGTCTCAATTTCATACCATCATGTTATAGTTATTTGTACTTTTATTTTTAGAAGTAAAAGATGGATGTAGGATACTCAAAAGAATTGTGCAAGGAGTGGTGGTTCAAAGTCTGCCAATAAACATTTTGATTTTTTGTGGATTGACTTTGTTACAAATATATGAGAAACCCATCAATTAGAGAAAAGGTTTAAACCACATCTTGGAGTTGTAAATTTTTTAAAATAAAAGTATTAAAATCTCTAATCATTATACCAAAATGATAGCATTTGTTTTGGTTCCTTGCCTAGCAATGTGTGAAATTTTTTTGGGTTGGATAAATACGGATTTTAGACCCAAAAGACAAGATTCTTAAAACAAGTAACATCTTAACCCATTAAGGCCAAGTTGGCTATGGCTGATGGAAAATCTACGAGCGTAGTAGATGATATTTTGTAGAATCTGTTACAATCGTAGGTTGGACCATTAGCCATAGCCAACCTAGTGTTAAAGAGTTAAACGCCAAAAGGTGTCGGTGATGACTACAATATTCTACATGTATGGTGTTGTACTTGAATATGATAAGATTCAAATATTGAAACGATCTCAAAATCAACGATGTTACTTGAGGAATCTTCAATTTAAAGATGCAAGTCTTGCTAAACTTTAATTCATAGTTTGTATTCTACATAGTTAAATACATGCCTATATACCATAGGTGAACCTTTGGTTTGGCACCTTAATGCCGAATAATTAATTAAAGTGAAAAAATGACATTCGGCATTCAAAATAATAATAATGTAATTTTCGGCAAGAAGTCATAGACTACTATATTTACCTATTTTGATGTCCATGGAGATTGAACTCAAGACCTTGGGATTCCAAACCCAAGAGTTCATGCATGAGAGGCCATGAATGAAGGCCTTTCCAAGCCTTAATCCCCTTTGATGTCTTTCAATGCGACAAAATTTGTAAATATACATTTCCAATAAATTCGGCATTTTCCAAAAAAAAAAATCCACTTAATTTGGCATTGACTTTTCTAGTTATTTAAAGCCGAACTAGAGGTTTACCTATGGTATACAGCTCTCAGCTGACATTTAAGGGTAATTTCCATACTGCCAAAGCCATTTTGATGCAAGATTTTAGCCCAAGTCCAACCATGACAAGCAAATCTCATGTGTCTCCACCAACATGAGCTTATATTGCCATATTGGTTACAATGGCCAATCCTTTTTATTTTGGCCATTAAAAATGCTTTGTATTGTAATTAGTTTCATGACTCTAGGCTCGTATGTATGATTAATGTAACTTTATTACTTATTAGAAATTTTTGGATTAACCTTTATGGAGTCTAGTTCTTTTTCAAAAGGGGACTTCACTATTGGCAGTTTCTTACAGTGACCTATAAACAACATTTTGCTCCCTAGAGAACATTTGATAGAACTTAGAGGAAGTTTCAATCAATTAAATTTTGAAAAGTAACTCTTGAAATTTTGATTGAGAATAGACGTTTTTAAAAGCTTCGTGAAAAGTTTCTTTCAATAAATGTACCGAGAAGAACTTTTTTTGCTTGAAACATCAAAAGATAGGCTCTAGAGAGATAGTGCAGCGTCGCATAGGGATGAATAGTAAAATGATGGATGCAGACAATAGTGAAGGGGAGTTTTGAGAAAATATGTTAAATACTTAACTTGCTCGCTCCAAAGACCCCCAACAAAACCCTTCTCAAAGACCCCCTCTTAGCCTTATTGGCTCTACGGGAAGATTGTTGGACTAGAAACGTGATCTTTGAGGGGTCGCGGATGTCCATTAATTAAGGCGATGGAGCCATACATGTCCATGTGGTCCTTCCTTTAACCTCTCATGCACCTTTATTTGTTGATAGCTCATTATTTTGTTGATTGATATTTAAAAGTGAGTGGTCACATGAATAGTGGACATTTCATTTTCCCCTCCTTTTTTCCCCATGTAATTGATTCCTCCCTTTTGAACTCATAATTCATTCTATCAATGGTTTGGATTATACTTTTGACAAGTATTAATTTTAAAACAAGTTAAAATTGGCATGCTTTTGAAATGGTTGACTTAATATGCCTAGATATTGTTCTATTCTTTCTCATTTCCCAAACCCTATAATAATTTTGATGTCTGGAGTACATTGACCTAACATAAGATGGAACATAGATACATAAAATCTAGGCTAAGCATAGCAGAAAATTTTGACTTTATTTTGAGTCAAAGTACACTAGTTGTATATACGCACTTATCAAATGCGTATATCTTATAATCTCTTCGGTCCGACTTTATAAAGTATTTTGAGTATCTTCTTTAGTACTAAAACTTAATATCCAATGGTTGAAAATAGTAAAACTTGTTCAAATATATCTCATAATCTCTAAATTTTTAAAAAATAACTTTGGAACGGTCTAATGAAACATAGTCACAGTCTCTTAGGTGTTAATCCCTAAATTTCCAAGAGTCTGCTTAGAAGACTTTAAAAGTCCTCCAAGGGGACTCTTGGAAATTTAGGGTTTAAGCAGAAAGCATAATGAATCAATTGCTAGGTGTAAATAAATTCTCCAACACAATGTGGCTTATTATATTTTAGAATGTACTATTAAGAAACTTCATATATGTCAACCTCCTAAAAAGTTTAAATGAACCTACTATTTCTTAACAAGTACTGTTTTGATCAAATTCAACCACTGTGACAATGGTATTAACTTATTTTATTATAACTATTTTCCACCAAAATTACTTCAAGAGTATCCATTCTTGTGATTTTATTTCTTTTGCAAAGTTATGTTTCATGAACTACAAGGTCTATTGAATCTGGTCAAAGGAAATACATTCAAAAACTTATAAATGGATATAAAGAATATAGCATTAAATGGGAAGAGAAGAGGTATTAGTATCAAATTCTTAACATAAATAAGGTCTTATTTCAATGCCGTTTAGATTTGCATGATGCTTGTTATACAACATTATGATGACGTAACAAAGGGGTGAAAAAATTGTTTTATATTTAATAAACTTCATTCCTATTTAGATGTGGATTTAAATAGACAAAGCATACACTTATGCAATTCCTTAAAATAGAAAGTAAAGAGAAGAAGAATAAGGAACTCTATTTTTTGTGGGAGATAAAATAAAATGTAAATTCATATTTTACCCTGTAAGTAAAAAGTTTGTAATCATATTAGATACTTATTGAAAAATTTATGAAAGATAATTGAACAATCTGTAAATAATATGGAACAATCTGATGTCATTACAAAGCACTTAAGATGGCAGGCATAATCATGCCTATTACCACCATCTTCCTGTTTCCATCACTCAATAAATGATCCAACTTGTTCACTCATTTACAACTCTAAATAAATCCTTTAAGGTCAATGGGCTCTCAAGGCCTGGGAAAATCTACGAGCATTATATATGAGGCGAAACATCATCTACATTTGATTGCGACCCCACTTCACAAAAATCATTGTAGTTTGACAATGCTTGCAATGATTTTGGTGGCGCCGATACCGGTAGGTGCCAATCTTGCTCCGCCTCTAAATTTTACTCAAATTTTTCTTGGAAGTAATCTTAAGTGCTTGCTACAATGGTTAATGTGCCAAAAACAACCGATAAGTAGTTGTTAGGCCTTAATGGGTTAAGGTTTACTATTTGTCACAACCTCTTAGTTTTGGCTGACACTCATGGAGGATACCACCTGCTAACACTAATGGGCAAAATAGGGCTGAGCACCCTGAAAATTCATAACTAATTCACATTTTATCATAAAAATTATGAGTCACTTGGCTGAAATTATAATACATTTTTACTATTCCCCTTCAAATATGAAGATTACTAATTTTGTCAATCCTAAGACAACTAACCTTAATCGCTTTTTTTCTCTTGTCATGTGTTTGTAACTTTTAAACCAAAAGTTGGATTTCTACAAATTTCATATCAATGTGATGCTATTAAAAAGTTTCCAATTCAACAAAAAGTCTAAGAGAATCATGCCAAGTTTTGAGATTGTAGGATTTTACCTAACTCAAATTGATCTCAAGAGGATAATTATTCTTAGGAATTAACCAATATATCTCTAGGCAGAAAATGACCTCTTAACCTTTTAATATCCATTGGGGACCATAAATATGGTCATGTATATTACTCTAAAGTATAAAAAAAACATATCAAAATTTAGCAAGACATACACCTTTACATTGAAGACTCTTCAACTAACATCTTTGATTTGAGCGTCATTTCAATATCATAAATCTAATCATGTTCAAACACGACACCATACATGTAGAATATATGACCATTTTACAACTTCTCAAACATGTAGCAGGTGCAATAATGATTTAAATTTGAAATGCCACATGTACATAGATCACGCACAACACAAATACAAACTTTTGTAATGGTTATATACATCAATTCTTACACCTTGTATGTCAAGAACAAAAAATCATCATGTTCCTATGCAAATGTGGCTTCTCGGACCTTTAACGGTTAAACAAGGTTCAGCCTCCGCATGGCATGATATGCATGCCCAATCAAAGGACAAATATTTGTGCAGAACCCAAGCAACTCACCAACCACATACATTCTTTGTAACTACTTACTTACATACATACATACATGGATTCCCAATCCACATTGCTGATGCCTTGGCAAAGGTTGGAGATGCCACGAGAACTATGGAAGAAGTTCTACAAAAAAACCTACTCTCATGCACTTTTATGTAGTAGCGAAAGCTAAAAACCCTAAACCCTAGACCTACTTAAAAAAATAAACATAGCAGAATATGAAATCCATCAAATTATCTCTCCTAATATACAACTTTTGCTGAAGATGAAGTTGACCTAGGGAATAACTCATACATAAATTATGGTGTCCAATAATTATTTATTTCTAAAAATAAGAGTTTGGCAAAGTTCTTAAAACATAATCAAATTCTTCAAAATCTGTTTTTTCACTCTGATTTTGGAAAAGAATTTTTAAAAAAAAAACCCAGCTATTTTTAGAAATAGTTGCCACCGAATCCAACCCTCCGGTACGGTATTAACCCCTAAGGACCAGAGTCTCCTTCGGGGGATTCCTTGATTTTTGGGCAGGTTCCTAAAATTTGAAAAAAAATCAATTTTCTCTGAAATTTTTAAGCTAGATTGCCTTTGATAAGAGCTTCGTGGACATATTTTTGTTTTATTTTTTGGATTTGTGGTTTGAAAGTTAGTACCACTTATAGTTTTTGAGGGAAATTGTCAAGGAACTTTAGGGGTTAAGGACATCTGTTCCTTCATGGTTATATTAGTTATACGGGATTTCACTACCAATAGCAGTTTTGTGCAGAACTTTTTACATGCAAAATTCTAAGTGCAGTTCAAACATTATCAGCTCTTTCTGGAAGTAGGTGACATAGCCATGTGAAGTAAAAAGGGAATTGGGCTTTCCCAAGAAATCCATCATCTACTTCCACAAGAAATTGATCACCTACTTCTCAAATGAAAACTTGTCCCTTTCTTTGTTATTATTCAAGGCATGAGTGTATACATGTCGATAATTCATGGTCCCCACTTAATCCAGATCTATGGTGACTTTAGATGTTTCACGGGAAGTGAGGCCCTTGGTGAAGTGACCACTGAATGCAAGACTCTCAGGTATCTTTGATGGCACAATATCATGAAGCTCTGAGTGTTTCCAGCAGCTGGAGGTGGTTGCAATTATGGGGCTGGTGGCGAGATTCAGCCACATGGCTTTGAGAGTAAGTGGCGGATGAGTATAAGTTCAAGGTGGGTGCTAATGCATCAGGCTTAAGGCACAGCTTCTAATTAATTGTTAGACTAAAGACAAGCGTAGCTTCTGGTGGATACAATAGGGATCACAATGGTCATGCTTTTGGCTGTCTTGGTTGCCATCTTCAATTTAGGTGTGAGCACTTTCAGTCCAGATTCATGAATTCGGAGTCTGACGATCGTCCCAAATTCACTGAGAGAATGAGATGAAGAAACCATGTTATTTGGAATAACGTATGGAAGAGAAGAGAAGCCACAGAATTTCTAGTGTGATTTAAACCAAGTTTCTTGTATTCATAACAACGTTTTCTTTGTACCGCTCTGATTGAACTGATAACAGTAGGTTGATTTAACTTCTAGAGAAGAGCACTAATCATATATGTGTAAGTAGTGTAGGCTGAGATAATTCGACATAGATTGCCGATGATTCAAGGAGATTTGATGTGCTTTAGAAGTAGCATGTCATGTTGGTCTTGGATAGTTGATTATCGTGCAGGTTTCTGATTGAAATTCACGAGTTTATCTTTCGGTAGTGGCCAATGATCAGGCTTTGGCTAGAGAAGGTAGGAGAGCTAAGTTTGACAAGAGAGTTCAAGAAACTGTCAAGTGCATCTATGAGATTGACATTTACCTTCAGTTTGATACCAGTTCATGACTGTTGGATGTGCGTTGTTTCAGTGGATGCGCAGAAGACAAGCCTGCTGTTTCCGTTCGGCGATTCCTTCGCAGACGTGGGAAACCGAGCCAAGCACGGCCCGACCAATTCTCCGCCTTATCCAAGAAGGCAGCCGCGCTTGGTTCAGTGATGGATTGAAGCCTTGTTGCGAGGTGACCTCGAATGTGATGAGGTGTGGGGACGTGGATGAGGAAAGGAAGTGGCTGTACACGGTGTGCAAGAGCTGCCGCGGCGAGGCCATCTTCTGGGACGTGATGCACCCCACCATATGGGCCTGGCATTATATCGTTGAACTCTATGTGCACGAGGCGCACTAAGTTTTGCTCACGGATGTGGCCACGTTGAAGCAGTGGCTGCAGATCATCGACGCAGAACAGGAGCCTGTCGCCGCCGGGTAATCCACGCATCCCACCCGAAGTTTGAATAAGATACTCCTTCCTCTTCTTCGTTTTGAATCTTTCAAATCATTTCTAAATAGTTCTAATATTCATGTTAATTTCATTAAGTTTAGAGTCTCAAATGAGTGACTTTGAATTGGACAGTAGTAGGGATGGAAGTCTCAAACTTCGTGAAATGTCTCAATTTAACGAATATAGCCATGTGAGAGAAAGGGAGCTGATAGTCTCATACAAGCTCTTTCTTCCTAAAGACAGCGATCAATAATTTCACGATTGATGTAATCCAGCTGTTGGCCTTGTGACAACAATGTGAGTAGGATGGTCTGGAATTCAGGATCAACGTACATCACCATCAAACTCCAATTTATCAAATGTCTACACCGTTCACTGTATATAGTGTGGATTCATTATTCATGTGGATCACTACACTAATTTACATCAAGCACATGCATGCCAAATTCTGATTGGGTACTTGTTTTCATGCAAGTGGATGATTGCATGGAAATTTCCAATCAGTGTAGAAACTTGAACTACTATGGTCCACACTACATTCAATGGATGGTGTAGTGACTTTTAACCCTTACACCCCAGAAGGTGCTAATGGTGACCACACTATTCTACATATATGGTATCTTATTTGGGCATGATACAATTCAGATATTGAAATGACATTGAAATGAAAGATGTTAGTTGAAGAATGTTCAGTCCAAAGGTGTAAGTCAGTCTTGCTAAATTTCAATGAATTTTTGTATTCTACAGAGTAAAATAAGTGCATGTACTGTATGTCCGGTTTCTGACGTTTAACTTTTAAGGCTTAACATCCCAGCACGCGACGTACTGTATAATGGGGTCGCGGGCTGTGGTCTGGTAATGTTGTTGGCGATGCTGTTGTCGGCGGTGGAGGTGCACGCCGCGTTGCCGAGCGACAACGTCTCCGTGCAATGGAACGTGCTTCTGAACAAGCTCTTCTGCGATTCGTCGGGCTTCGTCCACGACCCCGTCGTCATCCTCGCCAATTTGAACCTCGCACAATGGCATGCGCTTCTGGCGCTGAAAGGAACGGGCGGCTGCACGACCCCGGAGGCCGTCGTAGCGTACGCCAGCCGCAAGACTCTCGCCACTTACTTCATCCACGACCAAGGAGCTCGCCAAGAGTCTAGGCGAAGCCGTGCATGGCGCGCCGCCTGATCGCCAAGACCGACGCCAGCTACGAGTTCGCGATCCCTGGGATTCGCAGTGCGATCAACGCGAAGCAAGCGCGTCCAACGCCGGGGCTGATACGCTTCCTCCCGAATGACACAGTCTTCTCCCCGGACGCGCACTTCACCACACACCTCGGCGCTGGACCCGCCGTACGTGACCCTGTACGCGAACCGCTTCATCGAGGATCATCTGTCCGACCTGAAGCCCGCGATGGCGGTCCCCTCAGTACGAAGCTGTCGCGGTAATGGCCAAGCTGTCGGTAGCGCTGCACGACGCGCTGGTGGTGGTTTCGGCTCAGAAGGACGGCTACTGGTTCTGGCGCCCGCAGATGGCATTCACAGCGGGCGACGCGCGCCACCCCATAATCCCCGACTGCCTGCCCTACGGCCCGATCTACTTTACGGAGGAGTACCCAAGTGGGACCACCATGAGCTACGCCGCGGCCGCTACCGTCGTTCAAAGCTACTTCGGCAAGAAGAAGGTCGCCTTCACAGTCAACGGCGGCGGCGTCTTCGCGGGCGCGACGTGTTACCTCGCGGGCACTGCTGTAAAGCTCCGGAAGTTCTCCTCGCTGTGGGATGCTACCGAGGAGTCGAAGCGCGGGCGCATGTACGTTGGTCAGCACTTCAAAGGCTCGGTCGATGACGGCGTGGAAGCGGGGAAGCGAGTGGCGGAGTCTGTTCTGAAGCATTGGGGGCAGAGTCCGCCACCAGTGGGCGTGGTGCCGGACACGGGGTTCCTCAAGGTGCACCAAGTTTCCCAAGGAGGCCGGCGATTGGGATCCGCTCCGTTATGACTATCACTAAACCCTAAACCCGAAACCCTAAGGAGTAGTATTTGGATCGCATGTCCGTCAAGGTTGTGAACATTTGAGCATATTCGAGCTTATTCAAGCTTTTAATATCAAGGTTTGTTTAAGAAGATATATAGATTTGCCTAGAGCAAATACTTTGATAATATACATATGTTGAATAATATACATAAACCCTGAACCTAATAAACTTTAGGCGATCTTATTGCGTTTGCACGTCCGTCATGATTGTAAAGATTCAAGCATATTTAGTCTTTTAAAACCAAGGTTATATTTCAGATTATAATTCCTAAGATTCAGACATATAGATTTGTCTAGAGAAAATACTTTGATAATATTTAATAATAATAATAATATAGTTGAGTGATAATATCTATGATAAAAATAGAACACTACAACATTTCTATGCCAATTAGTGTGGGTTAATTAAAACATGAAGACTAAAAGTTCCACAGTGGACTTTTGCAAATCTCTAGCATGTTCCCATGATGGTTGAAATTTATATTTTCAATTCTTGAAATTTGTACAAAGATGCAAGAAGAGAAGATTTATATGGTAATATGAGTTTTATTCTCATACAACCTATCGGGGAAAAATCATGCCAACTTAGTGAAGAACTATTGAGAGCGGCCACTATGAGCAACTTTAAAAACTTTTGATATAATGTTTATTAAATGTGATATCTATAATTAATATTAATTAATTTGTCATTGTCATAAAAAAAGAAATAAGGTTCCAAGAATTGTCAGAGTTTTTTCACGTATTTTAGCCTAGGTATACAGATAAATTTTATTTCCTCTTAAAAATTAAAGATCTTTAAAGAAAATTCTCTTTCGATTGTTTTTGCTTCAAGAAGAAGCATGAATCTATCAAGTTTTGACCATTTTGGATTTTCAATTTATGAATTTTTCAAATATCACAACGTGGGTTGGTAATTTCTGAACCTCTCTTCATTGCTTAACTTTTTTGAATATGCTACACTACTCCAATACCTCTAAAAATTGGTGTAAAAGGAACTAACATCACTTACATTGTAATGGTGTAAAATTTAGGAATTTTGAAATGCAAAACTTTGACACCACGTGAAGTCAAAGTCTAGTGATCCTTTAAACGTGGGAAGAAGGATAACTTTTTTCTTCACTTTGAAGAAGAAGAAGAACACCAGACCCCTATGGGTTGGCGTGAATATAGTGTCCGTTCGACCTACCCTTGATGATATGCCCACAGGACGTTCACTTTGAACTTTATAATCTTTCATTCCTTGCGGTCAAAGATGATAGAAATTTTTGAGCATGTGGTTTTAGTAGTATAATTAAGGTCTTGTGGTTGGAGATGGAAACAATGATTTCCTATTCCTTTTTCATTCTTTGCATTCAAATGAGCAATTTTAAAGTGTTTGTGGTGAAGGATAGTCAGAAAATTATAGAATCCAAAAAAACAATATGTTTCCCTACTTGTTTTCAAAAATAACTACAATAGCTACATTTACCATCTCTATGCACTGGAACTACTTTTAAGAAAATCTAGAAGTTTGGATCTTATTAACTAACTACAAAATTAACATAGAAATTTTGATTAGTTAAATTCAGAATTGTTAAATCTGAAAACACTATGTGGTAAATCTGAAATGCTAAATGGTAAAATACCATGGCAACCATTTTGTATTTTGGCTATTCTTCTGGTGCATTTCTAATGATTAAGAAATACAAATCTACACACAAAATTGTGTTCATTTGAAACGAGTGTAGATCCTTGTTGTCCCCGATAAGTGTAGGGCCATACTCCAAGACCTTGTTCCAACACAAAACCATGTCCCGGAGATATAATATCTTGGATATACCATGTCCCAACAATATTTTGTCCAGGTGATACACTATCTTCGCAATATCATGTCTTGGCAACACCATGTCCCAAAAATATCATGCCCCAATATCAACCTAAGTATCGGCCACCGTGCAAGACTTTGATTGTTTCTTCTTGTATATAGAGAAGTCATCTTCTTATCCATGTTCTTTAGCTCTTGTTGTTTGTTAAATGTACGCAAAACATGAATAGTATATGAATTGGTACCCTTGAGGCTTGATGGAGCACAAACTCAGGTACAGGAGAACATAAAATGAACTCTTGAATGATGAAGAATAAGTATGGGAGATCATTATATTATATTTAAGTTTTCTAAAGGTAAACAATTTGATCTCACATATCATCCCTACTTTACGGTCTTATATTAGTAACTAAGACCACGTAGAGAGAGAGACTTAGCTTGTGAAAGGTGTGGAAATTACCAGTCAACTCTTTGGGAACTTGAGGTACTATGTGTTACAGATCGGCGATCTTCTAGCCTAATACTACATTTAGAAGTTAGGGAGGACACCGGTGAGGTGGTTGTGAGTTCAAGTCGTATTGCCGGCGTGGTGCCTACCACCATAGTCCACCCAATTATGGTGGGGGTCCAAAGGCCTCGTTGTATGGGGACCGACAAAGCCCTTGGGAGAGATGACATGTCGGTTGTCTCTTAGGCAATTAGTGTAGGAAAGCACTTAGTGTAGAAAAGTGTTTATCCTTGAGTGGAGGGAGTAGTTCTATTACACTAGCCTATGTCCCGTGGCCATATGCTTAGTGAAGAGAATGAACAAACACTATATTCACGCCGGTCTCCTTCGGAGACCGAAGTTCTTCTTTTTCTTCTAAGAGTTAGGGATTACGAGCAATCACAACACAAACGTATAAATCATATTGTATTAACAAAATAACACATGAGGCACCAATCCTTCTCCATGGTTGTTAAAGAAAGGAAGAAGATAACCAAAGGTAACCGATGTAACCACCACTAGTTCCCGGGATACAAACTAGTTCGTAACATTACCCCTCCTTTAGGTTTTATTCCTGTGCCGGTTGGCGGGCTAGGGTAAAGCCTGTGAAAAGTTGCAACTGCAACAGGTGCATTCTCTAAATATGATGCCGGTTCCCAAGAATTCTCCTTTGGTCCATAACCTTTCCATGACACTAGGTACTGTAATTTTTTATAGCGGCCAAAAAGTCTTGAATCAAGCATCTTGTGAACCTCCCACTCAACATCCCCTTTTGGAGTGACCATTGGTGGGGGTGGTGTCTGTCATTTGCGAGTGATGGTATCTTAGCAGTATCTTTTCAATTGGGATACATGAAACACATCATGTATACGAAGTGTCTTCGAAAATATCAGACGATAAACCAAATCCAATTTTTTTTAATAATTGAAAATGGTCTCAAAAAATTTGGAGCTAATTTTTGTGATGGATCAGTTGTAGCACTATTGTCATGGCAAAAAAGGACCTGGTCAATGACTTGGAAGGTTGGTTGCAACTGCATCCCTCTATCATAGTTCCGTTTAAGGTCGAGGCATCCAATTTTGATCACTTAAGCCAGTTGAGGACTCAAATGACATTGTATGTCAAAAACATTTATGTAGAAAGATGCCAAATCAGGAATGAAACTCAACAAATATTTTTTCAAATTTAATCTCAAAGATTTGCAATTGAAATAGAATTTAGGAGTCCAAAAACCACTGGAGCCCATAATCAAACTATAGAGTAGGTGAGATTTGGTGCCTTCCGTTGCCCAATGCCAATAAGTAAGAGTGAGTAAAAAGAGAGAAGGCATGCCATGGATAACCAACTCATGGAGGGTACCCAATGCCGATCGGCCTTGTTCAACTTTCAAGGCAATGCCACCAATGAGAGCTCAATTGAGGTGGAGCAACCCAAAATTGCACACTTCACAATCCAAAATTGCACATTTCATAACCCAATGCCGATAGTGGCCGAAGTTTTCAGATTTTGAGCTATTGGTTTTGGATCGCTTCATGTACCATTTCATGCACTTACAATTTTCATGCACCATACCATGCATACTCTACTAATAGGAGTTGGGTGGCCGATCGGAATTGGGTGGCCGATCGGAATTGGGTGCCTCTACCTTAGCTTGGTCACTTGCAGTTGAAATCATTGTTTTCACTTCATGATGGACTTGCTATAAATGCCGTACTGTGTCTTCTGCAGCTGGAACTGTAGACGTAGTTGGGGTTGTAAAAGATAATGCTCGATGGTATCCATAGGTTGCATAGAAAGGGGAAAATCCTATTGCGACATGAGATGCAATGTTATAGGCAAATTTAGCAAGGGGTAGAAGATCCACCCAATCATCTTGGCGTTCCGTAGTAAACATCCGCAAAAATTGTTCTGAAACTTGTTTACTCTCTCCGTTTGCCTGTCCGATTGAGGATAAAAAGCAGTTGTTAAGGACGGTTGAATTCTCAGAAGTTCGCATTATCATTTTCATAAATTTTGAAACATACACTGAGCCCCGATCTGATATAACCTCATCCGGTGTTCTGTGGAGTTTCCAAACGTGATGCAAGTATAATGAAGTTGTCTCCCTAGAATCAATTGTGTCATTTGTGGAAATAAAGTGGCTTGATTTCGTATCCACCACCACCATGATAGAGTCATATCCTTTACTCTTTGGTAATTTGACGATGAAGTCTGTATAAATTCTTTTCCATGGTGTATGTGCTATTGGAATTGGTTGCATCAATCCATACCTTGTAGGATGGATAGGCTTTGATTGTTGGCAAAGATTACATCCATCTACATAGCGAAGCACGCACCAACAAATAGCACGCCAATAAAACACTTTTGTCACCAGTTCCAACCTCTCTGGTGTCCCGCTAATGGAGCATCATGCCTAGATTGTACGATTTGTTGCCGAAGTTCTTCATCATCTGGAACATATATTTTATCTTGGAATTAGAGTATCCCTTCCATAAAAGTGTATCCTTGTTGTCTATGGAGGATATCCGTTGGGACTTTATGTGACTCTTATTTGAAAAATGTAGGTATTGGTGCCAACGTGGAGTCTTCTAAAAACGCCACCTTTAAGCATTCAATAATATAGGCGTTGGTCCATACAGGTTCGCAAGACTCTAGTGAAGAAAAGGTCAATGTTCAATTTCAAACCAAAATGCTGATAAAAATTCCAACCACTTGGCTTGTTGTCCGTTGAGTTGCTTAATGGTGAGAAAATACTCCAGATTTTTATGATCAGATAATAGACGAATTGTGTAGGGACCCTCCCAAGTAGACGCACCAATTCTGAAGGCGAAAACCAGACATAGGAGTTCTTTGTCATAAATGTCATAGTTTTGTTCCATAGGTGACAATTTGGAACTACAAAATGCACACGGATGCAATTTCATGTCTTCTCCATTTTGTGAAAGAATTGGCCTGGTCGCCATGTCAAAAGCATCCATCTCTACCACAAAAGGCCGCTCAAAATTGGTATGGATTAATGCCGGTGCGTGGAGAAATTTTGATTTTAGCTCCTCAAATGCGAAGTCTGTCTGTTGCATCCATATAAATAAGTGTTCTCTCCGTGTCAAATTTGTGAGTGACATTGCAATCTTTGAATTATCCCATATAAACCAGTGGTAAAAATTTGTAAATCCAAGAAGGGCTTGAACTTCTTTCATTGTCTTTGGGATAAGCCACTCTTGAATAGTTGGAACTTTGTCGTGGCACATCTCGAGTCCTTTTGATGAAACAATCATTCCCAAAAATTCCACTGATTCACGGTGGAATTCACATTTGATTCTTTTGCACATAATCCATTTTTTGTAATCTCTGTAATACTGTATGTATCACTTGTTGATGCTCATCCAAGTTTTTTGAGAATATAAGAATATCATCCAAGTATATAACAGCTGAAATATCCAAAAGATCACTAAAAATATTTTGCATATGAGACTGAAATTGAGCTGGTGCATTCGTGAGTCCAAAATGCATCACCAAATATTCAAAGAGACTGTACCTGGTCTTGAAAGCCATCTTAAACTGGTGGCCCGGCGCCATATGCACTCGGTGGTAAGCTTGTTGTTTATCAAGTTTGGTGAATATCTTAGCCCCCACTAATTGATCCGTGAGCTTTGGAATGAGGGATGAGGGGTATTGGTTCCGTATTGTGATTTTATTAAGATTGCAATAATCCACACAAACTCTAATGGAACCATCTTTTTTTCGTAAAAAATACAAATACAAAATACAAATACAACTCGTGCAGAAACTCGGGACTTTGACCTTCGAATCCACCCTTTTCCTAAATTTTCCTCCAAATATTTTTGAAGCACCTCCAATTCCATTGGTGACATTGGTCTTAAGTCGGTATTCCACGGTTCTTGTCCTTCCTTAAATTTGATATTCATATCCGACATATTGTGGTTAGGTAGCTCATTCGATGCTTCCTCACTAGAAGCCCCCCGCAAGTCGCTATATTCTTCCGGAATAGATATCTTCACAGGCTTGATGGCATTAATCCCATTGGCGCATTCTGAAATCTCTATTGCATAAATTTTAGCCTCCTTGGCGGACCGTCAAAATTTAGTTGCTGATACAATCGCATGCTTGGGTATAGTCAGTTTTGACTCTTGAGAGAGTTAACTTATTGAGTTCACCACCTTGTATCTGAGCCTGGACCCCAACACTGAGATTGCACTCTAGCAACTCCACATTGTTCCCTCCCTCCAGACCCGCGAAGCTTTTCAAATCAACTCGGTCCTCAACATAACTTATTATTTCACCATGATCAAGGATACTTGCTCCTTCCTCCCTTAAAAGGGTACCTTGATGATTTCTGCAATTCTCGTGACAATAGAAAGAGTTAAATGTGACACTTTGCTCCGACTAATGAATCATGGAGTCGTGGCGGCTCAACCATGGAGTGCCTAAGATGGATGGACACCGTTCTGTATTTGTGATATCTGCTACCAATACCTCACAATGATCTCTAATGACAAGCTCCATTGTAGCTTCATGAGTGACGAGGCCGGAATTGATCACTCTTCCGTTGACCACCCTAACTTTTCAAGGCACCAATTTAGGTTGTAGAGGAGCATGACACTGCGCACAAATTCTGGATGCATAAATATTCCCGTTGCCCTATAATCCACTAAGGCACGGGCCTCAAAGGAGTTGATTGTTGCCTCAAAAGTAAGATGGGCTCCTAGGTCAGTCATGGCACACAAATAAAGTGGACCGGGTCCTTCTTCTTGCTTGAAAATCAAGGATCTTGTTGGTTGATCTGGCTAGCTCTCCAATTGTTCACCTTTCCCTCCTCCAATATCTTTCCCCCTTGATAATGGCGCAACAACACTCTGAATTGTGCCCTTGCCCTGGTATTGAACCTCCCCGCTCAATCCCGAGCCACACCTTTTCTCGAGGGCATAAATTCCGCAGCTGCAATTGATAGAGGTTTGGATGGATTTGTAGGACATTTGGCTCGTGCATGGCTTGATTCCCCACAACTCCAACATTGGCCTCGACTTTGGTATTCAAATTGTTGAGCAGCCGTTTTTGCTAATGCAATATTGATACAAACTACGCCGAGCTCTATCGGTACCGGTCCAGAGGCTTCTGGATTAACTTGAAACCTTTCACCTGCACTCCAATTATGGTTGGTCAACGGTTTGTTGTTGGAGGAGTCCGATTGCCACCACGATGTTGACGACGCCCTCACAATCTTTCGTCTATCCGTGATGCCATCGCCATCCAATCGTGAAGTTGTTGGGATTGAGCCTTAGGGTGACCACCACGAGAACGCGCCACGAGGTTGGACTCATTCCAATCGACATGGGCCGCATATTCATTAAAGGTAGAAATGTAGGATGACACTGAACTAGTTTGTCGGAGTCTTGTGAGGCGAATCTTCAGCGTTGCCTCTTCTATCGATATCCCCATAAACTTCGATAATCGCCTTCCAAAAGGCCTCATAATCGGTCAATAATTCATGAGCACGACCTTTATCAAGAGCTTGAAGAAGAGGTATCACCCAATTCTATACAACTCCTGTCATATATGAAAGTGCATACGCTACTTTGTCAGGGCCGGAACTATAAGTGTGAGGCTTGCCACGAAATACCAACCATAGTTGAGCAAACCAACGATGCACCTCGTTGCCCCTTTTTTCCTGTAAATCTCTCCAGCTCTGCCACTTTTGACTCCTTGCATCCATAACTTGATGCAATATAAGGCCCCACATTTTGTTGCATCCGCTCCGCTTCTATACGAGATTGGAAGAGAATCGTACTGGGATACTATCCACGCTTGAACCACGATCTGTTGCACAATGTTGGGTATGGCGGCATGGAGCATTGTCTGAATCTGCTGCTAGATGAAGGGTGCTCATTCGAGCCCAGCCTCCTCTAGAGCCACATGATTTCCGGGCCCCACCTCTACTTGTTCTCGATCCATTTTATTTTTATTTTTATTTTATTTTTTAAAACTAATTTATAATTAATTAATTTATATTATTATTTAAAAAAAACAATAAATTTTATTTATTTATATTTATTTATTATTCATTTTATCTTTTTAATAGGCAACTCATATTATTCTTGTAATAACATTACATGAGGCTTCCTAGTAGAGTTCAAAACTGGACTTACTTCTAATTTATTAATTCTTGCATTGAAATCATTACAAATTGTTTAATGATCCATTGGTGATAAATAATCCAAAAGTCGACTGCAGATAATAATTTGAAAGTCGGCTGTAGAGAAGAATCCGAAAGTTGGCTGCAGAGAATAATCCAAAAGCAGTGGCATGATCATGAATAGGTGAAATCATAGCCCTGAATAATAGTTGTAGGAATACGGTAGAGGCATGATTAGGTGAAAGCTTCATTGTATAATCCATGCTCTATCATCATTCTCTATCTCATTGGGACCTCCTTAATCATAACTATAATAATCATAATCATAACTATAGTAATCATAATCATAACTATAATAATCATAATCATAATCATAACCAATTAACTGCATCAAACCTCCATACATGCAATTACATCCAACTACCAACTCTTCCAACGCTGGAAAGGATCAACATCTTCAAGTAAAATTTATGTGCGCCGCTTGCCTTACATTAGGAACTGCAATGGAATTGTATTTGTTATTACAATATGATTTATACATGTGTGTTGTGATTGCTCGTAATTCCTAACTTCTAAATGTAGTATTTGGTTAGAAGATCACCGGTCTGTGACATAATAACACATGAGGGACCAATCCTTCTCCATGGTTCTTAAAGAAAAGAAGAAGATAACCAATGGTAGTTGATGTAACTGCCACTAGTTCCTGAGTTACGAACTAGTTCGTAATACTATGGAAGAGCTTTAGCTTGCATTGGACAGGGCCCAATAACATTGATTGCCATTACTACTCATGCATTTCATAGATGCAAAAAATAAAATGCACATTGATATTCCTTATGCTCTCTTTCTTTCTGTATTTAAATCACATTGTACTTTTTTTTATCTTTCCTTTTCAAGAAGGAATTATCATATAGAGAAAAATGTCTTGTGACATGACATGATGTAAGTACCTAGTTTTAGCTTATCTTCAATAAAGAGCTTTGAAGTTTTTAAAGTGCCTCAAAGCCCAAAATTAACCCCTACTTCCTCTTCTAGCATGGCTTTAAATTAATTTCTATCTTTGGAGTAAATATGAAGTGCAATTTTGAATTCCATTCCAAACATTCAATACAACCACACTCCACTGAAGTAGACCACATTGGAGAAAGGTTTTAGAGAGTGATGATGAAACAAGGACTTTCCATGGATTTAGCCCTTTAATTGCTAAAGGACAAAGACAATTTAGAAGAATCTTTACTCCATTGATTAAAAATACCCAAATGAACTTTTTGAGAATGTAATTTTAGGATGTTTTTCTTAACTTATATGAGATGATGTGGTAAAAAAAGTGTGAATTTGATTGTATGGATTGAAAGCTAATTATGGTCAAAGTTCAAAAATTGTCCTCTAAGGGACAATTTTAGTTTGAGAACGACAGGCTCATAGGTGATCACTTTTAAAGTAATCTCTAAATAGCTTTACCAAAAGTTTGTTGTTGCCTTGATATGTGAAAACTGCAAAAACTTGCGAGGACCTATGCGCTTCCAACAAGTGCAGTGAGACATTGACCCGTAGTCGGACAAATTGGTTCGAAAGGAGATCCGGTGTGGAAGGAGTGGTATTTTCACAATATTTCTGCTTAGAAAGTGCTCTCCCGGTTAATGATTGTTGACTTTTGTAGGTGGGATAGGGCCCACAATCATTAATTGTGATGCATTTTAACGGTGCAGAGTAAAGAGCATGAAATTCTTTATGAGATTTTTTCAGTATTTTAATCTCAACCTGCCATTTTTCTCATTTCTTTCCTCTTCTCAAATGGCTTTAAAGAAAACTCTATTTTTGTTGCAAAGTTCCAATGTTGGGTACAAAATATCACACCCATTTCAACCATTTATGTACAAATGGGAACTAATAATAGAAGTGAATAAAAATCACTAAGTGCAACAACTTTTCAACTTGACATGAGGTTCGTTAGTTGGATAAACCTTCTCCTTTGCAATGTAGCAGATTTGGGGTGTAAATACGTTATTTCCTACATCTAAATTTTAGTGATGGTCATCAGTTCTAAAGTTGAACACAATAAGGGTGAATCTCATAGAGCCTATGTGGAGTTTGTCTGAAATTGAAAGGAGATGTCCTTGTATGTCACTTCCCATTATAAAATCTTACATTATTATAATATAGGATAGTTACATGGAAAGGACGACTTGACTTAGAAAAATGGGGAAAAACTACATTAAAATTAGAATTTAAAATTCCAATTGGAGTGTAAATTAAAGTTACATTACATCTAGTGTAATAACCTCTAAATATGTATTTTCTAGAAATTAGTGTATTGTTGATAAATGCGCCACCTACAAACACTACTGCATGCACATGCACTCTTGGGTGGGCCGCCTACTAACACTACTACATGCACATGCACTCTTGGGAGACGAGGACGTTGGACTATCTGTAAATAGTTTCCTGCAGTGCCATCAACGATTCTTATCCCCTTCATTTTTCATCTATGTGTGATTTGAACCAATCAGAAGCACCATGTCACTGTACATCTCTTTCTTCACGGGCTTGTACGACTCTTACTCTAAGGTAGAGGTTGATATTTCCGTGCAAATTTCAGGTTTGCTTAGTTTGGAGTGTGAAACAAAAACTTTAGAATTTTTGGACGGTCTGCAAAGCTTGTGCAAGGACGTCCCAAAAAAAAAACATTTTTTCGACAAAGTCTATAATTATCTATGATTTTGTAAAGCCTCCAGCGTAGACTGCCCAGTGGTCGCCCATAGGATCCCTGCTTTTCCATGAATTTACATTCTTAAAGTCATGGACTTACTATTACGATCCTGGCAAAAAGCGCTTCTATTTTTGATTCTGGGGCGGTCCTAAGTCGTGCATGTAAAGTGGGTTTACCAAAGAAGTGAGGTCGCAGGTGTGTACAGGGTGGGGCTTCAATAAAGGCAACCACGCAAGGTGAGGCGACCTAAGGGCCACCTCACACCACCCACATGGGTGGCCTATTACGTGCAGTAAAGTGGCAGTTGCGGGCCCAAAGGGCTGGTGAACAGGCTGGGTGGAACTCAGATCACAGAGACAGGCTGGGTCTCCCACGTGGATCGGATCTGGTCTCCCGCCAGGGCCAACGGCTGCATCGCCCCACCGCTCGCCCACTCCCCGCCCCTCCGCGACTGTCTCCCTCGCCCACTGTTGTCCTCCTCGCCTGAGCGAGACCCTAAACCGCTGTCGTCCTCCTCGCCTGAGTGATCCTTAGTGTCTCTTTTCTTGTTCGTTTTAATGCAGGCAATGTAGTGATGAGTTTGTTGATTTCTTGAGGATTTAATGCAGCGCGGATACGCATAGTGTGTGAGGCGAAAGGAGAAGAAGAGGCTGAGAAGAAGAGAGTGCTGGTGATGGGAGGCACTGGACGAGTGGGAGGCTCCACGCTGCGGGCCTTGTCCACAGGCGGTGACCTCCACTTAATCGTCGGCGGACGCAACAGGTATTGGTCGTGTCTTGTTTGGTGGTGGATTGCTTGATGGAGCATGAATGTGGAGCATCATTATTTGCAGGGACAAAGGCGAAGCTCTGGCTCGTGAGCTTGGAGGAAGCGTGGAATTTTTAGGTTTTGATATGGACAATGCGGCAGCTCTTCGAACCGCTGTGGATGGTCAGGAATCTTGCATTTTATACTGCCTTTTGTGATATGATCTCTCTTTATTGTTTTTGTGATGAACTTAACATGTTTCTGGTGCATTTACATGAGAGATCCATTGTTACAATAACCCGAAAGAGTACTTACATTCGGTTTGAATTCATGCCTGTAGACAGTTTTGCACAAAACTGCCAATTGATTGAACGAGTCTAGTGAGTATAGGGTTTGGTGTTTTGAGGAGGTTTTTAACATGTTCTTTACACTATTGCAGGTGTAGACTTGGTGGTATACGCCGCAGGTCCCTTCCAACGACGCCCTGAATGTGCAGTTTTGGAAGCTGCAATGTATACTAAGGTACTAATGGTTATATTTATAATTAATTGGCACTTCTTAGTACCAACTTTCTACCTGCAAACTCTAATTGCAATTCAAGTTTCTTGGTATTCTATCAATAGGCTTTAGCCTCTGTTCTGTAGACGCAGTAGGCCATACTAGCTTTCAATCACATGAATGGAAAGAAACAATACAATGATTGGTCAAAGAGATATCAAAGCACATGAATTGGAAGTCTTCACAGCTGGTGAATGGTTTAGAGACCAGATGCATTAAAAATTCTTGCAGGTTTCTGATATTGATTGTGCATTTTGTGATATGGTTTTGCAGACGCCCTACATTGATGTATGTGACGACCAGGATTACTCAGTGCGTGCCACAGAAGTGCCAATGATACTGAAACCATCGATTTAATAAATGTACCGAGCTGAGGTATCTTTCTATTGGGGTTGTAAACTTGAACAGGAGGGAGGTATTGCTGTATCGGCTTGATGGAAGCTATTGGAGCGTGCAATAGAAGGCACACTTAACTTTGTAATAAACAAGTATGTCACATCTTTCACCAAATCCATACCTATTATCTCATGTAAGTTTAGAAGAGGATCCTACAGTTGCATTCTCCAAAAGGTCAGCTAGGTAGTTTTTAATATATAGAGTAGAGACTCCTCTAAACTGTTTGGGTGCTTTAGAGGTTAAGACTAGTTAAAGTTGCCGCTTCTCCTCGTCTCCGCTCTCCTTCACCCTCTCTGATCTCGCCCGCTGTCGTCCTCCTCGTCTCTTCTCTGATCCCGCTCACTCTCCGACTCCCTGTCTCCGCTCCGCCTCTGCCTCTGTGCGCCCTGTCCGAAGTACATCTCGATCTCTCTCCTGTCGTGCTCCCCATGGGCTATGTTCTTGAGAAGTCATATTGTTGTAGGCACCTGGGTAGTATGGGCTTGCGTGGGTATTATAGAAACCTCTCGGGAGTTCTTGCATCATGAAAGGCAAGGTCATGTTCATAGGTGGTGGTGCCATTGCTGGCTGTGAGGGAGGCAAGAATGATCTCTGGAGTGACGTCCAGTGTGGCGGGATAGCTTGCTCAATGGGCGCTCTGATGTGCAGCGGCAAACCAAGGTAGCCAACAGCCCCCTGTTGCTGCACCGCACCTGTGGTGCCGACATTGAGGCTCATCGCCCCGCCCCCTGCGGCACTGGCAGCCTGGCTACTGCCTGGGAGTACATGGTCTTCTGCTATTGCTCCGCCGAGACTCTGGCTGCTCCTTGGGAGGCCATCAGCTCCTATTCCTGGGACATTATCTTGTGTTCTCCCTCGGTGGCGACTCCTTGTAAGTTGTTGAATCTCCCTCTCATGCTTCTTCTGTGCTCTTTGAGCTGCGCGATCTTGCTTATCTTTTTGTTGTTGTTCTCTTTGTACCTTGCGTTGCTCTTTGCTTGCCTCTTTCTCCTCCTTCTTCATTTGTGCAGCAGCTGCTGTTGCCTCTTTTTTAGCCAGGATGTCTTCTAAACCTTTGATATAGTCACTAGATGTTAGAATCATGCTCTGCGTGTAGTCTAGGAGAGGCTGTTGTTTTCTCCTCTTCTTAGCTGGGATTAGCTCCGGCAAGGACAAAAACTCACTAATGCTGCCATCGTCTCCCCTCTCTAACTCGTCCTTGAATTCGGGATCTATGCTGATGTGCTGGTTGTTCAAATTGTAATTGCTTTCCTGCGGATTTGGAACATCTACGTAGAAATGTCGAGTTCTCTGTGCATATCCAGATTCTGACCCTTCTTGCCCTGTTCCAGCTGCAGTCACGGCGCCTTGGAGCCCCTGATCTCCACCTCCTTGCATCCTTGAGTTATCTTCTGGCTCAGCTTCGAGTCTGCACCTGCTGCCGAGGTCGTCCCCTGCCCTTGCCTGCATATTTGGGAGGTCATCCCTATCACTACCGAGGTCATTGTCTGACTGTACCTGACTGCCAGCTCCGTCGCCATCATTGGACTCATCTCCATTTGACTCTCCTTCACCAAGGTGCTGAAATTCTTGGTCTCCTTCAAATCCTTTGCTAGGTTCCATGCGGCTTGTTGCAGCAGTATCATTTAGTGGCCAAATCCCTGTCTTCTTGAAACCAGCTTTGATGTTCTTTGGAGTGAGTGATCGCTGTAAGGCTTGAGATGTCCACTCACATAGAATAGCTTTCTCCACCTTTTTTCCTTTGTTATGTAGCATCCAGGAGTCCCTGATTTGCCTGAATGCAGATTTAAAGGGTTTAAAACAGCTCACATCCAAGGGCTGCAAGGCATGGGAGGTGTGGGAGGGTAGGATAATGATGTCTAGTCCACAATTCATTGCTGAAGTGATAACTTCAAGAGTGACATGTGAATTGTGCCCATCCAAGACAAGTAAGTGCCTGTTTTTTTGATCAATTCCTGCTGTTTTCTTCAAAGTCCCAATGAAATGCGAAATCCATGAATGAAATAACCACTTGGTCATCCATGCATTGGGTTGCATGGCCATAACAGCATCCTCCTCACAATTTTTCACATAGTCTTGCAGAAAGTAGGTTCCCTTCAGAATATAGAAATTTGGAATCTTTCCACCATCAGCATTGATGCATGACAAAACTGACAAGTGCTCCCTTTGATCTGGTTCAATTGTATGTACAGACCTGCTTCCTACTTTGGCTAGTACAGTGGCCCCCCCACTTCTTCCAGCTTGAACCCCACTCTCATCACAATTCCAAATATGTGATGGTGGGTAATTCCAGGTACTATACAGCTCATTTAGGTTGCAATAGAGGCTAGCAGCAGTTGATGGACACAAACCTCTAGCTCTTGCTAATTCTAGGGGCTGACTTTTCCTAGAGGCTAGTTCAGGGTGCCTTTGTTTGAAACTTCTTAACCATGACTTTCCTGGGACCCCTGTAGCACTCCAAGGGGTCTCTCTTGTTTGGGTGGCTTGGGCCACCTTTAATCTCAGCTGCCCTGGGGTTAAAGGGTGGCCCAAATCTTGCATTTCAAATAAATACTCCAATAATTTTTCCTCTTCATCTGGCTTCAATGTTGGTTTGGCCCCCCTTTTCCTCCCTAACACTCTTCCATACATGTGATCACTAATTGAACTAGCTGGAATTCCAAAGGTACGGGAAGCAACTCTTACCTTCATGCCATCATCAGTAATTGCATCTAGGGCTGCCTGAAGTTGTGCATTTGTTCAGTTTCCTGTTTTCTTGAGTGGAATCCTCCTAGCTCTGCTGCAAGGCACTTCTTGGCTGCTTGGAGCAACTCTCCCAGCACTTCTTTGGCCCACCATGAGGTTGTCATCTTCACCCCCCCTGCTGATATTACTTTGTGAGGAGTTTTGTTGCCTCAAAGGGGCTGAACTCCTCAAGCCCACTCTCCTTGCTCTTCCTCCCTCCTCTCTGAAATTGCCATCTATTGTTTGTTGATTTGGAGTGGAATTGACATGTAGAGTAGGTGCTAAATTCCTATATCTCCTCCTTGACCCATGCTCAAACTGTACCATATGTTCCTCAAACCCTAACCTTTCCTCTAAGTTCTCTTCATGACCATGTGCTAGAATGTGTTGTTCAGAGCTTGCTAAAACTTCAGTTTCTTGCACTATATCCTCCCCGCTCAAATAACCCTCACTGTCTTCCACTATGATGTCCATTGCCACACTCATGCCCCCTTACAAAGCACTCTAATGTCTGTCTTGCTCTACCACCTAAACCATGAGTTTTGCTCACAAACACACCCATTGGTGTATGCAAATATACCCTCACAGCTTTGCAAGGAAGTGCACAAGGAAACCCGAAATTGCCCACATGGAAGCGCCGTCACAACCTCTTTATTGCAAAAGCAGCCCCCAAAGTGAGGAATTTTTCGAACTTACAAATCCTTAATTGCACCCACCCTGCACCGTCATTTAGTCCAACATTTTATATTTTTTCACCCACAAGGGAGCCCTATTTCACGCAACAGAAAGTCCGAATCCACTCAGATCACCTTTTGGTGCCTTACTAGAAGCTTTTTCAAATCAGGCCGAGCGGATTTCAGGACCCAGCCCCGGAATGTAGGGCGCGACAATTGGAACTGCACGGAAATATCAGCCTCTACCTTAGTTCAGATCAAACATGGGTGAAATCAAATGACGTTGATCTTGTCTTCTCCACACCCTCCTAGTCAATCAGGTCGGATCTGGACCTCTTGAGCTCTGATTTGTGGTGCCAGGCGATGAGCTTTTGGAGCAGGTAGTGGACCGGGTTGAAGATGGCCTCGCGGAGCGCGTTGCTAATGAGCAGGTTCCAGGGTCGCAGCCAAACCCCTCTAGCGAGACCACCGCAAATTGGGGCTCAATGGTGATTCCGAAGATTTTATTTGCCTCAACATTGTGTAATTCTAGCACGATCGTGATGAAGAGGTAGAGTTGGATAGGATATAAGTGGTGCAGGAGCATCTTTGTGTAGGGTAGGCGCTGATGCAAGAGCAAGTGGAGGATGACAATAATTGCGACAAGCCTTGGACTTCGTCACGTGCACCATCCAGCGCGTATGCTCCACCACGACGCGCTTGATAGGCTTTCCCGTGCTCTTCATAAGCATCGGGTACGTCACCGCCACCGCCATCGCCTAATCTCCCCGCACTTCTAAGGCTCCACCATCATCTCATGCTCCCTTCCCATCAAGAGGTAGGTTGTGAGCACTAACAATGCACTAACTACCAACTAACTATCATGTAGTCAAAATATCTAGTTGGAGTTCACATGGCCAAGTTGCAATTTGAATATTTTAAAATCATGGAATGAAGTATCTATAGTAGTATAGATGAGAATGTTCACATCAATCATAAATACTCTAGTCACTTACTAATGGAGTAGTTTAGCTTGTCCATATCTCCACCACTACCTATTTTCCTCTACTATTTATGGCATGCAACAAGATTACAGAGAGTGCCTTTATCAACACTCTACCACCTCACTGCTATTGTAGATAACTCACTTGCTAAGTAGTATCCCGTGTTGGATGGATTGTTACCACTTCTTTATGGTGTGAATCATCACATACAATGACTCTCAAATTGAGTCAATTGGGATAATTACCACCTTTAAAATGCTTTATTAATATACATTCTATTTTTTTGGCAAATTATAAATTGGAAAAGATGCTCAATCAAGTTGGCTACAATCCTGCTAAGTTTCATATTGCTGTAGCGACGAGAAAGAGCTGCCATTTTGAAATGAAAGTAGGTCTGCTGATTCAGTTTTGCAGCGGTTTTCAGCAAACATCGTTTTTTGCAAGATTGAGTTCAAGGTGTTGCTTGGAGTTCGTGCTTTCCCTTCTAGACAGTTTTGTACTCTTTTAGGAGACTTTTCTTACTGTTTTAACACTTCTCTTAGATTATGAGATAATTATCAGAAGGAAAAAGGTTAAGTGCTATTGCCCTATTGTAGAATGGGTGTAGCATACGTGAGGTGTCCAAATTGTTGGGCATCTCTCAATCCACATGTTTTAGGATTCAGAGAGAGTATGCTCCCCATATAGAACGTTTAAGAGGTTGTGAAGGAGGTCGTCCAAAAAGCATCACTCATGCTCAAAGGCGAGCGTACATCAAAGTTATTTCATTAGGTGGACTAAATACTGCAGTAGATGTAAGAAATGCTTTGTGTGAGCAATTAAAAGTGGTAGTGAGCACCAACACAGTGAGACAAACACTTTATGAAGAAGGTCGTGGGTCTCTAGAGAAGCAGAACAAGCCACTATTCAACACTTGCAAACACTACCAAACTTGCACCCTGCCTTGAATTGTGCTTGGGACATAAAATTGTACAAGCCTAGTGTGCTTTCAACTGTGAATGGAAATTATAGTCAACCAATTTTGCCCTTCCGAGATGGATTTGAATTCATTCCCGCTTTGTACTTTCTTTCCTGTCTTAACCCCTAAAAGACCAAGTGTCAAAAATGGGCTTTTTGAAAGTTGAGTCAGGTTCTTATGGTGTCAATTTCCACCATTCCTCTTTGAAATTTTTACTATAGAAATACATTTCCAAGACCTTTGTGTGAAAGCAACTTTTTCCTAAATTGGACATTTGATGAAAAAGTTATAGGGTTTTCAATTTCAAATGGGAAAAGCGGGCACCTCGCGCACCTCCAAAAACTTTTGCTAGGACACTCTATTGAATGTGAGATTTTCAATACTCGCAAGTAATATTGTTTTCCTTCATATTGTCTAAAAAGGTTCTTGTCTTTAGTGAAAAATAGCATACCAACCCAAGCCAAACATTTTCACACATTGTCACTCATTGTTGGGCAAGGTACCAAAAAAACTTCTTCTTTTCCACATAAAACCTAGATATCTTTATATTTCTCACTTTTTTATTTTCCCACAACAATATGTGGTGTAAACCTTCTCGGCGACCATTTGGATTATCAATCTAAAACATATTAAGTTCACAAGAAATCAAAGTGTGAATTGGCAAATTTCAAATCTCTACTCCTTGCACAATTGTTTTGAATATGCTACATCCGTCCTCTACCACTAAAAATTAATGTATAAGGAACTTACATCATGCTTAACAAGATGGTAATGGGTTTAGACCTTGTGTAGTACAAAAATTTGACACCAACAGAAGCCAAAGTTGCGGCTAATCCACTGAACATAGGGAAGGAAATGAACCATTTTTTTGAATTGAAACACTATAATCTTTCAATCCGTGCGGTCAAAGTTTATTAAATTTTGAGAGTATATTACTTAATAAGTCTTAATTGAGATCCTACGGTCAGATCTAGAAATCAAATTTTTTGTTTCCTTCTTTGTTCATTGCACTAGAATCCAACAATTTTGAAGTGTTTTTGGTGTCATGTTGTCACGGTACCTTAGGGGTTAAAGTGAGTAGTAGTGGGGCATCCGTAATCTCATCATCTACAATGAGCCAAGTCTTGGAGTCGCTCCAAAAGTCTATACAACATATGCCCTTGAGGGCAAGCAAGGATGTTGTATGTTGGCATGTCACTCTTTCCTTCCAACTTGTAACATCTGCTATTTGTAGCACTAGTTTTTGATTGATCTAGTTAGAAGTTTTTGATTGTAGGCGAGTTGTTTAGATGCTTAGGGTAGATTGGTGAGAGCCCCGAAGTTGTGATGTTGTTTGCCATGCATTTTCTTTGCAATGAAGATGAGTGATACATCTCAGACATTGCTTTCATGTTTTTTTGGAGGTAGGGTGTGTAGTTGTGCATTATCCCTATTGAATGGCGAGCCACCTAGTTTTTCCACCATGGAAAAGTGCCCTCCTTCGACAGGGCAACATGCCTACGACCCAAATACAATGTTCTTGAATTCAACCCGTTCCTCCATTCCAACACATGGTCTACCAAAAATAGTGTTGCCCGAATACAAAACATTTCCTTCAAGCATCTAGCTTGCAAAACCGTTGCACCCGTTTTTATTACGCCCTTTGCTACTGACAAAAATTGTAGACCCCTACGAAGGATTTCAAAAGAGGACCACACCACAAACACTCGTTGAGAGCATCTCCACCCCAAGACGGAGAACCACCAAATTGGAGTTTTGTGAGGTCAAAAAGTTGCACCCATCACCTCAAAACGGGGAAACTTTATAAAATTTTAGAAGTTTTGGTGCATGGCACACCAAAAGCTCCTTGGATGGGGGGAGCACCATTTTTTGATGTTGGTGAGACACCCATACCCTCGCGACACATGGCGCCATGTCATTGATGTCGATACGTGGCGCCGTGTCATTGGTGGCGGGAGGTAAAAGGTCAAAGCATTTTTTTGGGTAAAATTTTTTGGAGCTTGGGGTGGAGCCAAGCAAGCACCAAACCCTAATCCACTCCTGGCGTGAATTTTTTTTTCCGTCCTAGCGTGGAAAATTCCACGCCAGGAGTGGAGATGCTCTGACAACATCCACACACAAAATTAGATGAAAAATATTATTTCCCATCCCTGTGAGGTGTTTTAAATTTGTTAATCGACCAGATTTTGGTAGCCCCAACGCTCAAGGGTCGACCGACAAGCAACGAAAGAAAGAGGCATTCCACCAATGATCTCCTTTCTCATCCACAAGCATGGACACCCATACTGCCACCCCAACACATGGACATCCCCAAACCCAATCACCCACATTCCCCTCAAGTCACACCACCACAGAATTCACTCCCAGGCTCACAAAAAGTAGCAGCAAATCCATCCCAAATCTTCAAAACCAGAAGTAAATCTTCAAATACACCTTCAAACCAGAAATCTTCAAAGCGAATAGAATCCGCAGAGCATCATCTAGGCCCTCGGTACAGCTCAAGGAAAGCACGATCACCTGCACACCAAAAGGCAAGCAAAGCCCAGTCAGACTACATTAATAGCAACAAGTGTCCAAGTGTCACAAGTGTCACAAATCCTGCCCATCTGCCTGCCACGTCGCATCTTCCACGCTGTACTTCCGTGCCATGTGGCACCTCCTCAGGGCACCTCTCTCAATGCAAAACCTTACCCCTCTTGGAGTGGCCATCAAGTTGCAAGTTGCATAACACATCTGTGTCTTCACTACTTGCCCAGGCGTCAGTGCAACTGATGTAGATACCTGATTTTCTTGCAAAATTGGTCCTTTTGTGCATGTTGAGATAGTTGCTTCTGTGCGGACAAGTTTGAGATTCAGTCAAGATGTCGAATTATGTGCACTCCCCTCAAGATGTTTCAAGTATGCAAAGTCAAGCCTTGTTTCCCCTGTCGTGTCTTTGTTTGAAAGTTTGAGGTCAATTGGCATGCCAATGTATGGTTTGGGAAATGCCGCAGTTTGGTTGCAGTCATTTGGTCTGGTAGCTAGATTTGTTTCAGTTTTTTAGTGGGGCTTTGAGAGTAGTGGTTGTTGGCATAGGCTGCTTTTTGTGCCGGTCTGTGGTTGGAAGCTCTACTGTTCTGTTCATGTTCCTAACAATTACGAGATGCCATGTCCTTCATGTTATGGTACTATGATGAGTATTGTCATTTCTGTTCGCTAGAGTTGCTCCAGTTTCCACGTCTGGCACATGTGTGTACCATGTTAAAGGTTCGATGCCATGTCTGTTGCAGTACTTTAATGTGATGGTCCTGCAAATTTTGGAAGTTGACTTGCGTTGAGATCCAAAAAATTTGGTCGCTGCTTTTAGTCTAACAGTATGAATTTTATCTGGTTGCAGCTGCTGATGAAGGCGGCCACGGCGGCGGCCTGTTCGGAAAGCTGAAGGACAAGACCAAGAAGGCGACCACCAAGATCAAAACCAAGGTGGCTAAGCGTCACGGCGACGATCCGCACGCACAGCCCACTCACGGAGAGGAGGAAGAGGAAGAGTACGAGGTAAATTATCATTTATATCCTACAAGACCGTTTCTCTTAAAAGGAACCTGGTCTCATCTCTAAACTTACTTCGCTGACTTGTTATTCAGGACTCGCCTCATACGACCACTCCGGGAAGCTATGCGACGCCGTATGAGTCCACCGCCCGGGACAGTAAGCCCAGCGCGTTCGACTCGTTCGAGACGCCCGCCAGCCACACCAAGCCCAGCGCTTTCGATGCGTTCGAGGCGCCCGCCAGGGACACCAAGCCCAGCGCTTTTGATTCGTTCGAGGGGCCCGCCGCGCCCGCGTCGTCCTACAGCAGCACGCCGTCGTACGACATTGCTGCCGGCTCACTCCCGTCTGACACGAGCAGCTACGACGCTAAGATCCCTGAGGGCATCGTGAAGCCCAAGGACTTCGATACCGCTGGAGACTACGGGTCGAGCGTCGAGCCCACTCCCTCGCCTTATACCTCGCGTCTGGGCAGTGACAACGCCGCAGGTCTCGGCGTGGACGACTCCGAGAGTAAGATTCCGCGCGGCATCCTCGCACCGACGAATGACACGCCGGATGAGTCCACGTACGATCAGAAGCCGGTTGTGGCTCAGGAGGGCAAGGATATACTTGGTGGTGCGCTGGAAGGCGCCGAGAAGGATGAGGGTTACCCCAAATCTAGCTCCGACTATGGTCGGGATACCAAGGATACAGTTGCGGATAAGGCGAGTGAGGGGTATGAGAAGACCAAGGATGCGTTCACCCCGGATTCTGGATCAGAATATCCTAATGTTTCTGGGAGCGCGACTGAGTCCGCGTACCAATCTAAGGACGCGGCCCAGGGCAAAGCGGCAGATTTGAACAATGCGACGGATGACTCCGAGACGTACACCCAGAAGGCTGCGAATACCGCGTATGTAGCAAAGGACAAGGCGGCGGATACTTTGGGGTTGAATAAGGAGGGTCCGTCTGTTGTGGATCAGGCCAAGGGATACCTTGGATCCGCTGTGGACACTACCAGAGACCAGGCGTACCGAGCCAAGGACGCCACTGCAGGATATGTCGGCGCCACCACTGATACCACCAGGGATCGTACTGGTAAGCATATAATTCAAGATTCTCAAACGGTCATTTTGTTTTAGATTTGTTCACATGGTCGGTAGTATGTTCTATATTTGCACATGAGGTTCTTTTTATAGACTTATTTGTGAACATGAGTCTTTTGATAGATGTTGATGTAGTTTGATGGATTTTTGGTGAACAGGTGAGGCTGCGGATGCGACGAGGGATTATTCATACGGTGCCAAGGACGCTACTCAGAACAAAGCGGCAGATCTGAACAACGCGACGGATGATTCTGAGACGTACACGCAGAAGGCGGCGAACACGGCGTACGCGGCAAAGGACAAGGCAGCGAACACCTTGGGCTTGAACCAACCGTCGACCGGACCCTCTCTTGTGGACCAGGCCAAGGGCTACGTTGGCATTGCCAAGGACACCACCAAGGATAACACCCAGAGCGCCGTGGACACGACCAAAGATTATGCTGGATCCGCTACCGACACCACCAAGGACTACGCCGGTCAGGCCAAGGACACTACCGCGGATTACACTAACCAGCCATCTACTGGGCCCTCGGTATTGGATCAGGCCAAGGGATATCTCGGATTGGCGGCTGACAAGACCAAAGACACTGCTCAGAGGGCTACCGATACCAGCAAGGATTACGCCGGATCAGCTACCGACACCACCAAGGATTATACCGGCCAGGCCAAGGACACTACCACGGATTACACGAACCGGTCATCTACTGGGCCTTCGGTCTTGGATCAGGCCAAGGGATATCTTGGAGTGGCGGCTGACAAGACCAAAGACACTGCTCAGAGGTCTACCGATACCAGCAAGGATTACGCCGGCCAGGCCAAGGACACTACCGCGGATTACACGAACCGGTCATCTACTGGGCCATCGGTTTTGGATCAGGCCAAGGGATATCTTGGAGTGGCGGCTGACAAGACCAAAGACACTGCTCAGAGGTCTACCGATACCAGCAAGGATTATGCCGGATCAGCTACCGACACCACCAAGGATTACGCCGGCCAGGCCAAAGACACTACCGCGGATTACACGAACCGGTCATCTACTGGGCCCTCGGTATTGGATCAGGCCAAGGGATATCTCGGATTGGCGGCTGACAAGACCAAAGACACTGCTCAGAGGGCTACCGATACTAGCAAGGATTATGCTGGATCCGCTACCGACACCAGCAAGGATTATGCTGGATCCGCCACCGACACCAGCAAGGATTATGCTGGATCCGCAACCGACACTACCAAGGATTATGCTGGATCCGCTGCTGATACTACCAAAGCTTATGCAGGTAGTATATAATATGACTTTTATGAATGTTCTATGTTTTTGTGACGTTTAATCACAAGATGATTGTTAGCTTCAGACAAATTCTTTATTGTAACATCTTCCTTGCTTGATTTGGTATAGTTTTTTAAAAATCATAGCTTATGGTTTTGAGTTTTTCTTTTTGTCAGGTTCGGCTGCTGACACTACAAAGGATTACGCTGGAAGAGCCTACGACACCTCCGCGCAGTACGCCCAAGTTGGAAAGGAGAAGGCGGCCGAGAACGCAGCCATCGCGAGGGACAAGGTTGCTGAAAACGCAGCCATCGCAAAGGTCAAGGCTGCCGAAGCTGCGACTGTGGCGAAAGACAAGGCTGCCGAGACTGCGGGTGTTGCCAAGGATAAGACGGTAGAAGTGACCACGCCCGGGCACGAGGAGAAGGCCCTGGCTGAGAAGATTACCGACGCGCTGAGCAACTTGCCGTTCCAGGCGAAGGACAAGGCGGCGGTGTCCGCGCAGTCGGCTGCCCAGACCACCACGGCGGTGGCACAGGACGCAGCTGACAAGACGGCCGCGGCGGCCCATGAGGAGGCGCACAAGGACACCGTGTTGGGGCGGTTGACGGGACTGCTCGGATTCGGAAAGCAGCCCGCGCAGCATGGCAGTCATCCGGTCGAGCACGTTAAGGATGAGACTGCGGCGCGTGTTGAGGCCGCGACTCCGCATGATGTTCCTTCGTCCGGGCCTACTCGTAAGTTATAATCCGCTCTCCTTTTGAAAATCATGATATGTCCTTGCTTAATATATAATACTGTTCTCGGATTTGTCTCAGATTGTGAGTTCCAGGACATGTCTGCTATCAGATATTGCTTGCAGATATGTCGCAGATTATTAGTCTTTTAGATTATGAGTCTTTTAGATTATGAGTCTTTGATTATGTTCTTAGTTTATTTCACGTACTCTTGTGACAACTCTCGAGTTTGGACTGATCAAAACCTCCTGTGTTTTGTGTGTACAGAGTAAATTTGGAGGAGATTTTATGTAACTAGTAGCTCTTTGCAATTGATTGTTCTGTTTTGTTGATCGGTATCTACTTGAGAGGACTCTGTAATTAGGGAGCTGAAGTAGAGAGCTGATTTCGACCGAGGCATCTGTGACGTTTTGGTTATCCATGTGAAAAATGTTCGGCAATTCGTTTCAGTTAGTCTAATATTTGTTCATTATTTCGTTCATGTGAAGTTTCACTTGGAGGGAACTCGTTGTACATGGTTTGAACTTACCAAGTGAAATGTAATGTTCATTTATTTCAAAGCCCCGGTTCATTTTTTCCAAAGTATTTGAATTCTCTTCTGCACTTTTATTGCAATACTTATCCAATTCTTATCTTAGGATATCATGTGTACAAAATATGATTTGGTGTGGATGAATCAGAAATATGTTTCATGATTTGGTGTAGTTGATTATGATTAAAAAGCTTCATCAGATTGATCTTGTCAGTTACCACAACAACGTAACATGATCATAAAATTATCATACAAAAGCTCATGAAAAGAATAATATAACTCATGTCCTAATTTCCTTCATGGGAAGTTTTGTATTGTGTTGGTGTGAACAGATTTAATGATGCAACATCCGGTCGGGGGCCCAAAAAGTGGATTATGACACTGATTTTTGGAAAGTCACTGCTGAGAGCATCGTTGGATTGATTTGTTCTAAGGGAGAGGCACCCAATTCCGATCAGCAGAATGCATGGAATGGTGCATGAAAATGATAAATGCATGAAATGGTGCATGAAGCAATCCAAAACCGATAACTCAAAATTTGAAAACTGTCATTGTCGGCATTGGGTCATGAAGTGTGCAATTTTGGGTTGCTCCACCTCAATTGACCTCTCATTGGTGGCCTTGCCTCAAAAGTCGAACAAGGCGGATCTGCATTCGGTACCCTCCATGAGATGATTATCCATGGCATGTCTTCTCTCTTTTTACTCACTCTCACTTATTGGCATTGGGCAAAGGAAGGCACCAAATCTCACCTACTCTACAATTGGATTATTAGCTCCAGTGGTTTTTGGGCTTCTAAATTCTATATCAATTGCATGTCTTTGAGATTAAATTTGAAAAAATATTTGTTGAGTTTCATTCCTAATTCCGCATCTTTTTACATGAATGTTTTTGACATATAATGTCATTAGAGTCTCCAACTGCCTTAAGTGATCGGAATTGGGTGCCTCTACTTTAGTCAGAGCGGCAATGCACTTTGCTTTCTTCCATCTAACCATCTTCCTTATCTCCAAAGGGTTGAGGTATTAATCCTTTAAGGCCTACCGACCATACATCGGTCATTTTGGCACAAGAACCTTTGTAGCAAGCGCTACCTCGGAGGAAAAAATACACCATGACTTAGAGGTGGATGAAGATGGGCATCTATTGAGACCACAACCACAACAATTAGTGCAAACATCAACAAGTTACAATGATTTCCATGAAGTGGAATTGTAGATTTTTGTGCTAAAAGGTACCTAGTGCGTAAATGCCATTCTGCATGATCTAGAACAATCATAGATTCTCTCAGCCAGGGTACCTCATCAGTCCTAAAGGAATAACGAACTACAATGATTTATGTGAAAAACGACGGCAGTGAAATGTACCCTTTGTGTAGATGTTCACTTTTTTGCCATTGATCCGAGGGCCCGTGCAAGGCCTCATCGATAAAGGGTTAAACTCTTGTGTTTGGAGATTGAGGAAATTTATGTGGGATTTGTGAAATTCAGATTTGTACCCATCTTTCCATAAGCAGCTTGTTTTGTGTTGGGAATTACAAACTGTTCTTGGGAGCGTCTGATTTACTGTGTGATGAGCATGCAAGCTTCTTGTCAGATGTGCTATTCAACATTCCAAGCAGAAGCAATGGCCAAGAAGGTCCAAATGACGCGTGTTGCGAAACAATGCAACTCTGCAAAACTAATCTTACAGCAAATTCAATGCAAAACTTTCAAAAGGTACAAGGTTCAAGTAGATCATGGACTACATTTTTGCACAAATTTTGCACAAAGCTCATTCACGAATTCATAACTATCTAAGGCATTTAACCTTTTCAGGACAACGGGTAGCTAAGCAAACAGTTGCATTGTACACAGCTACAGTTCAATTCAGTCAGCAAAACCAAATCCCAAAAGGTGAACGTGGACACTTGAGAATTGCAGGGTTGATTCCGAGAGGCCTACGGTGGGCATGTGCTACTACCCTCCAAATATAGCTATGGCCATCTAGTTTGGATTGGCTCGTCCATTAACCTTATAAGGCCAATGAGGTATTCTGGCCATAAAGAATCTACAATTGTTCTAGATCACGTAGAATGACATTTTACGCACTGGGTACATTTTAGCACAAAAACCTACAATTCCACTTCACGGAAATCACTGTAAATTGCTCATGTTTGCACCAATAGTTGTGGCGATGGACTCAATAGATGCCCATCTTCCTCCACCTCTAAGTCATGGTGTATTTTTTCTTTTGAGGTGGCATGTAGCGCTTTCTACAAAGGTTCTTGTGCCACAATGACCCACACATGGTCGATAGACTTTACAGAGTTAAGGGTTGAACCCAAAATTTGAAAGAAATTAACTCCTAAAGGACCAAAGTTCCCTCGGGGGACATTTTGAGTTTGGATAAGGTACCACGGACATTTTGAGTTTGGCAAGTTTGAAAACTTGCCAAAATTTTCACCACACACTCTCATACAACTCTAGTACAAGATCCTATTGTTAAATTTCAGAAAAATATTTTGTATCATTTCGTGTTGAATGTGCTGAAAATGGCAGTTTTGGAGTGATTTTGAGGGGAAAATGTCTTGGTCCTTTAGGGGTTAAACTATTGTTTGCTTTTATTTTTCCAATTAGTAACTATAACACAAAATCAAGAAGTACTATGTCATGCCATGCAACCAAAAAGTGCTAAACAACAATCTTCCTCATACATTCTCAAAGTAGATACAATCTTCCCTCAACCAACAACCATCCCTTAAAATTTTAAGATTATACTAGATAATAAGACTTCTAGATACTGCTTTCTCCTTTAAATTTTTTGAAATGAAACCCCTTGAAAGCCTGTACGTGTATATAGCAAGTGCCGAGACTACCACCACCACATGTCAAACAGAGATTGGATAAGCAAGCCACCTACAAATATCCAAGGAGAGAGGACCCTTTTTAACTAAGGTAGAGGCACTCAATTCCGATCAGTAAAGTATGCATGGAATGGTGCATGAAAATGGCAAATGTTTGAAATGGTGCATGTAGTGACCCCAAACCGATAACTCAAAATCTGAAAACACTAGTCATTATCGGCATTGGGTCATGATGTGTGCAATTTTGGGTTGCTCCACCTCAATTGACCTCTCATTGGTGGCATTGCCTTGAAAGTTGAACAAGGCCGATCGGCATTGGGTACCTTCCATGAGTTGGTTATTCATGGCATGTCTTCTATCTTTTTACTCACTCTCACTTATTGGCATTGGATGAAGGAGGGCACCAAATCTCACCTATTCTAGAGTTTAATTATGGGCTCCGGTGGTTTTTGGGCTTTTAAATTTTATATCAATTCCAAATCTTTGAGATTTAATTTGAAATAGTATTTGTTGAGTTGCATTCCTTATTCCGCATCTTTTTACATAAATATTTTTGACATACAATGTCATTTGAGTCCCCAACTGGCTTAAGTGATCGGAATTGGGTGCCTCTACCTTAACTAGGTTTTCCCAACCCTTAATCCTTAAATGTCTATGTGGGACCATATATACAGTCACTTATATTACTCTAAGAATACAAAAGCATCATTAAGACTTAGCAAGACATACACCTTTAGATTGAAGATTTAATCTAGAGGTCGTTTTAATATATGAACCTTATCATGTTCAAATACGACACCATACGTGTAGAATACAAGACCATTTTGGAACTTCTCAAGCATGTAATAGGTGCAATGATGATTCAAATTTGTAATGCCATGTGTCATTAGATTGGACTCAACGTATATACAAACTTTTGTAACTATTGTATACATTGATTCTTACACCTTGTATGTCAAATACATAGAGAACATGATTTAACAATGTGGTTTCTTAAACCATTTTAAAGGGTTAACTTGGCATGTCAAAGTAATGAAGCCTCCGTTACATCCATATTGGAGCCTTTTTTTTTTGGCACACACAAGATATTATATTAGCAACTCATGGCAATTCCGTCAGGTGGGATGAAGATTTTACAATTAGGGATTGAAACCTACAACCACTTCATATGGAGATACAAGACTTTGGATATCACCCACCTTCACCCGGGTAGTTTACGGTAATCTCGGACGAGTAAGTGGAGCCTTTAACCCCCAAAAGACCATTTGTACCTGTGGAGTACAAATCGATTCTAGGCAGATTCCTGAAAATCTATTTTTGAAAATAATGTCTTGAAATTTTGAATCAGAATAGAAATACGGGTTATCTTTGCGAGATTTTTTAATTTTTTTTGGACTTATAGGAAAAAAGTTAGAATGCTTCAAACATAAGAAGCATGTTCCTTTTGGCAGCTTGGCAAGGTACTATAGAGATGAATAGTGCTACTGAAGAGTTGACAATTGCACTTTTTTGAGCCAGCCAGTAGTGAAAGAAAGTTCTTGGCAACCTTCATTGTTTTCACTTTTAAACGCATAGAAATAAAGGATTTTATTTTTTTGGAAAAATATTTCTTTCTACAGTTAGATTAAGTCATAATAGTTCTATTCATCGTTTGGATTTTAGATCCAACAATGGTTTCTCGAATTTGTTTAAATTTTTTTGTTTTTGTGAAGGGCCACTTTCTATACCCCTAGTTGTTGTAGGTCCATTTTTCTTATCATAAACACCTCCATTACTTCTAATTTGTGGCATGCAATGACCTAACACACGGTAGAAGATAGACCCATTGAATTTATGCAATGTGTAGTAGAAAAATATGCCAATTTCTTGAGTCAAAGTACATTGGCCATGTCTGGGCACACTGGAAAAAAACAATTTTTCTTTCTTCTATGCATTTATCTTACAATCCACACAGTCAACATTTACGAAATGTTTGGGTGTCTTCTTTAGTAGTTAGCTTGAAGATCCTACGCTTGAATATAGTAAACGGATGTTTCAATTAGTCTAATAATATCTCATGTCAAAGTAGTAGTTTTGGGTTGGATTTGGTGAAGCACAAATCCCAGTCCTTTAGGGATTAAAGTGGTTTTAACCCTTTAAGGGCCGCTTCACACTTGGTGGCCAAGTTGAGAGGCTGTCGATTTCCACCAATAAGATTTGCTAGAATGGCCAAAGTCCGGACTTTGGGCCTTCACACTTGTGCCCAAACTCCAAAGGCTGTCGTCCTACATGGCAACACTTTTGGGTAGTTTTGGCGCCAAAGCGACGGCCTCTCGAGCAAAACTTGGGTCACCCATTTTGCTTGACCCAAACTACAATCGAGAGTCCGTCGATTTTTTTAATTAAAATAATAAAAAAGTGACAAGATCTAGACCGTTAGATGAAAGAGACCGAATTTTTGGGCTGATTTTTTTGGCTGATTTTTTTTGGGCTGATTTTTTAGGCTGATTTTGATTGGCTGATTTTTTTGGGCTGATTTTTTTTGGCGTAATGATATGGGGTTTGGACTTTGGACTTGGCCTTCAGGGCTTCACACCACGACCAGCCAAACCTTCAATCTATATTATTTAATGTATTTTTTGGCAAAAAAGTTTGGCCTCTCGCCATAGTTTGGCCACTCATTTTGACGGTCGGCCTCTCGACTTGGGCATAGTGTGAAGTGGCCCTAAGGCCGGTCGTTTTGTCACGAGAACCTGTGTAGCAAGCACTATTAGCCACCTCAAAGGAAAAAATAGACCATAACTAAGAGGTGGAGGAAGATGGACCTATTTTGAGACCATCACCACAACAATCAGTGCAACCATCGGCAAGCTACAGGATTTTTGTGAAGTGTGTTCGTAGAAATCCGTGCTCAAAATGTACCCAGTGCGTAGATGTCGTTCTGCATGATGTAGAACACTCGTTAATTCTACTTTGCTTGAGTCGGTATTGTGGTTGCACATTCGCCGAGATTCCTTCCTTCACTTACATGCTCGGTCTCACAGACATGAATCAGAGCTTCAAACCCTAGCTCACGAGAGAGACGAGGTCCGCGATGGATTGCGAGGATGATGCATGGCGGCACCTGAGTGACGATGTGCTGGAGCACGTCCTGGCGCGGCTGCCACTGTCTGCTCTCCGAGCCTCCAAGCAGGTGTGCCGACGATGGCTGTCCCTGACCTCCACGGCGGAGTTTCAGCAGCTCCACACGCACCTCGGGGAGCAGCAGGTGCGCCTGGTGTGCTACCGCACGAACCACCTGGTGCGCAGCAAGTCGCAGGCGTTCGCGTACGACGTGGACTCGCGCGCGTGGATCACCTTACCGCCGATGCGGTTCCCCGCGCACAACCACGGCTCGCTGCACGGCGCCTGCGGCCTCGTGTGCGCCATCGTCGGGCCCGGCGACAACCGCCTCACGTACAAGCTCACGAGGACGCCGGCGTCGCCGGCGTCGTTCTTGGCAACGTGGCGCGAGACGCCGGCGATGGCGTTCGCGCGCCATGCGCCCGTGGTGAGTGTGGATTTCGGAGGAGGTAACAGCGCGCATAAGGTCGTTGTTGCTGGAGGCGTGCCGGATTACGAACCCGAGCACATGGCTGTCGAGGTTTTTGATTCCGAATCTGGTAAGTGCATCGTATCTTTTCAAACAATTTTTTTCAAATTAAAAAAAATGAGGAGAATTCTCTCATAATGACGTATCCTGCAAAGCGTTCGGCCGGCTTTCTTCACGATTCAAGGATTTTATCTTCTCTGCGCACTGAGATGTCGTGCGTTTGATAAAATTTCACCAGCTACAGTGTTTTCTCTCTTTGTTGTAGCTTAACGTCTTGAAACGAGGGCATGTACGCTGCCATTGTTCAGAGGAAATCCTTGTCAAGAGAGCTGACTTTGTTCTTCTTAGGTTTGTTCTGATGATGTATCCTAAGTCGTCACTTAGTCGTTTTGCTAACTTTCTTCACGATCCGGTGATTTCTATCTTCTCTGCACACATATTGTACACATAGCCATTAGATGCTCAGCCTTTTGATAAATTTTCACCAGCTAGAGGTCACTATCTCTTACCAAAACCGGAGCGTCTTTTTCCTCTTCGTTATATCCATTTGTAAGTGACAGGTTGACAGTGACATGATGAAGTTTTCTTTAATACCGCTGCCCTTGTGTGTAGAGGACATCTTTGTGAAGAGAGATTCGTTTTTCTCCTCAGATTTTGTTCCGATGGCATCTTGATAACGTATTCTAAATGTCACTAACTCCTTCGTCTAATTTTCTTCACGCACCAGTGATTTCATCTACTCTGCACATACGTTAGCCGTGATAAATATTCACCAGCTAGAGATGTGATGTTTTTTCTCATCATTGTATTCATTTGAGAGTGATCGGTTGGAGCTTATCGTCTTGTCTAGAGGACATCCTGATTCTGAGGTTTGTCTGGCGGTGCCCTGCAGGTGTTTGGGAGGTTTACGATCCGTTACCAAACGACTTCTCCGGAAGCAGCTCCCGGCTCTGGATGTCCGGCGTCGTCTGCGCCAACAAGCTCTACATGTCTCTGATTCACTCATGGACAATCCACGTCCTGGACTTCTCCACCAGGCAGTGGTCACCCCTTCTTCTCCAGCGCCCGAGAGGCTTAATCTACCACCACATCATGGCCATCAAGGATTCACTCATCATAGCCGGGCTCTGTGAGCAAGCAGCAGGGGAGAAAGCCGTGAACATATGGAAACTAGACTCCCAGGCACAGAACCTGATCCAAATCGGGTCAATGTCAGGGCATGTCTTCGCCTCGTTGGGGAGAAACTCCGAAGTGCCCACCCTCACGTTTCTGACGGACGAGAACGTGGTGTACGTCTCCAAGGCGTACATTAAAGACGGAGCAAGAGTCGCAGGCGAGGTATCTCTGGAGGGTTGTACCACGGAGTGGCGCGTCTTGCCGAGCGTGTCGTCTCTCGGGTACAGGTTCGATAGCATGTGTACCTTTTGCACTTACATTAACATCAGTCTTTAGATTTCTCTTGTTTTGACATCGTGTAAAGTGGCTCATGTGGTGTGATGTCCTTGGCTATTACTCTCGTTGTACTCTTGTTGTACTGTACATAGAGGAGGCAGTAAGGATAGCATGAATTATCTAGGTCTTGATGGCTGACGTAATTGCACTATCTCCAATAGACTCTTGTCTTCTTGGCCAGGGTTGCTCTTCTTTTCTGATGTTGTAGTTGGAGATCGAAATTGATGATCTTGGTCTAGGTTGTGAGGGAGCGCTTGTGGATGAACAGGTTGTTCGCAGAGAGTTTTAATTAAGTTTTTCTTTCTCTTATACAAGTTAGTGAGCTCTTCTTCCATGACATACAAGTAGTGGGGGAATCTTCCCTTCTCAAAGAGTACATATGTAAAATATAGTGTATGGATCTAGTTTCTAACCAACTTCATTGTTGTTGTAGTTGGGGTATATATTTTATTAAATTGAAGACTTTGGTTCTTAACCCCTATTTGCCGCCGTCTCGCCAAAACTGCCAATTAACGTTAACTTTTTCTAGTGTTACATAACAATTCTAATTGTTAGAAGTGGCATGGGATCATTATTTGTAACTTTATCATGTTGGCACTATAAACAGTAGTTTCAAAGTTCTTTTTTCAAAAGCATAGTCATGGTCTTTTTAGGGTTAGTGGTTTTTAAATATGGAAGAACTCAGTGATGAATCCTTATTTTAAATATAAAAGAGCGTGGTGGATTCTTACACTTAAGTTAATATCAGTTCAACTGCCTTTGAGAAGAATGCTTTGCCAAAAATTTGAGTTTTGGTTTTCCTCTTTAACCTCTAAAGTTCCTTGGCAATTTTGCTCAAATATTACTCCAAAACTACCGCTATCAAAATGCACCACAAAAATCACATTTTTGAGCAAGATTTTGGACTTTTAATTGTTAGATCTTAAAATAGACTCCTATCTAATTATATCGTATTTTTTGTGTTGCAATCCACCATAGAGATATGAATTATAGCGTTTGAAGTGCAAGAAATAGTTTTTTTTACCCCTTGCCCAGCACGGTCAGCCACTTTGACTTTGCATATCTTGTTACTTTTACACTAAAGTGTATTTGGAACCATCACCGATATGATTCACATGATGTTAGCTAATTGTGTGCAAAATTTTAGGTCAAAACGAGGAGTGAAGCATGTTGAAAAAGAATTGGGTAAAAATAGTAAAATATCTCATTTAAAATAATTTATTGAATTATCCAAGCAATTTTTGGTAGGGCATTCTTTGAAAATGGGTCTTGTTCATCAAATGTTGGGCCACATCATCTCACCCACTTCCCCTAAAAGTCAGGGCTGTTAAACTTTTGTTCACACAAGGGAAAAAAAAAAAAAAACCCAATGTGACAAGCTCGTGCTGTCGCTCCGATTGTCCCGCAAACAGCTGGCAGCCCTGTCCAATTCCATTTTTTTTTAAATTCTTAAAGAATTTTCTTGACTATTAGGAAAAAATTAAAGGCATCTTTCAAGGTTCTTCTCCCATCCATGATTTGGGTTGCCTCACCCTTCCTCCACCCTTTGTGCCCCTATTTACTCTAGTCTAAGCTTCACCTTGTCCATCTTTTTTTGCCGCTTTTCGGTAGAATTTGACAGCTCGTCGTATCTTCTCGAAGAAAGAGAGGTGTGAGTTGCGCATCTACGTGTTTCTCAACCCAGCTTGCACCTCCGGGTCAAGCAACATGGACGGATTCATCACGTACGGAGATTGGCGCATGTTCTCGGGTTCCAGCCAAATTTCCAGCCAAATTGGATTTATCTGTACTTGACTCCATGAAGTTCCAACTGCCTGTGAGGATAAACCAACAATCCCTCAGGAGTATACTTGCAAGCTCCCTCCATAGCTGGTTGTAATTCTCAAAAGTATGAGCTAGGTTGTTACATACGTCCGAAATCCAAGCCCGTAGACGTCTCGAACATCCGGATGCGGGTAAATTGGAGGTCGCCCAATTTATCCCCGGTCGGCTCCCGGTAGCCCAGGGGCCACAACGGTCGCCCCGTTGCTCGACACAGTCACCCACCAAGGTCGCTTAGAACGGTCGCCCATCGAGGTTACCCGGTGGCGCGATTGCTCGGAACGGTCGCCCCCCGAGGTTGCCCGGAACATTTGCCCTCCAAGGTCACCCAGTCACCCGGAAGAGTCGACCGCCAGCCGCCCCAAGATTATAGTGTTTGAAGTGACCGAAAATGGATTTTTCTTCCCTGCAAGTGGATCATCTAACTTTGACTTCGCTTGGTGTCAAATTCTTGCATTTCAAAAGTTCTAAATTTTATACCATCATGGTGTACATAATGTTAAGTCCTTTTTCACCAATGTTTAGAGGTAGACTAGGAGTGAAGCATTTTCAAAAAAATTGTGCAAGGTGCGGCGGTGATTCAAAAATTGACCAAATTATACTTGAGCTATTCTTCACGGATTAACCCCCAAAGAATCAAAGTCTTGAGGTGGACTTTTGTAGATCTCAAGCAGGCTCTTGTGATTGCAATTTATTATTTGAAGTTCAAATTTTGAATGAAGATGCAAAAAGGTGAGAGCTACTTGGAAATATAATTGTTTTTCTCATTGGACCTATAGAATAAAGGTCATGCCATCTTAAGTGATTTTTTTTCTAAAAGGGCAACTCAAATAAATTAATATTTAATGTGAATTTTTTTATTCAAGTACTCAACATGGTTTTATTTGATATTTTCCACAAAATAACTTTCCATGGTATAAACATTTCACTACTAGTGGAGTAAAAGTTTGACATCAAGGGGAGTCAAAGCGAGCTGATCTTCCTAGCACAGGGAAAAGATTGCTTCTTGGTCACTTCAAACACTACAATCTTTAGATCCGTATGGTCAAATGTTATGAAAATTTGTGAGCATGTGGTTCTAGCAAAAAACGCAAATTGCAGAAGTGACTTGAATTTGAATCTCATGACTAAATCCTAATTTTAGATATAAAATAGAGCCTTGTAGATTAGTACTGGCTTTGTATTCAACACCAATTATTTCCAAAATAATAATAATTTGGCTTCCATAAACATGGCTAAATTTTTTTTATAAACTTGGCATAGAATCTCACCATCGATTATTTGTACTTCACGATCACATATCAAAACCCACTTTGAAGTGGATAAGAATCTTTAATGAATATTAAGATCTTATGTTTAAATATAGAATGACACTTTGTTTGCTCACTTCCATTCTTTGCACTCGAATAGGTAGTTTTAAAGAGTTTTTGTGAGGAAATTATCAAGGAGTTTTAGGGGATAAAAGCGATTTGGTACTTTTTGCATATCAAACAAATCTCAAGTGCAATGTTTTTTGTTTCAATGGCTAAAGATTTTTGTTCTCCAAATATCATTGTTTACGGCAGATCTTTAAGTGTCAATTGGAAGTTCCATTTTAACTAGGCATGCATCTCTTCACTGTGTATTATTTTTTCTCAAAATTATTTTGGCATGTCTAAAGACTCAATGGCTTACATGTATGGAAATTTGAGGTCCCTTTAATAACTCTGTGATTTTGTATAAATTATCTTTAGTTTTATTGTTTCAATGATGATTCTAAATATTCCAATTCTTTGCATCGATAATTGATATTCCATCTACGGAACTTGATTTAGTCTCCAATAGTAAAGAAGATTGAAAGATTAAAGACATGAGCTTTAAAATATTAAATTGAAAGTAAAAGAGATTTTTGCAGTAATTATCCTTGATTAGTGCTTTTTCTAGTACCATTAAAATTATTACAACATGATTGATTATATTACATATAGATAGATCCATACTATAGAATCTTATAACGAACTTGACATGATTAATGGTTTGGACCTTTACAGTGCATCTATAGAATTGTATAGTCACTTAAGTTTTTGTTTGATTTTTAAAAAGTTTTCATTTTTGGTTTTAAGGTTACAATACTCCACTTATCTTGTTTTAAAACGTAAAAATCTAAATTTGGTATGCTTTGCAAGCTTGCATTTTTTGGGATGCAGTACTTTTATTTCTTGCAATTCTAAATCGTTGTTTCCTAGTCAACATCCTCAAAATGAATTTAGAGCAATTTCCAACTTTTGTATTTTTGATTTTGAATATTTGCAATTTACTTTTGATGCAGCTTAACATAGGTGTGTGTGCCAAAAATATGATGAATGCCGCTTCCAACATATTTAATGTTAAGTATGATTTTTTATTTCATTTATCCTACCCATGTCTTCAAATGCAGGCATGGAACTTTGACTTTATTGAATTCTACAAGTTTTCCTTCAAAGTATACAATTCTTGTCTCTAGAAGATATTTTTGAAAGTGAATTTTATTCTTTGTCCACTATGTTGCGCTAAATTGTCTAATAGGCATTTGTGACATTTAAAGCGTTGATTTTAAAGCCATAAATAGAGATTCCAAAATTAATGGTCAAGTCTGTTTGAAATCCATAAAATGAACTTAAATATTTAGATTAAAATGGTCGAAGGAAAAAACTGGTATTTTTTACAGTTGGATTCAATAGTCTTCACTTGTCTAAAATCAATACCAATATACTTTACCAATATTTGAGATTATCAAAATCCTTCGGTATATTTCACTAGATAACATTTCTAATTTCCCGGTCTATGATAATAGGTTGGTGGAAAAAAACTAGTTTCATTTCCAATTAAAATTTTTAACATGTATAGACTGAAAATTAAAATTGGGAAGAAATAATTGAGCCTATAGGCTACACGCGACTTCTTGAAGTAAAAAAACAAAATCGAAAGAAGGAGAAAATTACAAAATTTTCAATTTTTACGTGCAGGCAAAATAATTTCGTTTGCACCTCGTCCAATTGGATGATAAAACATTGACTCACCTAAAATTGAAAATTCTACACCCAAGAAGGTTATTCTTTGCAATCTCCAATTAAAATGTTACTTACAATTTGCTTCTATAAAAATTGTCATATGAAGTAGACAATTGTACCAATATGTTTAGAGCTATCTATTTTTGGCCAACATCACCATAGATAGAATAACTATCTTAAAGGCCCACTAAAACAAAAATGCAATAAACTATACCGATGCAATTCAAGAATTGATATACAATAACCAAAATTCATTCATGTAAGTAACAACGTATAAGCTATATTTGCTCCACAACTAAAATGTTAAATACTTGTGCAATACATTTAAGATAGTTGAAGGAAAAAGAACTTAACAATCTTGCGTTTTTCAATATCTAGATTTAGAGATTTAACAATTCAATAATCAACGAGTGAAAGTACAGCTACAAACTTCTCCTTGGAATTGCATAAATTAAAGGTAGCAAAAAAAAGATCACCGGGTAGACTATGGCCACAAAGGACGTCCACATTGACGGTTGCAACTTGAGCGCCTCGCCATATGAGGCGACTGGCTGGTCACCGAGCCGGCCGCACATCAGTCCCTCCTAAAAAGGGTCGTCCAACGATGACTTTGGTAGGGCGACCCCTCTCAAGGAACAACCGGCGGGCAACGAGCCCAGTCGCCCACATCGAGCGGTCGCCTAAGGAGAACCTTGGAGGGCGACCCTTCTCAAGGTGCAACCGACAGGCGACTGGGCCAGTCGTCTACCGATTGATCACTTAAAGAGGTTGCCCAAGAGTGATCTTTGAATGGCAGCTTCACCCAAGGGATGACCGATGGGCGGCCGAGCCGGTCGCCTACTAAGTAGGATCGCCCAAGAGAAACCGTGGGAAGGTGGCCCCTCCTATCAGGCAACCGGGCGCCGACCGCGGCGATCAGCGGACAACCTTTCTCGTTGCCGAGCGACCGTGCAGTTCCGCGGGGCGACCGGACAACCCTGCCTCGCAATTGGGCAACCGGGCGACCCTGCCTAGCGATTGGGCAACCCCACCTCGTGACCGGGTGACCTTGTTGGGCGACCGGGCAACCGGTCGGCGACTCGGCTAGGACCACGGTGACCGGCAGTAAAAGAGGTAAACAAAGTTTAAAAAAAAACCAAAAGCTTTAAGCTACAGACGTCTCCCTGAGCTCCCAAATGGACGTCCCGTCCGGTCCAAACAACCTAGAGTATGAGGGCCATAGATGTTAAAAACACCAAGATTTCCTCCCAGTAATCCTGAAAAGCAAATCCATTGCATGTTCTGTCCTAGAATGTGGCCGTGACCGCCGATAAGGTGGGTGAGCTTCAGAGACACCCACATTCCGATGCCGCCACTGCTTGCTCCGTCCTTGCGTCCTTCATTATTATATGGCTAGGTTGTTCGGACGAACGGGACGTCCGTCCGGGAGCTCCGTTGGGCGTTCATAACTTAGAGGATTTTTTTTTTTTAAATTTAATCTTTTTTTTTTGTCGGTTGCCACAATCCCGACTTGGTTGCCAAACGGTCGGCGTGGTCAAGACCCGGTCGCCGCTCAAGCGGGCCTCGACCGGGGGTAAATTTAGCAACTCCCAATTTACTCGCATCTAGACGACGTCCGTGGCCCCAGATTTCGGACATACGTGATCTCCCTGTTATATCTACATGTGCCTCTTGTCCAAGGAAACGTGCACCATGCCATAACATACTTTAAAGGGCTTGAAACTTGTGCCTTTTCAGCTTTGTTTCTTGGAAACAAATGATATTTGTTTTTCCTAACACTCTTCGGTCTAAATCCTCTAACTTATCCTTTTTGACAGAGTTGTTCATGCCCTGTACATTTTGTGTAATTATTGCTACTCTCATGTACGTGGAGGAAGAGGGAGTGAGCTAAGAATGTTCAACTGTACTTGGGAGAGAAACATATGCTTTGCTATTACTAACTATTTGGTTGAATCTAACCATCCTATTCCGCTGCAGTGATTGAATATCGAGGTTGGAGGTATGTGGCTTGAATTGAGGTTGTCTGGGATGATTCACCAAGCAATTCTCAATGGTGCAACGGGACGGCCTTGACTTGGCTAGGGATCGTGGCAGGTACTCATTGTCATATCCTTAATCCCACATCCACTCTTCAATAGCTGGTGCAAAATAAGCTAGAACACGCCTTCTCCCCGTTCTTGGACGTACTATTCCAGAGTAATACTCTTCGTTGTTGTCATGTAGATGAGGATTCATGCCAAGGTTGAGTGCATATGTGTCGCATGTGTGATCGGAGAGGTGAGTGTGCTCACCAAAGTTTAGGTCGGGGAGGAGTGCATTGGCCGTGAGCGGGTTGTGCAACTGAGGTGTTGCCTCCACCATGGTCAGATCGTTGTCTTAGATAGTGCGGCGCTTGTAATCGGTGTACCAAGTTTTGCGGTCATACACACTACTACCGCTGCACTTGTGGCACCAGTTGCACATCCTAAAGGTGGAAGAAGTCGGGTCGTCATTTTCTCTTTGTGGATAGGCAGCTGAATCTCCTGCATACGACATCATTTGAGAATCCGGTACGCTACTCACGAAGAGACTATGCAAAGGCGCAATGTTGGAACCTTTTTCTTTTCAGTGTCTTTCAGAGGCCGCTTTCATATGAGCATCCAGGCTACGCCATAGTTCTCTAGTTTGTACGCTGTTGCCACCCTTTATTGTGAATGTCTTCCCTTGCTCTCGTTGAAGTGGAGCGGTTCTGCCTTGTTAGTCTTTGCGGGCCGCTTTGAGCTCATTCACCTCCAAGAATTCGGATAGATGCGGCGTGGAGTCATATCCGCGTTTGTTTTTCCTCTGCTTCCATTCATCGTATCGAAGTTGTTGCTCCCATATTCAAGTTGACGGGCATGCTCCATTGTCGTGTTGCTTGTAATTATCTTGCACTAATGCTGGTGGAGTCTGACCGTTGCTTGGTGGAAGGGGCAATAGTTGGTCATTGAGTATGGTCTAATGGGGGGCTTGGTTCCAGGACTTCTTGTTGTAGAGTGGGAGGTAGTTGCGAGTTGTGGGCTTGTTGGAGATTGTCGGCTCGTTACTTCCTAGTTGTAGGCCGTGTTTTCCTTCCATGTTGGCTTGTACTCACTCCTTGTGCCTCCCCTTGTGGAGCTAGTGTTGCATAGTTTACGGCATTCACGGCTGTCTTCGATGTTGTCACCACATGCATGCCCTACTTTGAGGTGGAGGGTTGTTGTGCCTGCCGATGCCTCAGTCGTCGCGGATTGTGGAGCACCTTGCAGTCTTTAGTAAGGTGGGAGGTCGCCAAGCAAAACTTGCACCTTATTAAGAGGTTGTTGTAGTCTATGCTCCAACAGTTACTTCTCCAAAGACCGGATTCTTGACGTCCACTTCTACACCAAATGGTTCGCACGAGGAAACTAAGATATAAAACTTTTGGTTGGACATGTACAAGTTTGCCCTGCTACATCCCACCACCCTACCAATGCATTTTGCAATGTCATGTGCACTGCTTGATAGCTCATCTGGGAGTGTTGTCATGGTTATCGATATTGGCATTTGTGCCTTCGTTGGTTTGCTCGAGTCAAAACTTGCAACCCATGGTTGCAAGATACACGTCCCCCAGCACGACAAGTGTAGGGTGAGCATGAAAAGCTTTTGCGTCGCTACATCCTCTTTGGCAAGGATCTGGAAGTAATCGTGTCCGAGTTCTTGTCCAATTTTGCATTCGACCTGGACCTCTTTGGCAACCACGGACATCCAAGCTTGAAGTGCCTCCACCTTTTGCCTTCCTCCCACAAAGTACGCGATGGTAATAGTTTATTGGAAGTGTTCCATTTCTTGCTTCACCTTCTGCTCATCTAACATCATAGCTGCCACACCAGAAAACCAACGCTACTCCTAAACGGCGTGTCTGGAAGTTGTTCCCCAGGCTTAGAGCATCGCCACCGTTGTCCTCAGCGGGACCACCAACGGAATATATGCCGTTCTTTTTCGTCTATGACGTCCACTGCAATGGTGCCAACAGGATAGGCGGTCCCGGTCACACCAAAAATACCCCTCCTCCCTTTAGTTTGCCGTGAGTAGATGCCTCACGGCATTTCTTGACTTTTGGAATGTGACAGAGAATATTATCTTTTTGACATCATGGTGCCAATATTTTATCTTTTTTGACATCATCATGAATAGTAATATGCCTTTATAATTATGACAACCATTAGGAGGGTTTGAAATGGAAGGTGGGGAGAAAGTGGGAGGGCATGGGAGGAAGGTGCTCGGGGAGAGGGGGAAGGGCAAATGGTGGGGACCGGTGGAGCACTTACCAGGACTACCCCAATTAACCCTTTGGCGGGTCCCTGCAAAGCCATTTTATCTGGTCCCGTGAGGAGCAAGGGGGTGGAGATGCTCTTAGCCTTTGACGGGTTGAACTCAACATGTTGGCCCAAATGTGTTGTAGCCGCCATGAGCTCGGGTTCAATGTCAATGCTTTCTTATTTCCCAAGTTTTTCTGCCATTTGTTGGTTTTCTGCCATTGTTGGGTGAGCAAGGGCGTGCGCCAAGTGGGCCTTCAGGAGTGAGGCATAGCTTGTTGGCTGCGCGGTCGAGATTGTGTCGGCGGTATTCGCCAGTGCCTTTGTCGAGGTCATGGTGCTATTTGCCTCTCCTTGATGAGCAAGCTCCAATTACTGTAGTCACCTCCCACCGAAGATCACTTGTGCGCCAGTTGCCCACCAAGATTCCGCTCCGCGTGACGTGTTTAACCCCTAAAGGACCAAGTGTCCAAAAAGGGCTTTTTGAAAGTTTGGTCAAGTTCCTATGGTGTCAATTTCCAACATTCTTCTTTGAAATTTTTTCTATAGAAAAACATTACCAAGATCTTAGTGGAAAAACAATTTTTTCCTAAATTGGACATAATTTTGATGAAAAAGTTATAGGGTTTTGAAGTTTAAATGGGGAGGGCGGGCACCTCGGGCACCTCCAAAAACTTTTGATAGGACACTCTATTGAAAGTGAGATTTTCAGTACTCGCAAGTAATATTATTTCCCTTCATATTGTCAAAAAAAAGTTTTTGTCTCTAGTGAAAAATAGCATACCAACCCAAGTCAAACATTTTCACACATTGTCACTCATTGTCGGGCAAGGTACCAAAAAAACTTCTTCTTTTCCACATAAAACCTAGGTATCTTTATATTTTTCACTATTATTTTTTCCACAACAATATGTAATGTAAAGCTTCTTATTAACCATTCGGATTATCAATCAAAAACATATTAAGTTCAAAAAAACTTAAAGTGTGAATTAACAAATTTCGAGCCTCCACTCCTTGCACACTTGTTTTGAATATGCTACACCCCCTCTCTACCTCTAAAAATTGGTGGGTAAGGAGCTAACATCATGCTTAACAAGATGGTAATAGATTTAGACCTTTCATAGTGAAAATTTTTGACACCAACTGAAGTCAAAGTCTGCTGATCCTCTAAACGCAGGGAAGAAAATGAACCATTTGCTTGACTTCAAACACTATAATCTTTCAATCGGTGCGGTCAAAGTTTATGAAATTTTGTACATGTATTACTTAATAAGCCTTTATTGAGATCCTACGGTCAGAACTAAAAATAAAAGTTTTTGTTTCCTTCTTTATTCATTGCACTAGAATCCAACAATTTTGAAGTGTTTTTGGTGTAAAATTGTCTTGGTACCTTAGGGGTTAAACTGTATGTTGAGTGCCCCCCGAGAAGAAGGGGGGCACTCAACATCCTAACTTGAATAAACTAGATCGTGGTGAAACCAGCTACTGGTACTGCCACTCATGTTTTTACTTGCTCAAATCTGAGTGTGCCTAGATGGATCTGTGTGAATGCTACGTTCTAAGCCTCGGATCAATGTGGATCTAGACTAGACGATGCTAAAAAGGAAAGAAAACAAATTGCAGTTCCACTTAATCAATGCTGGTCTCGGACAAGTACGTCGCGCTTAGAAGACCAAAACTCCTAACAGGTTGAACAAAATTGTATCCTCAGACATCGACGTGCTCTCGCTTGCCTCGATCGCTCCTGCTGCGTCGCCGCAGCAACTCCTCTCGCAGCCTCATCGTGTCCCCCTAATCTTGGTAGTTTTGAATAAACGGAGTAGAGATTCCTCCAAAATCCCTTTGTCCATTAGGGGCTAACAATGATGTCATTGTACCCTGTTAGAAGCATCTTGACATGATGATTGTGCAAGCAAATCAACTGTAAAGCTTTTTTGAAATTTCCACATCACTTTCGAAGACATTCAGGTGACATCAAAAGGAGTTTACAACTTTCTACTTTGTGGAGGTCACTACAGTACAACCAAACCTGCATAATAATAGAGATAAAATACCTATATTGGTTACATAGCATGTAGAGTAAAATACCCACATTTGGTATCACTATGGTATTATATTTTTAGTTAACCCCAAAAGGACCAAGTGTCAAAAATGGGCTTTTTGAAAGTTTGGTCAGGTTCCTATGGTGTCAATTTCCAATATTCCTCTTTGAAATTTTTACAAAAGTAAGGCATTACCAAGGGATTTTTTTTTTCCCGATTTGGACGCTTGATGAAAAGTTATAGGGTTTTGAATTTCAAATGGGGAGAGCGGGCACCTCGGGCACCTCCAAAAACTTTTGCTACGACACCTATTGAATGTGAGATTTTCAATACTCGCAAGTAAAATTGTTTTCCTTCATATTGTCAAGAAAAAGTTCTTGTCTTTAGTGAAAAATAGCATACCAATCCAAGTCAAACATTTTCACACATTGCCACTCATTGTCGGGCAAGGTACCAAAGAACTTCTTCTTTTCTACATAAAACCTGGATATCTTTATATTTTTCACTTTTTATTTTTTCCACAACAATATGTGGTGTAAACCTTCTTATTGACCATTCGGATTATCAATCTAAAACATATTAAGTTTGCAAAAAATTAAAGTGTGAATTAGCAGATTTTGAACCTCCACTCCTCGCACAGTTGTTTTGAATATGCTACACATGTCCTCTACCTCTAAAAATTGGTATATAAGGAGCTAACATCATGCTTAACAAGATGGTAATGGATTTAGACCTTGTGCAGTGCAAAAATTTGACACCAAATGAAGTCAAAGTTTGTTGATCCACTGAACGTAGGGAAGAAAATTAACCATTTTCTTGACTTCAAAACCTATAATCTTTCGATCGGTGCGGTCAAAGTTTATGAAATTTTGTAAATATATTACTCAATAAGTCTTAATTGAGATCCTAGAGTCAGAACTAGAAATCAAAGTATTTGTTTCCTTCTTTGTTCATTGCACTAGAATCCAACAAATTTGAAGTGTTTTTGGTGTAAAACTGTCACAATACCTTAGGGGTAAATTTTATCTAGATTTACAAGTATGTTGGTGAAAAGGCAATCTTTTCATGACAAATTAAAAGTTCATTTTAATGTGAATATTTCACTTCACTACAATACCATTATCCCTGAAAGTCCCAAGAGTCCTCTATAGAACTCTTGAAGGTTTGGGTAGGTTCCTATGGTGTCAATATATTAGTTTCTTCTATGATATTTCTTTGTGTGAATACAGTTTTTACTAAAATCTGACATTTAATGAAAAAATTATGTCATCTTGAAAAAAACATCTCCAGAGCAGGCACATTGGGCAACTTAAAAAACTTCCTACAAATCTCTATCAGTTGTGCAATTGTCAATACTAGCATCTAATATTATTTCCTACTACATTTCCAAAAAAAATTTCTTGTCTTTAGGAAGGATAGCACATTAACCCAAGTCAAACATTTTCACACATTGTCACACATTGTGAGGCAAGGTACCAAAAAAACTTCTTCTATTCCACATAAAATTTAGATATCTTTATGTTTTTTACGTTTTATTTTTTCTACTACAAGATGTGGTATACACCTTATTATTGACCATTCGGACTCTCATTCTAAAACATATTTAGTTTTAAAAATAATATAACTTGAACTGGCAATTTACAAACCTTCACCCCTTGCACAATTGTTTTGAATATGCTACAAGCTTTTATCACCTTTAAGAATTGGTATACAAGGAAGTATCATCATGCTCAAAATTATGGTAATCAACTTAGACCTTGTGTAGTGCAAAAATTTGACACCAAGTAACGTCAAAGACTCTCGATTCACTCAATAGAGGGGAGAAAATGAACTATTTTCTCTACTTCAAACACTATAATCTGTGAATCCATGCGATCAAAGTTAATGAAATTCCGTGAGTATGTTACTTGGTAAGTCTTAATTGAGATCCTACGGTTTAATTTAGAAATAAAAGGTTTTGTTTCCCTCCGTACGCATTGCACTGAAACGGGCAATTTTGAAGTGTTTTTGGTGTAAAAATGCCTTGGGACTTCGAGGGTCAAGGATAATAGGAAACCCCAGGGGTTAACCCCTAAATTTCCAAGAGTCTCCTTGGGGGACTCTAGAAGGTTTGGATAGGTACCTCCTACGTCAATTTATAACATTATCTTTTGAATTTTTTACAAAATATAGACATTATTGAAAGCTTTGTGTGAGTCCAATTTTTTCCTATATCCGAAATTTTATGAAAAAGTTATAGGGTTTTGAAGTTCAAATGGGGAGAGCGGGCACGTCAGGCAACTCCAAAAACTTTTACTAGGACACTTTATTGAATGTGAGATTCTCAATTCTAGCTCACAATATTATTTCCTTTCTTAATGTCAAAAAAAATCTCTAGTCTTTAGTGTAAAAAAGCATAAAAATCCAAGTCAAACATTTTCACAAATTAGAGCACATTATCGGGCAAGGTACCAAAAAAAACTTCTTTTTCATATAAAACTTCAAGATTATCATATTTTTTACTTTTTATTTTTCCACAACATTATGTGGTGTAAACCTTCTCATTGAATATTTAAATACTCATTCTAAAACATACTAAGTTTGCAAAAAAATGTAATGCAAATTGACAATTTTTGAACCTCCATTCCTTGCACAATTATTTGACTATGCTGCACCCTTTCTCTACCTCTAAAAATTGGAGTAAAAGGAACTAATATCATGCTTAACATGATGGAAATGGATTTAGACCTTGTGTAGTGCAAAAATTTGACACCAAGTGAAGTCAAAGCCTGTTGATCTACTAAACGCAAGGAAGAAAATGGACCCTGTTCTTTACTTCAAACAGTATAATATTACAATCCCTTTGGTCAAACTACATGAAATTTTTTGTGTAAGTTACTCAATAAGTCTTAATTGAGATCCTACGGTTAAAACTAGACGTAATAGTTTTTTGTTTTTCTTTACTCATTCCACTAAAAACAAGCAGTTTTGAAGTGTTTTTGGTGTGAAATTGTCAAAGAAATTTAGGGGTTAAGGATGATAGGAAACCCCAGGGGTCAAAGATGATAGGGACGTCAAGGGTTAAGGATGACTCCAAATATCTTTCTTGTTTTTTAACCATCATTTTCAACATTTAAATTCTATATTTTTTGAAAGTACTCCTTTAATAATCAAAGTATCCAAAGAAGGAGACCCAAAATATCAAATGTATGTCACAATCATCTACTAATATAATATAATACTTTAAAAAATTATTCATCAAAGTAGGTTATCTAAAACAATCCGTTATTCTATTTTTAATGGTTTTTTTTTTGTTATATTTATATGACTAGAAGATTCTCAGATTACCATAGATGAAGTCCAATAAATATAGAATATTCATAACATTTGTGTACCTTGACTTTCTGGATCCAAATTCTTTATAATGTACCAATGCAACGACTTACAATATTAACCCCTACGGTACCATGACAATTTCACACCAAAAACACTTCAAAATTGTTGGATTCTAGTGCAACAAATGGAAAAGGATACAAGAACTTAATTTCTAGTTTTGACCATAGTATCTTAAATAAGACTTATTTTATAACATGCTCTCAAAATCAGGTTAACTTTGACCGCATGGATTGAAAGATTATAGTGTTTGAAGGCAAGCAAGTGGGTCATTTTCTTCCTCACATTTAGTGGATCTGCAGACTTTGACTTCACTTGGTGTCAAATTTTTGCACTATTTAAGGTCTAAATCCATTACCATCTTGTTATGCATGATATTAGCTCATTGTGCACCAATTTTTAGAGGTAGAGGAGGGGTGTAGCATATTCAAAACAACTATGCAAGGAATTGAGGTTCAAAATTTGCCTTTAATTGCTTTAAATTTTTGTGAATTATTTTTTTGCAAATTTGAATTTTTTTTTGTGGGGATGCCGCAATATTACCACCTAGTTGTAGGCCCGGGTAGTCAAAACCCTACATTGCCTTGCGAGGAATGACAAAGGTAGATGAGGGCCATTCCCTTCCTCGTTTATCTCCAAGTTCAAAAATTTAGGATTTAGGGTTTAGAATTCACAATTTAGAGTTTAGGGTGTTTAAGGTGTATAGGTGGCATTTGAAGTTTAGGATTTGAATAAGGCTAGGAAAGCGGGGTTGCAAACATGAGCCAAGGAAATGGGCATGAAAATGACCTCATTTGCCTCCGTTCATCCTTCTAAGAAGCAATGAGGGATTCAATCCACCCTGGCGACTATGGTGTGGTGCATAAGAGTCCTCATTTGTTAAAAAGCTTCACCTTAAAACCCTTTGTGCTAGAAATAAAGGAACTAATGAATTGTCACCTGCAAATACTTGGGTGTTACTCAGATAGCATGATTGCTTGGAAGTAGAAGTTGCTCTATTACTAGATAAACACTTAGGAGCTATACTTGAGAGAGACCTAGGCAGTACTAAGATCATCGTTAGCAATGAGTTAACAAATGACCCAGACCTCGTCATTTGAAAGGTCTAAATATGATTTGCGAACTACTTTGAAGAGATTTTGTGCTCATCGCCGCAACAACCCCTAGAACCCCGCATCGATCCTCAACTACGGCCTACCAAAAGCAAGATTTTTGTCTCGGGCCACATTAAACCATAATTTCTGCCTAGAACCATATATAGATCAAATAGTAATACAATGAGACTATAAATGTCCGGTATATGGCCTTGCAGAGATACAAGGTGCTTTTTAACTTTTGGAGTGGTGTTGGTGAGTAACCATTTCAAGCATTTTGGGCACTTTCACGCTATGTTTTTTGTTCTATTCGGAGTCTGTTGGCAATGATTTAACCTTTAAAGGTCCAAGGCATTTTTCTCTCAAGAAACACTCCAAAACTGCCACTATCAAACAGTAGCAAGAAAATCCAATTTTGAAGTAAACGTTTGGACTTTCAACTGTAAGATCTTAAAATAGACTTCTATACAAAACTTACCATGTTTTCTGGCAGCAATCCAGCGCACAAATATGATTATAGAGTTTAGAGTCAAAAAAATAGTTCATTTTCTTCCATGCGTTGATTGAAACAAACTTTGACTTCACTTGGTGTTATTTTTTTGCACTACAAGAGGTTTATATCCTGTACCCTTGTACTAACCCTTTAAGACCTATCGAGCATATATAGGTCATTTTGGCACAAGAATCTTTATAGAAAGCGCTACAGGCCACCTCAAACAAAAAAATAGACCATGACTTAGAGGTGGAGGAAGATGGGCATCTATTGAGACCATCCCCTCAGCAATCAATGCAAACATCGGTGAGCTACAATGATTGTGTTTGTAGATTTTTCATGCTGAAATGTATCCATTGTGTAGATGTCGTTTTCATGATCTAGAACACTCGTAGATCCTCATACGCCAAAAAGTTCATTGGCCTTCAAGGATTAAGCATGATGTTGGTTCCTTACTCACCAATTTTTAGAGGTAGATAAGGGGTGTAGCATATTCAAAACAAGTGTGCAAGGAGTAGAGGTTCAAAAATATCCAATTCACGGTTCATTTTTTTGTGCAATTTATTTGTTTAAAAATGAAAATCCAAACAATCAAAAAGAAGATTTTCATCACATATTGCTGTAAAAAAAATGAAAAATATGAAGATCTCTAGGTATTATGTTGAAAGGAAGAAGTTTTTTGGTACCTTGCCATACAATGTGTGAAAATGTTTGACTTGGGTTAAAATGTTATTTTACAGTAAAGACAAGAACTTGTTTTGACATTTTCAAAGAGGGTAATATTCTCTGTATGTACCAAAAATCTCAAAGTCGATTGAAACTTCTAACAAAAACTTTGGAGCTCCTTGGAGTCCCCAGATTGACTTTGAAGGCTAATAACTTTCATATTGTGCATCCATAATTTTTTTTATAAAATTTCCACAAAGCTCTTATCAAGGAAAATCTTGTATTAAAGTTTATTTTTAAAAAATGAACGTGCCCAAGATGAAAAATGTCCCTCCAGGGTTATATTGGGCTTTAGGGGGTTAACCTTTTAACGTCGATAGTGCCAAAACAGAGTTGCTAGAACTTGCCCCACCACAGATGCGACTAAAGTTGCAATCAAATTTGAAATTAGAGCCTGCATGTGCATTGAAGTACGGTTTATACAGTGTCAGCGATCAGAGAATCAATTTCTGAAAATTAGTACAAATGCTAAAACCTACACTTTGAAGCAGTTAAGTAAGCTATTCAAGCACATAGTGTGTGGAGATACCTGCCACATGGTGCAATATCCCTCATATACCTATATGATACCCATGCTATACCTATGTGTTACCCATGGATATCATCTCAAAAGGTGGCTAAATATTATTATGTTGGTTAGCATTTTGGCTGAGGGGCGCTTAACACTACGGACCATGGAGATTGACCACGGCCCTCAAAAATCTGTGATTGGCCAAAGAAATCGTCCCGGTCCAAGTTTGCTTTACACTACCTTGAAAAAAGGAGATTGACCATGGAGTTCGAGGTTACCTAAGTATGCTATTTTTTGCCGTGTAGATAATGTGTCTTGGTCCAACGGGTTTTTAGTTGGGTCAAGGCAAATAGGTCGACTTGACGGAAATCAAGGGGACCGTTGAGCTAAAAATCAATGATTGGTTGAAATTTATTTTATTTATTATTTATAATTAAGTTTTTCCCGGATTTGTAAATATACAATTGAAAATCAACCCATACTTGTCCCAGTCCAAATCCACTTTACACTATGAGAAGTGACCTAGACACTCAAAAAATGATTTTTCATTTTCCATGGTCATGGCTTTAGGGTGTATTCGCACATGGAGGTTGGTAATTGCCACTTGTGGTCCCTATTTTCAAAATACCTCAAAACTTGTTGATCCGTTTACACTAGTTAACTAAGAGTTGGGTTCAGTCTTTTCCATCCATTGCTGTCAGGTGTGGTAGGAATTAGCGCTTTCGCACCTCAACCACAATTTCCCCCTCAATAGCTATTTTCACCTATGAGATCCGAGAGAGACGGGTGATTTAAAATTTTGGGCAGGTGGGGCATATAGTGGCCTCAACGTCTCTCTGCAACCTTGTTCTTCCCCACTTCGACTCCATCTTCCTGTCCTTCCCCTCCGGATGCACTTTGATCGTTTCTTGTCTTTCTCTTTCAATCCGTCTATAATATTTGCGAGTTTCTCAACTAATCTAACGTTTGCAACATCAATGGACTATGCTCATTCAAAAGATAATTGATTGCTCTATTTTTTTCTTAGTTGGTTGTGTGCAAGAAGCACTCTCAATTTTGGGCTACGGAGACTCATTCGTGGTCCCATTCGAAGTGCAGAAGCAACACCCAAGAGCAAACCAAGTCTATACGAAACAAGTTTAAGAGAGCTAGGGTTTTTGAACACAAATCGGAATCTCCAGGCAACCATCTCTTCCATGGAATTTTTTGTCCTATTTTAGATTTTTGTGAAAATATTAACCTTCCCTCAATTCTAATGTGTTCATCGTTTCGCAGGCTTTTAACCGATCGTCGGTTTGGAGGGGCTAAAGACGCAGCTCCGGCGCTCGGCCAAGGGCACGGTGTTGAATGAGAAGCGGCGTGCGCTCAGGCTTGATATGCACACGCGCTGCCCGCCTCACATGGCCTGCCTGGGCTCTCCAGGCACGGGGAAGACCATAATCGCGCGCTTGCTGGTGGAGCTTTTGCACATGGTGGGTCTGCTCAAGGAGAACAAGGTGGTGGAGGTGCAATGCATGGATCTGGTCGGCGAGTTTGTGGGCCACACCGGCCCAAGGATGCGCATCAAGATCAAGGAGGCGAAGGGCGGCATCCTTTGTCAGGCTAATGAACTCGAAGTCGCTCTGGAGCATTTCAAAAAGGTACCGTGTTATGCAAATAGGCCACATTTCACAGTTATTTGTAAATGAAAATCAAAGTTAACCTTATTTAACCAGTGGAGGGTTGAAAGTTGAACTTCTATAGGCAGCCGCAGCTATGTGTGTGGGTGTTGGGAGTTTTTTGGACCCTGCAGATGCAAAAAAGCTTGGCTCATTTTCTTGGTACGTACTGTGTCAGCTTATTTAGGTAGCTATGGTAATTTTCTGTGCAATTCATAAGCTTGTGGAAGTATTGTTCTTTTTTTATTCAAGGACTCTGAGCTACATAACGACGTTGTTGGACTTTTGTAATGACAAGGTTGCAACTCCTTCAACTGAGTCGGAGGTCTAAACAGGGCCAGATTCTCACTACTTTCGTACAATTAAATAGGCCGTCTTTGATGTTTCACTTTGGGATGATATACTGATGATTTGTGTTTGCAGAGCATATGCTGTTTCTGGGGAGTGAAAAATTTCCAGATGAGAATGAGGTACTGCTTACTATCAACGAAAACCGGTATTTCTCACTCATGTACAGTTTATCTCTATTCGGTCACAGTTTGCGGAAGATCACAGTGGGAATGTAGACTCTACACTAAAATTGGTGTTCCAGACACTAATTACAAACCTTAACACTATATGTCAACAACGCCGATAATGTTACAACACTAAATGTCAACATTAACACTAAATGTAGAGAATTGTAACTTTGGAGTTTTACTACCTCTACATTTAGTGTTATAAAAGACAAAACAATTTGTAAGAAATTGAGAAATAACAATTTTAGTAGCGGTTAAATCTACTTCCTAAGGTTAGGAAAACCTTAATAAATTAATTAGTTAATTAATATGTTAATTAGTAAGCATAATAAAATATTATTAATGAATTAACATAATTTGTCAACATAATAAATTATCAATTAATTAATAAATTATAAATTAATAATAAATTAATAATTAATAATAAATTAATAATTAATAATAAATTAATAATTAATAATAAATTAATAATTGATAATTAATTAACATAATTAGATAACATGGTTTATTATTATTTAATTAATTAACATAATAAATTTGTTAGTTAGTTAACATATGTATATACATATTTAATAATTAATTAATATAATTAATATGCTAATTAATTAACATAATATTAACATAATTAGTGTTAATTAATTAATATATTAATGATTAGATCTACTTCCTAAGGTTAGGAAAACCTTAGTAAATTAATTAGTTAATTAATGAGTAATTACTAAATCCTTAGGAAGTAGATGTTTATTAATGAGCCTTAACACTAAATGTCTAGAAAAATATATTTAGAGTTGGGTGGTAAAGAGATGTTGTAACATTAAATGTAGTGTAACACTAAATACCAATTTTAGTGTAGAGTGCCGGATAAATGCAGTGATTCAGATTTAGGTAGATTGATATTGAAGGTAGATCATTGGACTTAGAGTATTGCTTGTCTTCTATTGCAGTTCGACAATTTCTTGTCCAAGCATGGCGGTGGTTCAAATGCATTCACGGATACAGAATTCACATGTTATCATTTTGAAGTTAGCCCGAACCATTTACAACCAGCTCTTGACCGGTAAACAAATGTCTTACCATCCCAGTTCTTTTTCTATCTCATCCATTGGAAAACAGTCGGTTTAGGTGCTTCGTTTCTGTACTAAATTGGTCTTAGATTCTCAACTGCAGGTTCTCGCAAATTTTTATCGCACCCCTTGCTAAGCCAGAGACTATGGATCGCGAAGTCCAGGCCGTAGATACAGGTGCTTATTTGAAGTAATCTTTTTGTTTCAATTTTCTGAGCTCTCTTTCAGTTTCGGAAAATTTATTTGACTAATGAATCATAAGCATTATTGAAGGAAAAAAATTTGTAATATAGTTTCTAATATAGTTCAAAATGCTCTTCACATCATTCTTAATGCATTGAAACTAACCTTGTGTTCTATGTGTCTCAGCCAGATTGATGAAGGAGGCCTGCGAATTTCCCCTTGTACCAGCACCTACAATCATACCAATGGCCTAAGTTAGTGACACTTTCATGGAGAAATCAACTTTGTTTTGTTTGGCTTCTACCATAATTATCTTCACACTTTCATGAAGAAATCAACTTTCTTTTGCTTGTACCTTAATCATCCTAAACACCTATTGTGATTGTTTGAGCATGGCTTGACATGGATATTGACAACATGTGACATTTTCAGGATTTCAGACTTGACATGAAGCTAAAAGTAAGGAGTAGTTTTATTACCTTGGAAAGTCTCGGGAGCAGCAAATCAGATTGGGTTCTAGTTCCCATTCCTTGTAGAATCATGGGCTGCAACATCAAAGCCTTGGTAAGTAAATACATCTCAAACCATACATTTCTTTTTGGAGGATGCAGACATGTTTAGAGCCTGGCTGATGCATGTGCATAGGCGTTGTAAACATGATTGTAGTATGGTTGATGTTGGCTGATGTGTATCAAGCCATGTACATGCATGTACAGTCATAGCCACTACATCATGTCTATTAAGCCATGTACATGCAATAGCCATTGTTTACGCCACTACACAAGCTAGCCATTTTGTGCAACATGTTTGCATTGGAAACGTAATACTGGAAAATGAAAAGTAGAATGGTTTATGAGTACCTAATTGATGTCTTGCTTCCATTGCAGGGTGAGAGTTGTCTGTGAAGTAGCTAGTTGGACTTGCCATGTTGACAAAGATGATAACCAAAAGACAAAAAGCACTTGCAAAACAGGGATGCAAACTCAAAGAGTGAGGTTTGAACACTACAATGTATGAGGCATTTCTCATAGAATGGTGCAAAATTTATACACTCCATAGATATTTTTTGCGGTCTAGAGTGTCTAGCTCAACAACAAGAGAACATGGTTGAAATATAATTTTGTTGAGCAAAAAATGTTTTTGGCGGCGGGCAACAGCCATACCTCCGATAATTTTGACTTGTAACAAATAACTTAAGTGCTCCTCTTGAGCTGAAATTGGTACCTCTCACCTACCTGCAGTGATTCGTAGATTTTGACCCAAAGAATGTTCATTTTAAGAAGATTGGTAAAATACGTATATCTCCTCTACTTATCTCTAACCACCACCTTACCTCTACTCTACCACCGTCATCCAACTCACATTATCATCCAATTTGTCATCTGCCATGTCATTTCTCCATCAACCACCGTTTTAGGTGCGAAACCGCACTTTCCTAACACTGCCCCATAGACTATTAACACCCTCTATACCTCCAGGTGCGAATACACCCTTAGACCAAGAGCCGTGACCATGAAAATAAATGATTTCTCTTGGTCAATCCTCAAGGTCCATAGTGTAAAGCACCCCTGAGTTTCTTTATTTTTTTCAAAATTTTATAGCAGCCCGATTTGTCTTGTAGCATCTCTGCTAAAATTAGCCAGTTTAGGAATCTCTCTACAGTGCTCAGAAACGTAGATCTGATAGAGAGCTGAAAAGATGGTAAAGAGATACCGCTGAGGCTACCACGTATTGCGTGCATTGTGGGCCACGGATTTCAGTACCAGCGCGGGAAGTGCAGAGGACGCGTAGAGTGCAAGAAGTTGGGCGAGAAGTGCAGGAATTGTGAACCGTCAATCGCTAACAGAGAAAGACAATGCTGACTACAGGAAATACGTCGTAGCCGTACACACTAGTATATTTTCCTGTATACTCGCCCCGATGTCTGGCATGTCTGGTGGGATTTTATTTTATTTTATTTTATTTATTTATTTATTTATTTCCTTTATTTCTTTCCTTTATTTATTTTATTTTATTTTAAATTTTTGTCTGGTGGGATTCGACCAAAAATTTGTCACGTACATCCTCCCTTATCTACGCGTGTTCTGACCAGTACCGTACCGATTTCCGATTATCCGATTTCCGATTATACGCGTGTTTGTACATATACCCATCTGATTATACATATACCCATCTGATTATACATATACCCATCTGATTATACATATACCCATCTGGTTGTCAAGTTGAACCTCCTCAAACTTTGTCAATTAACCCTGTAGCGCCCAGGAAGGCGTGGACAGGAAACCCCCACCCTCGGACTTACCCGAGGTGGGCCCCGTCTTAATTGCATGGGCTCATTTTTCTGGCCCTCCCATTTTGGGGGGGTCAGGGGCTTTTTTTGGCTTTTTTTTTTACAAAATTGGGGCCTACGGCCGCAATTTAGTGTGTAGGTCCCCCACGGGCTAAATTTAGGGCGTCATTCAAAAACAAAATAGGGGCCAGGTTTTGGCCCCACCACCTCGTCCCCCACCCGGTAAGTATGAGCGTGGGGGGTGTCCTGTCAAATCGGCCCAAGAAGCCCGAAACGAGACTCCGGAGGTGCTAAAACTCAAATTGCACAAAATCCATGAGGAACTAGGCTTTGAGATATGAGGTTCAGATTTGCGCACTCTTTACACAAACACTCTCCAACAATCAGATCATGATTTGGATTTATAGAACTCTCGGAAAAGCTAGGAATACAACACAAAATACACCAAATACACTCAAATACAGTGAATACCATGCCACATACTATGTTGTATTTCACACACATGCACACTGATTTTGGTCTTAAATTTTGATTGAACTTTGTCTTTGAGACATTCTTCATTGTTTTGTGATTGTTGATCTCTCGCTTCACATACAAAACTACCGTTTTGATTCATATAAGGTTGGAACATTTTTGAATACAATCAAGTAGAAAAAAGCAAAAAAATCACCGATAATTGTGTATTAATATTTTCCTTGCATATGATATGTCAATGCCAAGCTATCAACCTAGTGCACATGTGAACCGCTCTAATTCAAAGTAAAAAAATTCTTGCAAGAATCTATTGATGGTTAAAGTAGTGCACCCTCCAAAATCCACAGTTTTCACTACCAATATACGGTAACTTTAAACACTATAATCTATTCCATCAACCGTTGGATGTTGTGCAAGATTTCCCCAAAGTTTAGGACATGGGTTAAGTTCAATTTTGTAAGGTTAGATATCAATATTAAGCATTGCATTTCCATCAAATATGGTGCAAAGAAAAAAATCAGCATAAATCTTGGTTTTCCCATACACATCCCTAGGCGGAAAAGGGTTAAGGAAAGTTGTGCAACATGCCAAAAGCGCCCCAACATTAAAGGGTTAACTCTTAAAGGACCGGGCCTTGTGCTTCATAAAAACCACCCCAAAATTGCCACTTTGAGATGAGATATCATTAGACTTATTCAAACAATTGTTTACTATTTTCAAACGTTGGATCTTCAAGCCAATTACTATGAGAAGACACCCTAAATTTTTTGTAAGCTTTGATGTACAGATTGAAAGATATATGCATTTGAAGAGTGCAAGATTGTTTTTTTCTACTATGCCCGGACAGGTTCAACGTACTTTGACTCAAGATAATGGCATATTTTTCCATTACACATTGCATAAACTCAATGGAACTATGTTCCACCTTGTATTAGGTCATTGCACGCCAAAAATCGCAAGTGATGGAGGTGTTTACGATAAGAAAAATGGACTTGCAACGACGAGGGGTGTAGAAAGTGGCTCTTTACTAAGGAAAGCAATTTTATATTTTAAATAGAGAAATAATTTTTTCATCTAAAATCCAAACGGTGAATAGAACTATTATGACTTAATTAAACTATAGAAAAAAATATTTTTCAAAAAAAGTGAAATCCGTAATTTCTATGCATTTATAAACTCTAAGGTATTGTGATAGTTTCACACCAAAAGCACTTCAAAATAGTTAGATTCTAGTGCAATGAATAGAGAAGGAAACAAAAACTTTTTTTTCTAGTTTTTATTGTAGGATCTCAAATACGACTTATTCAGTAACATACTCATAAAATTTCATAAACTTTGACCGCACAGATTGAAAGATAATAGTGTTTATGGTCAAACATATGGTTTATTTTCTTCCCTGCATTCAGTGGATCAGCAGACTTTGACTTCACTTGGTGTCAAATTTTTGTACTACAAAAGGTCTAAATCCATTACCATTGTATTAAGCATTATGTTAGTTCCTTATACACCAAATTTTAGAGGTAGAGGAGGGGTGTAGTATATTCAAAACAATTGTGCAAGGAGTAGAGGTTCAAAAATTACCAATTCCCATTTTAATTTTTTGTGAAATTAATATGTTTTAGATTGATAATCCTAATGGTCAATAAGAAGATTTACACTAGACATTGTTGTGGGGAATTTTTTTTTAAATGAAGATCTCTAAGTTTTATGTGGAAAAGAAGAAGTTTTTTGGTACCTTGCCCAACAATGTGTGAAAATGTTTGACTTGGGTTGATATGCTATTTTTCACTAGAGACAAGAATTTCTTTTGACAATATGAAGGGAAAAAATATTACTTGCTAGTATTGAAAATCTCACATTCAATAGAGTGTCCTAGCAAAAGTTTTGAAGGTGCTCAAAGTGCCCGCTCTCCCCATTTGAAGTTCAAAACCCTAAAACTTTTTCATTGTATGTCAAATATTGGAAAAAATTGTTCTTCCATCGAGGTCTTAATAATGCTCTTCTACAGTAAAAATTTCAAAGTGGAATGTTGGAAATTGACACCATAGGAACTTGACCAAACTTTCGAAAAGCCCATTTTGGACACTTGGACCTTTAGGGGTTAAATGAAAACAATGAAGGTAGCCAAGAACTTTCCTTTACTACTAACCCCCTCAAAAAAGTGCAATTGTCAGCTCTACAATAGCACTATTCATCTCTATAGTACCCTGCCCAGCTGCCAAAAGAGTTGAGCTTTTTTGTTTGAAGCACCAATCTTTCTCCCTATAAGTCCAAAAAAAGAATGGAAAAAGTCCGTGCAAAGATAACTCGTACTCCTATTTGCTGCAAAAGTTTCAAGAAAGTATCTTTAAAATCGATTTGTCCCCTGTAGGAACAAATTGTTCTTTAGGGGTTAAGGTAAGGTAGAGGCACCCAATTCCGATCAAATAAGCCAGTTGGGGACTCAAATGACATTCTATGTCAAAATTTTTTTGGTAGAAAGATGCCGAATTAGGAATGAAACTCAACAAACATTTTTTCAAATTTAATCTCAAAGATTTGGAATTGATATAGAATTTAGAAGCCCAAAAACCATCGCAGCCCATAATCAAACTATAGAGTAGGTGAGATTTGGTGCCTTCCTTTGCCCAATGCCAACAATCAAGAGTGAGTAAAAAGAGAGAAGACATGCCATGGATAACCAACTCATGAAGGTACCCAATGCCGATCGGCCTTGTTCAACTTACGAGGCAAGGCCACCAATGAGAGTTCAATTGAGGTGGAGCAACCCAAAATCGCACACTTCGTGACCAAATGCCAATCATGACTGGAATTTTCAGATTTTGAGTTCTCGGTTTTGAATCGCTTCATGCACCGTTTCATAAATTTTCATGCCATGCATACTCTACTAATCGGAATTGGGTGGCTGATCGGATTTGGTTGCCTCTACCTTAGCACAACCCAAAACCGACCAACAACCCAATACCACCCCTTCTATATTTTGGGAGAAAATGAAGACTTTTATGACATCACTTGCAGATATATCGGTAAGACTGAGGCGGTGGCATCGGTAAGAGTTTTAGCTTTGAACCCGGCCCGTCACATGTGGCAGTGGATGGTTGCGATTTATCTTGAAAAGTGCGCCCGGCCTCTCGTTTCCGCACGTTTCTTACGTGGATAGATTCATGGCTGTTGACGGGCACGACGACCAACGATCGATAGTTTCCTAGACTCACAACGCCGGGATGTACACTTTTTGGATCACGGTTATTGGTCTAGGCTGCAGCCACAGGGAAGAGAGACATGGAAATTTCTGGTAGTGTAAAGCTTAGGAGCTCGGGAGTTGGTTCGATTTTGATAGCAGGCTTTGGAGGTGAAAATTGGAGGAAAGGTGAGGGTCCTAGTTGGTTTTTGAAGCGACAAGGTTGAGGCAGTAGACGTTTTCGGTGTCTGCTTCTCTTGATTTGGTGAGGTTTTTGGACGGGATGTCGGACAGTTTTCATTTGGATCCGTTGGCCGGGCTGCCTGATCACACGTTGGAGAGCATCTTGACGCGCGTGCCGTTAGCTTCAGTATGCGCCGCGCGCTGCGTCTCCAGGCGGTGGCGTGCTCTCACGACTTCTGCTACGTTTCTGGCGGCCTACAGCGAGCGGGAGGAGCAATCCGAGAGCTGGCTGTATGTGAGCAGCTACCGGTACAGAATTACGGACATTGCGTCGTCTCTTCCGAGGGAGACGCTCTCTGCTTCTAGGACAGCAGGGCACTGTTACGGCGCTGGTGGTGTCGCGTACATTCTCTCGGAGTGTCGTGTGCGCTACAAGCTCTCCACGTTGCATCCCTGCTGGGAGGAAACACCTGCGCTCACGCAGAAGCGGATCCTTCCAGTCATCGGAGCCGTCAAGAACCTGCCCAACGGCGCGCACAAGATCGTCTGCGCGGGCGGATCGCGTGAGGTTGCGGGGAAGTTGGAGCCGGTCTCCAAGGTGGAGCTCTTCGACTCCGAGGCGAACGCGTGGGAGGAGTGCGAGGGCGTGCCCGCGGAGTTTCAGGGACTTGCGTGCTTGGGGTCCGTCACCGCCGTCGTCTGCCATCGGAAACTGTACCTCTTCCACATTTACTCCGGCATTGTAACCTCCTTCGACGTCGTCACGAAGCGGTGGAGCAAGGTCGTGACTCTGCTGCCGCCGAATATGGAGTACTGCTACCTCGCAGTCCGCCACTGCGAGCCCTTGCTTGTCGGGGTGAGCAATGAGAACAACAGTTTCGTGTTCCGCGGCTGGAAGGTGGATCGCGATTCCATGGAGTACACCGGCGACCCCCGCCCTGTGCTGTGCCATTTCGCAAGTGTGCAATTCTCGGTGGATGTGCCGAAGAAGTCTACTCGAGAGGCCGCCTGCTCGCTGGCCGAGACGTCCATCGCCGTCTCGTACACTCCCGGAATTCCTTTGCAGCCAATCTTTAGCAAGTATTTAGTGTCTGTTGGAGCCTACTTCTCCAGACGATTCTCACGAATCACCGAAGTTGTCGACAATGTGCGGGTATTCTGGAGAGCGATCAATTAAGGAGCATTTCCACTATTTGCTGAAGACTCAGTAGAACAGGGAAGTATTCTCATGCTTTGCCATGAAGCCTTGGTTATGGACGATATCTGTAGGTCTATTGTGGGTTAATAAGTGGAAATTTGTATCTAGCATAGATGGTTACCCAGCGTGTAGCAAGCATTTACAAGCCATCTCCGAGGAACTTTTAGAGGCGGAGCAGGATGAGGTTTTTTTTTTTTTTTTTTTTTTTTTGCGATCTGAGGCCAAATTGGCGATTTTTTTTTTCTAAAAGAAGAATATTCCCGAAAAAAGTGGGAAATTTGTGATTTTATATCGCCAAATTCTTATTGATGACCATTATCGTATCGCCATACTGCCACTAATGAAGAGGGGGAACTCTATTCCGTTGCCAAAAAGATGTACAAATCTATGTTTTTCAAAGAAGAATTCTCCAAAATAGATATTTATGAAGAAAATTTGATTTTAAGTGGTTTCAGAAGTAATTTTGTGCTGCCAAAGTTGCCGTCTCCTCAAAATTTGTGTCGCAACTCTGGCAAAAACTGTGAAACAAAAAAAAAAAGCCCTGATGAGCATCTACCAGGACCGGCGCCACCAATATCAATGCAAGTAGTGGCGATTTATAGCAACATCCATGAAATGGGGTTGCGATGCAAGGTATGCATATGATATTCAACACTAACTAAAGATTCTCTGAGGCTTTGTGAGCTCATCGGCGAGAAACTGAAGTTGCTCAAGCTTCATGAGAGACAAGAACGAGAAAGAGGAGAGTGCGCTGCTTGCATAGTTGATTGTGAAGATCAGCTCTTTACTGATCATGATTTCAACCTAGATTTGAAGCTGGTGGACAATCACATAGGCCCAAAAGATGATTTCAATCACAACAAAGTAAAGAAAGATCTTGAAGCAAAGTATGTACATAGACTCGGTTTTTGCACTACACTTGAAAAGTCACTCAAAAATTTGTCCACCGCCCTTTTGTAGCCAAAACAGCTACAATTTGATCATGCATGCTAGCATACAATCTCTTACACTCTTCTATACTAATAGTAAAGAAAACTTCTTGCACTCGCTCCCGTAATTAAAGAATACCATTAGAAGGAGTAGAATAGGAATTCAATTGCCGTTTGAGTGAAGCCCATACATATTCAATAGGATTTAGGTCAGGGGATTGTACTGTACAATAGGGTGACATTCAAATTGGCCGTTTAGTAGTTCCAAGGATAGTGTCCTACACTGCTGCCAACTTTGACACCCTCCCCAAAGCTGAGAAATTGTTATTTTACCATGAAAATTTGGGGACAGCATCATCTTTATGTTGAAAATATGCATACCAAATTTCAAGTCCAGGAGACTTATACAAAAAAACTTATGCAAGATCTACCAACATGGGATAGTTGTGAGAAAAGTGTCACAGCTGCCAACTTTGACACCCTCCCAAGAATTGAGGAAATTTTTTTTGCACATGGAATTTTTGGAGCAAAAACATTTTTATGTTTTTTACATGTGTGGAAAATCTCAAGTCCAAAATAACCATACAAAAAATAATATTCCAAATCTACCAACATGTGTAGTTTTGAGAAACAAAGGGGAAAACCATTTTACTACTTCCAACTTTGACGCCCTCCTTAGGATTGAATTTTTGTTGATACATAGTGAAATTTTTGGCACAAGATCATCTCTACGCTGGTAACATGTGGGATAAATTTCAAAGCCAAAAGATGTACACAAAAAAAGTTATTCCATATCTATCAACATGTGTAACTATGATAAACAATTTGAAGGTCATATTGAAAATGTCAAAATATCTTTGACACCTCATGCTTTTTCATTGAACTCAATCATGTGAGTAAGCCACCAAACATAAATGCTTCTCAAAAAGATCAATAACATCTAAATGAAGAAGTGAAGAGGTGTTCCATGCAGAAGAATCCACTTGGCCATAAAGTGTGCATTAGACACATGACAAAAAATTTCTTCTAAATATCTATTGAACACTATGTAGAGGGAATGGTGTGTGTGATTTGTGATAGACTGAATGTTGAGACAATCCTCAAAACAGAGAGTGTTGTATTGTGGGATGCATGAGTGTTGATTCACATTGGGCATACATGATGAGTGATTAAGAGCAAAACGATTTTTCATGTATGCATATGGGCTTGTGTTTTGGCGACCCCTCTCTCTCCTCTCTGCTCCACCGCCTTGGCTCCCTTCTCTCCTCCTTGCTCTGCTCCAGCCCTGTTCTCCTTCCTCTGCCAATTGTCACCTCTCAATCCTACAACCCCCTTTGCTCTGCTCTAGCCCCTTGGCCCCCTTCTCTCCCCCTTGCTCTGCTCTAACCCCTACTCTACTGCTGTAGCTAGCATCACGCACTCTATAAGTTTATGATGGCAATTTCAGATGAAATTCGTGCTTGCATCATAGGTTTGAGTGAGGGAGGATTTACAGGAGTTCAAATTGCAGCTACTATTGGAGTTCCTATTAGAACAGTTACAAGGTTAGTAAAAACATTTAGAGAAGATGGAACCTACAAGCGCAAACCTTGCGGTGGAAGTCACGCTAAAAAGCTTAGTGATAGAGATGTTCGTAGTATTGTGCATTACTCAAAAATTCATCGTTGCTCTTCACTCTCAGAGATTACCAATGCATGTCCTACTCAAGTGTGTAGACGTACTATTCAAAGGGTCTTACATAAAAATGGCATTTTTAATCGAATTGCAGTCAAAAAACCTTTTTTGACACCTCGTTACATGTCTCAACGATTAGCTTTTGCTCAGAAGTACCGTGGATGGAGTGCAAAAGAGTGGGAGCGTGTTGTTTGGACAGATGAATCTACTTTTGAAATTGGAAAAAATTCTCGGCAAATTCATGTTTGGAGAAGTGCATACGAGCGATATTCATCAAGTTGTCTAGCTCCTACTTTTAAAAGTGGAAGGACTTCTTTAATAATTTGGGGCGCATTTGCCGGAGGACAAAAGTCAGAACTTGTCTTTGTGCCTAAAGGTCAACGTTCTGCTAAGGATTTTATAGAAGTGGTTTACGATGCCAAATTGGTTCATTTCATGGGTCAAGTTCCACAAGGAGTGCTTATGGAAGATGGGGCACCCGTCCATAGGAGCAAAATATGTGAAGAATGGAGACAAAGTCACCTTCTTGAAAAGCTCAACTGGCCTGCAAACTCTCCCGATCTCAATCCAATCGAGAACGTTTGGAGGATGTTAAAAGATGTTGTGCAACATGGCAAACAATGCCCTAGAAGCTTAGATGTGTTGAAGGTAGTTCTTGAAAGAGAGTGGAAGTTAGTCAATGGTACAAAGCTCCTTCAACTATGTCATTCTATGCCCTCTAAGTTACTAGCAGTGATTGACGCTAATGGAGGACACACACGTTGGTAGATATGGAATAACTTTTTTTGTGTACATCTTTTGGCTTTGAAATTTATCTCACATGTTACCAGCGTAGAGATGATCTTGTGCCAAAAATTTCACTATGTATCAACAAAAATTCAATCCTAAGGAGGGCGTCAAAGTTGGAAGTAGTAAAATGGTTTTCCCCTTTGTTTCTCAAAACTACACATGTTGGTAGATTTGGAATATTATTTTTTGTATGGGTCTTTTGGACTTGAAATTTTCCACACATGCAAACAACATACTAAAAAGTTTTTGCTCCAAAAATTTCATGGGCAAAAAAAATTTCCTCAATTCTTGGGAGGGTGTCAAAGTTGGCAGCTGTGACACTTTTCTCACAACTATCCCATGTTGGTAGATCTTGCATAAGTTTTTTTGTATAAGTCTCCTGGACTTGAAATTTGGTATGCATATTTTCAACATAAAGATGATGCTGTCCCCAAATTTTCATGGTAAAATAACAATTTCTCAGCTTTGGGGAGGGTGTCAAAGTTGGCAGCAGTGTAGGACACTATCCTTGGAACTACTAAACGGCCAATTTGAATGTCACCCTATTGTACATGCCACTCTAAGACACAAAATGATTGCCTTCCAAACCAATCTGAAACAATCTTTGTTGAATGAACACTAGCATTGTCTTGTTGGAAAATAACTTCCTCAACATTGAACTTCAAATCTCGTAATGTAGAATACAAATCTTACTCTAAAATCCCAATATAGCCTCTAGCATTTAAACAACCCTATATATTGTGCAATGCCCCTAATCCTTTAGAAGCCAAACAACTCCAAAGCATAATGCTGCCTCCACCATGTTTAAGAGTTTGATTGACAACACTACAAGAATGTTTTTTTTGTCTTCAATCCAACACCAAGTTCTTCCATCTAAGCTAAAACGACATATTCTGGTTTCATCACTAAATACCGCCCGCTCCCAATTACTCACTGTCCAATCTTTGAGATTTTGAGCATGTTGAAACCTTGCTTTGATGTTCTTCTCACTTTAAAAAGGCTTCTCAATTTTTCTAAAAGAAGACAATCCTTGTTCTCTCAACGCATTCCTCAAGGTATTATCATATATTTCTATACATGTCTCTCTTCTGAGCACTTTTGCAACCTTTGTTGCAGTTTCTAAACCTCCAATAGTTACTAAACGTGAAGCATACCGCTTCTCCCGCTTTGTAAGGACTTTAGGACGACCTCTTTTAGACAAGTCTAAATTGTGAGAGTGACGCTTTCTCACTTTATTAAGTGTAGATTGTGATAAACCCAAGCTTCTTGCAATCTTTCTACTGCTATTTCCTTTTTCTACCAAAGCTACAATATTTTCTTCTTTGTCTGTAGAAATCGACCTCATCCTTTGTTACAACTTCTACAAATCACAAGAAGTGTACAAGACAATCTAGTACAAACCCAAATTTTTTTTTTATCAAATTTCATGAAAAAACAAGAACAAACAAGTTACTGAAGAAAATAGCAAGGAAGGCCTCAAAAACTGAGTGTATGCACTCTCCAAGATTTCCTCTCTGTGCTTTCCGGATCACTTTATTGACCTCAGTCGAGCATTGCACCAAACCTCAGCCTCGGGTGGGTCCATTTTTCTGGCCCTACCCATTTTAGGGTCCTAGAGGCTTTTTTTGGTTTTTTTTCTTTCAAAATTGAGGCATGCGGCCCCAAATTACCTCACGTAGTTCATCCATGGATCAAATAGGGCCCCCCTCCAATACAAAAATAGAGGCCGGTTTTGTCCCTACCCTCCCCCACCCTTCCAAGCCTGAGGCTTGGTGCAACGCTCAATCAGGGTATTTAGGCAAATCCGTGCTTTCCTCTCTGTCATTCATTCAAACCTTTTGGAAGATGATGATGTCATCATGACACCATGTCAAAGTGAACTTGAGGTTCTTTTTCATCCGTATCCTACATCCACTAAAAATCTCATTATTTTTTTACCAAGTGGCTTTGAATGTCCTTGTCCATATCCCCAGTTTTTGGAGTGACTGTACAACACCCAACCCCACTTCCTTACAGAGTGTGAAATGGAGGGGTTGTAAGTGATATTTTTATGTCAAGTGGGGAGTTGTACATAATGAACCTGTGGGTAAGACTGGACAAAAATAAGTCTAAAACACATTCGGGTATGGTAGTATGGTTAGATGACATGTGGTGGTTTCACATCAACTAAGCATAAAACATGTAAAGCTATTGATCTGCTCAATAATGTAGTGCACTGATGTTCACATACAGTGACAAACAAAACCGGGTACAGTTTTTACTCACTTCCATTCAAAAAATCATACCATGAGTATAGGTGGGCAAAACCGAAATGTGTACAAATCAAAGTTGTAGTACATGATGTATTACACAATGCTGAAAAGTTTGAGGTGGAGTTGAATTGTGGTTTGGAAGATATCAAATGCCAAAATAGAGTGCCTTCATACTCACTTTTGTTCAAGATTGGTATAAGAGCTTTCAAAATATACACAATTTGGAATGAAGCCAATTTTCTTTAGTGTTGTCTTTATGGTATTGTAAACCATCATCTTGAACATGTGTACGCCTTTCATCAATGGAAATCAACCTTTGTGTGCTTGAGATAAATCTCAAATTGTGGAAAAATAGATTTTTCCTTGTGAGAATGGCATTTGATAATCCTTTGTAGAATTGATAGCATGGAATATTAGTGGACATCATAAGTGACACACGTGAATCAATATTGGCCATTATTGCATGTATTTCATTTTGTATTTGAATTTTTTTAGTATTCAATAAACTCCTTTATAAACTTGATTATTTATATTGGAATGATGTGATGGTTTTCTTCTTTGCTTATTGATGTGACAATGCTCATCAATGGAAGCTTTCCATTCACCACTTTGATTTCACTTACTTGCCTTTTGATGACTTCGTATCATAAAATACTTGATGCTCCATTTTGCCATTTTTTTGGTTTTCATACCAAAAATAGTTTTAATTGCATTCTTGGCCTCACTACATCGTTCCGTGACTATAATTGTTTTACTATAGTGATGGTCTACACTATAGTCACGGAATGGTGTAGTGAGGGCTGAATATTAGAGAGAGCAGAAAATTAGTGTTGGTGTTATTTATCATATATTCTCAAAGATTCTCAATATAATGAGTATCATCTAAGATATTGAGTTTCGGCAGTGGCAGTGTGAGTTAGAGTGCCGGCTCCTTTGTGTAGCATACAATCAACTTCACAACAACCCTATTTGTTCACATTATAACAATCAACTCCCTCTACAGATTCAAGACAACCATTATGAGTGAAGTGGCTGTATTATCCCCTAAGAGCCCAAGTGCACGTGGGGCGTACGTTTTGGATTTTGGGCAAGTTCCTACAATTCAAAAAAAAAAAAAAATCTACGAAATTCTTACACTAGATTGCCCATGATAAGAGTTTCATGGAGATTTATTTATTTATTTTTGGATTCATAATTTGAAAGTTAGTACCACTCAAAGTTAGAAATGGGGACTCCAGGTAGCTCCAAATTTTTGCTAGAAGTCTCTATTGACATTGAGATTTTCCATACATGTAGAGAATATTACATTCTTTGAAGATGTCAAAATAAATTCTTGTCTTTAGTGTAAAAAAACATTTTAACACATTTTTACACATTTTGGAAAAGCGAGTTAAAAAAAACTTCATCTTTTTTACATAAAACCTAGAGATCTTCATATTTTGACTTTTTGTTTTTTCTATAACAATATGTGGTGTAAACCTCCTTATTGACCGTTTAGATTATCATTCTAAAACATAATAATTTCTCAAAAAATAAATCATGAATTGACAATTTTTGATCCTCCACTCCTTGCACACTTGTTTTGAATATGCTACACCCCTTCTCTACCTCTAAAAATTGTTGAATACGGAATTAACATCATGCTCAACACAATGGTAAAAGATTTAGACCTTGTGTAGTGCAATAATTTAATATCAAGTGAAGTCTAAGCCTGCTAATCCACTCAATGCAGGGAAGAAAATGAACCATTCTCTTGACTTCAAACACTACAATCTTTCAATCCGTCTGGTTAAAGTGTATGAAATTTTGTGAGTATGTTACTTAGTAAGTCTTTACGGAGATACTACAATTAAAAGGATAAATATAAGGTTTTGTTTCCTTCCTTACCTAGTGCAGTAGAATCAACAATTTTGAAGTGTTTTTGGTGTGAAATCATCACGAGCTTTTAGAGGATAACCCCTAAATTTCCAAGAGTCCCATTGGGGGACTCTAGAAGGTTTGGGCAGGTTCCTCCTGCGTCAATTTATAACATTATTTTTTGAAATTTTTACAGTAGATAGACATTATGAAAAGCTTTGTGTGAGTCCAATTTTCTCTTGAATCCGACATTTTATGAAAAAGTTATAGGGTTTTGAAGTTCAAATGGGGGGAGAGGGTACGTCCAGCAACTCCAAAAACTTTTGCTATAACACTCTATTGAATGTGAGATTTACTATACTAGCTAATAATATTATTTCTTTTCGTGTTGTCAAAAAAAATTCTTGTCTTAAATGAAAATAAACATATAAATCCAAGTCAAACATTTTCACACATTATCGCACATTGTCGAGCAAGGTACCAAAAAAATTCTTCTTTTTCACATTAAACTTTGAGATCACCATATTTTTTACTCTTTATTTTTTCCGCAGCATTATGTAGTGTAAGCCTTCTCATTTATAATTTGAATTCTCATTTTAAAACATACTAAATTCACAAAAAAAATATAACGCAAATTGACAATTTTTGAACCTCCACTCCTTGCACAATTATTTTGACTATGCTACACCCTTTCTCTACCTCTAAAAATTGGAGTACGAGGAACTTATATCATGCTTCACATGATGGAAATGGATTTAGACCTTGTGTAGTGCAAAAGTTTGACACCAGGTGAAGTCAAAGTCTATTGATCTACTAAACGTAGGGAAGAAAATGGACCCTTTTTTCTATTTCAAACACTATAATATTTCAATCCGTGCGGTCAAACTTTATGAACTTTTTTGTGTAAGTTACTCAATAAGTCTTAATTGAGATCCTACGATTAAAACTTGAAGTAAATTTTTTGTTTTGCCCTTACTCATTGCACTAAATCGGGAAGTTTTGAAGTTTTTTGGGTGTGAAATTGTCGAAGAAATTTAGGGGTTAACAGATGCTATTATAAAGGGAGTTGATTGGCACTTGTTGTAAGAAGTGGCATGCACCCAATGTACTAAGTTACACAGTAGTTTTATTGACATGTGTGGAAAATGAACTCTCAGTGATTCTCTTGATCACACTTAGGGCCGCTTCACACTATGCCCAAGTCGAGTGACCATCCGTCAAAATGAGTGGCCAAACTATGGCGAGAGGCCAAACTTTTTTGCCAAAAAAATGCATTAAATAATGTAGATTGAAGGTTTGGCCGGTCGTGGTATGAAGCCCCAAAGGCCAAGTCCAAAGTCTAAACCCCATATTATTACGCCAAAAAAATCAGCAAAAAAATTAGCCAAAAAAACCTAGCCAAAAAAATTCGGCCTCTTTCATCCAACGGTCCAGATCTTGTCAAAAAAATTTATTGTTTTATTAAAAAATTCAACGGACTCTTGATTGTAGTTTGGGTCTGTTATATTGGGCGACCCAAGTTTTGCTCGAGAGGCCGTCGCTCTGGCACCAAAACAGCCCAAATGTGCTACCATGTAGGACGACGACCTTTGGAGTTTGGGCACAAGTGTGAAGGCCCAAGGTCCAGACTTTGGCCATTCTAGCAATCTCATTGGTGGAAATCGACGGCCACTCAACTTGGACACCAAGTGCGAAGCGGCCCTTAGTACCATGCAGTAATTTTTTCAACCAAAGTCACTAATTTGAATACGATAAAAAAACAGAACATCTGTTTGTAATTAGTCTCACAAGCACTGAAAGGTAAAATCATTGTAGCAGGTTTTCTCAAACTTCATAAGCTTGAAATGGTAAGCCTCTTTGAAAATTGTGGGAGTAAATCACGCAAGGAGATTTGGATAGGATTTTGGAAAACGTGGATTGTTATGATGATCAGATGATGGGTGACATTGGTAATGAATTATATGGACTACTAAGTTAGAGCATAACCACTGGCCATATGCCATCACCTAGTACAGTAGTAGCCTCCTCTTAGATAATATCCTGAATCCTCTATTTTTAGGATTTTCAAGCTCTAATCAGGAAAAACCAAAGTTGACTGGAGGGCGGTGACTTGCATAAGAGCATCCATAGTGGATGCATGGCCAAGGAGTAGCTGGGCCACTGACCATGTGACTTTCAATTTGAGGTCTGCACGGCACTAAGCAGAGTGAGCAGATGACAACAGGCCCTGATTTTTGGTCAAAATTAGTTCCCTATTTTAATCATTATTATCTAATAGTGGAGTCCTTGGGTTTTAGTTGAGTGATAAGAAGGGGTTTTCAACGTAGATGGAGATCACTCTCTATTCTAACTACCAAGACTCCTACACTATCATAACTACCAAGACTCCTACACTATCACAATTGCCTGATAGCATTGCTCAAGATGGTGTGGAGCACGGATAAGAATCCGGAGTTGGGCGGGATGCTGAGCCGGTGGGCCTTTTCCATCAGCTCCTGCATTGACAGTGGTAGGCCCTATCCTTTTAAAAAACTATGTGTCACATGTCTGCACCTCTGCATCTGACCTGATCACGTTGATCGGAAATTATGGCATTGAATCTCTACAATAGGTTGCCACCAAGGAGCTTGGTTTTGTACCTCTTTATTTCATGTAGACGGATGTCATGAGAGGGTACGCCAAGGTAGGCCTCTTTTTTCTGGCTTTTAAATATTTGGGAGGTCCATAAGATTTTTTGGAAAAAATGCCAAATTTGGGACCTATGGCTCCAAATTACCCTCAGAGGCTCGACCATGTGGTCTAAATAGGGCCCTACTCCAACATAAAAATAGGGGCCAGGTTTGTCCACACCCCCTTTCCCGCACCATCCGTCTACATGGTTCAAATAGATCCCTTGGTTTTAGCATCCTTGCACATTTAGTGTGAAGAATTTTTGGCGTGGTGCGGAGCTCCCAATGATTAGACCACCGTTGACGTGTCGGTTGGCGCCATGGATAAGGATGCTCTTACCTCCACATGACTCTCACACTATGCCAAGTCAAAAAAAGGAAGTTCTATCCAAAACTCCTTCTGTTGACTCTTGAACGGCTTCGTTAAAATTCTTGCATTTATACAACAAGAGTTGATATTGCAAAGTCATTTTGCCTTCTACGGACGACCAAGTGTTTGAGCCGTGAGCTCCATGCGATGGCCATGACGAAGATGATTATTCAAGTGTTGTGATTCTTTCACCGGCGGACCCAAGCTGCAATTCTCAATCTCGCAATGCCATGGCTTCTTCGTACGAGGGACTTCCTTGTATTCCCGGTTGAGAATAGCAAGTGGTAAGCCGGAAAACGCCATCCCATAGTATGGAAAAAATTACACATATGCAAGAATGGAATAAGATTCTTTCATCTTCAAACCTCTCTAAGCTATACAAGACCTAATTACAACACTACAAAGAATGAAAGAGAGTATTCTAAAATACCATTACCCGTTCTAATTTGAAAACACACCAAATACAATATTATGTAATGGAAAAATTGAAGCAGTACTTGCTAGGACCCCCCAAAATAGCACATAATATTTTGCAACAATACAATACATGTCAGGACTTTATAAACACCTAAAACGCCACTAAACAAAGAAAAAAAATTAGGCAATACCCCTCACGTTCTAAAAACGGGCACATCAAACGTCTCAAGAAAAGTCTGTGGCAACGTACCAATATCCATCACGACGTAAATCAGGGCGCTCAATATGTAATAACTACTGGTTGTGACAAGTCTGCAATACCCATCACAATTCCCAATAATAGGTCACTAACTTGGAATCCATCACTATTTTCTCACTTTCTCACAACAAAGTTCACTCACAATATGTCACAATATGTCACAATTATAAAGCTCTTATGACCAACTAAAGTGGTAACGAAAGATAAAAACCACTACTCTTGGAAGGAGGGGAGGAGGGTTTGTGTGCTAGCCGGCTGGGGTTTGACCACTTGGCTGGTTGAGAGGGATGATATCTCCAAAGCTGCAATTAGCCCCTTCATTCCACAAGGGGGAACGAGGGGGTCATTTTGCCCTAGGCTTTGACACCATCGGCATCTTGACTCTTGTTGAATGTGAAAGCCCAAAGACCGGACCAAGGCCAATTTTGAGGCTTTAGACCATTCAAATTGCTAACAACACTTTGGCACCTTGACGCTTGGTCCGAATGTAAAATCCCTCAAGAGAATTTTTTCATGACCGTCATAGCTGTTTGTTAGAGTTTAAGGGTTGCTTGTACTTGTTACCGCATTGTAAATAGTTGAGGTAGATTTTGAGGGAAAGAAAAAAAGGGAGAAAATGGAGAGAGGTGAAAGGAATTTGCGGTATGACGGCCATGAGTCCTATATGTATTGGCAAAGGTTGTTACCAAGTGGTACTATAAGTAAAGGTTTTCAAAAGAAATCAAACATCTCACTCCAAGCATCGTTTGAAAAACCTTGTGTGCTTCATTTGCTTGTGCAACCATTTCTCTACTTCTATCAAACCTTGATAATGTTGACATTGCTTTCAATACTATATGTGTAATCACACCATATGGGAGGCATCATGCATCATCAATATCTAAGATCTCCACTTCTATGTCAAGGAGGCCATCATGCATCATCAATATGTAATCTCTCCACTTCAATGTTAAGTACATTACTTTCATGTGACCTTGAGTGCAAATTTTCCTGTTAAATGAACGTGTTTGGAGTCCATTGCACAAATAACACAATGAAATATAAGGTGAACCCCCCAAAACCAACAAGGTAAGCAATGGAGGGAGGGAGGGAGAGGGAGAGGGAGCGGGAGGGAGGGAGGGAGAGGGAGAGGGCGAGAGAGAGAGAGAGAGAGAGAGAGAGAGAGAGAGAGAGAGAGAGAGAGAGAGAGAGAGAGAGAGAGAGAGAGAGAGAGAGAGAGAGAGAGAGAGAGAGAGAGAGAGAGAGAGAGAGAGAGAGAGAGAGAGAGAGAGAGAGAGAGCCCAAATAATAATCCATTTGCTTTTTAGTGCTAGCCAATAGAATTACAATTTCAATCCAATAAAATTCATAATTGATTCACATTTCATTGGGAACATATGAAATCACTTAGCAAGTGATTTCATATGTTTCCAATGAAACGTGAATCAATTATGAATTTTCAAAGTGTTCTTCCATGTTTAGCCGTTGGCATCCATTAGGTATGCAACAATAAGCGCCAACCAAAAGTAAGGGGTCATGACAAATAGCAAACCTCCATTTGGAATTGAATGGGGTAATGGGATGCAAGTGGGTTGAATATACCCCAATTTTATAACTCTCCGTTACTAGACTTGGTTGGTTATAGGGGCTTATTGTATGTAATACCAATTGGCAATTGAAATACATGCAAATAAAAGTTGGTTGAAGACATAGAAGATCAATGTAGAATTTTGGCTCCCTTTTTTGGTTTTAATACTTCATTTTTCTTACTCTTAATAACTATTCAATTAATGGAAGAGCTTGGTGGTCTCAAAAACTCAAGTTAGAAGTTGTTTAGCTGCTTTTGCAAAGAAAGGAGAGATCATGTTGTACCATGAATCTTAGCCAACCTTTTCTTCTTTGATATGATTATAGAAGTTTAGAGCTATTTAGACTAATTTTTATCATAAAAAGAGGTAAAAAATTATGGTATCTTTACTTTACTCTAGAAATACTTCTATTATTACTCAAATTCCATATGGCAATATACATTCCTAAAAGCACCTACAATTTGTAGCCATAGCATTTTGCACGGCTGAGATTGTTTACCACCCAAGGCCATGACTACCTTGAATTTATTAAGCCTTTAAGGACGATGGCCAAATGTGGTCGTTACGTGTTGTAGATTTGGTTAGCATAATCTATGACACGTGAATTTGGCCATTGTCCTTAAAGGATTAAGTAGATTGACTTGAATATAATTTGGATAAGTGACTGAAGATCATTTTGCACTTGGATGTGTAGACAAATGTTTGGGTTGGTCGAAAGGTGTTACAAAGTCACACATTTGCACGAGGAATGGTGAATATATAAATGACCTAGCATCCAACATGGTGGAAGAAATCATGACAAGGATTGTGGAGGTAAACTATTGTTAGCTAGGAGACGAGAAGTATGTGCACAATTATTTGGTCTTTCACAATTCTTATGAAAATGATCATGTATATTCCTGATATCTATGAGTCATGGCTATAAAGATTAAGGTAATGAAAGTATACTAGTGAAGTGGCATTTTGAATATTTGCAAGCCCCTTGGTGCATATACAAGGTTTTCCTACAATTACACACCTTGACTGCTCATGAACATACGGAACTAAATTTGTGTGTGTGAAATCATTTCTTTCATCTAGTTGGTTTTTGTGGATGTAGGGAGTTTTTGTGGATGTAGGGAGTTTTTGTGGATGTGTAAGTTAACCTCCATGTGCAAATAGACCCTGACTCTGATTTGTCCTGGACTGTGATTGTCCTGTGCATGGTCATTTTGGTTTAGTTGACACAAGATGGAGGCATTATTACAGTACAATAATATGTCCACAAGCAACTCCATTTCATCACGTGTTCCATCTTTGACTTCTTAAATCCGGTCAGTCAGCGACATGTTGTGCATCCAATGAACAAGTCACCTGTTTGCTCCAATCATTTAACATTTATGAAATGCTTCACTTGAAAATAAATAAAAACCAGAGAAGTAATTTGTTGTAATTCAATGACATACTTGTTCCAACCCCTTTCATCATTAACCCTTTAACCCCTAAATTACCAAGAGTCCCCTCGGGAGACTCTTGAAGGTTCAGGCAAGTTCCTCCTCTGTTAATTTATAACATTATTATTTGAAACTTCTTGTAGATGTACATTCCTAAAAGCTTTGTGTGAGTCCAATTTTTCCTCAATCCGACATTTTGTGAAAAAGTTATAGGGTTTTGAAGTTCAAATGGGGAAAGGGGGCACGTCGGGCATCTCCAAAAACTTTTGCTAGGACACTTTGTTGATTGTGAGATTGTCAATCACAGCAAATAATATGATTTCCTTTCATATTGTCAAAAAATCTTTTGTCTTTAGTGAAAACAACATACTAATCCAAGTCAAACATTTTCACATATTGTTGCAAATTACCAAAAAATCTTCTTCCTTTCCACATCAAACTTTGAGATCTTCATACTTTTTATTTTCTCCACGGCATTATGTGGTGTAAACCTTTTCATTGACCATTCGGATTCTCATTCTAAAACATATTAAGTTCACAAAAAATTAAAACGTGAATTGACAATTTTTGAACCTCCACTCCTTGCACAATTTTTTTGAATAAGCTACACCCTTTTTTTACCTCTAATAAATGGTGTACAAGGAACTAATATCATGCTTAACATGGTGGTAATGAATTTAGACCTTGTGTAGTGCAAAAATTGGACACCAAGTGAAGTCAAAGTCTATTGATCCACTAAATGCAAGGAAGAAAATGAGCCCTTTCTATACTTTAAACACTATAATCTTTCAATTGGTGCGGTCAAAGTTTATGAAATTTTTGTGAGTATGTTACATAATAACGCTTAATCGAGATCCTACGGTTGAAACTAGAAATCAAACCTTTGGTTTTCTTCCTTACCCATTGCATCGAAGCAAGCAATTTTGAAGTGTTTTTGGTTTGAAAATGGCTTGGTAATTTAGTGGTTAAGGACAATGGTCAATTTTGGTCTCTAACACAATCTTCAAGTTTTGTAGATTTGGTCAGAAAAATCTACTACCCTTGTAGATTTGTTAGCGACGAGATTCGACTATGGTCCTTAAAGGGTTAACATAATTTTGTAAAAATTTAAAATAATATAATGCTAGACTTTATGATTGTGGATGAAAATTTATAGATGGAAAATGAGATGAAATATTGGATGTAAGTGCCATAAGATTGTAAGACACTATGCATTTAATTGAATAGATTACTCATGTGGCTTCCTTCCTTCAAATAGACGTCTTTCTTTGAGTACACACTGTATCCTTTACTCATATGTGTTGAAACTAAGAGTACTGGTAATAGTGTTGTTTTCAGTAGATGTGCAGCACCTCTTGAAAGAGCCTAACTGACTTTCTGAAATAACTCTTTGTCCACATCCATCATTAGATTAACACAACAATTCTCTGTCTTGCACCCCTGCTTTCCAGGCAACTTTCCAAAAAACTCCATATATTCAGAACACCAAAAGTCTGTAAACCTCCGTGTTATTCACACAAACAATCGTCCAAATGCACTAGGAAATTACCTGAGATTACTTTCACCTGTTTTTTATAGATTTAAAAATTGAATATATTTGACCAAGATATATTTGACTCACCCCATTATAATTGTATGACAAGGGCAGGGTAAACAGATGGGTTTCAACATAGTTTGTTTTTAGACATTCACACAGTTCAACATCCTACAAAACATATATAAGGGCCACTTCAGGCCGAGTCGAGAGTCCATCCATCAAAATTTCTGCCCAAACTATGGCGAGAGTCCAAACTTTTGGATTAAAAAATAAAAATAAAAATAATTTATTGAAGCCTTTGGGCGGTTGTGGTGTGAAGCCCCAAAGCCCAAGTCCAAAGTCCAAACCCCATATCATTATGCCAAAAAAATCAGCCTAAAAAAATCAGCAAAAGAAAATGAGCCAAATAATGAGCCTGAAAAAAATCAGCAAAAAAAATTGAGCCAAAAAATTTCGCCTGTTTCATCTGACGGCCTAGATCTTGTCAGATTTTGATTATTTCATTGAAAAAATTGACAGACTCTCGAAGGAAGTTTGGATCGACTAAAAACGGCGATCCAAGTTTTGCTCGAGAGTTCGTTGCCTTGGCGCCAAAACTCTCCAAAAGTACTGCCATGTAGGCACATTGGAAGACGACGGCCTTTGGACTTTGGCCTTTGGTGTGAAGCCCAATAGGCCGGACTTTGGCCATTCAAGCAATCTCATTGGTGGAAACCGACGGACTCTTGACTTGGGCGTTAGGTGTGAAGCGACCCTAAGATCTTTGGAAAAATTACAAATTTGGGGATTGACTTCTATAAAGTGAACAATCTTAGTAGAATCAAGAATTTTTAAAAAAGTTTTCAAAATAGAAAAACAAATTTCTCAAGATTTGGACACATATAAAATATTTGCTTAATTATTTTAAAGTCGCCTTCCTTGTAACGTGGAATCGCCAACATCAATCCATGAATTGAAACAAACTTGCAATCATCCCTCCTATAAGTTATAGCCAAATCTGACGCCAACGGATGGAGGTGGAAAGAACTTAGCAATTGTCAAAATTAACTTAGAAGTGAGTAGAGGGCTTTGTAACTTCAACCACCATTTGATGTCGGATCCCTTGAAAAGCTACATTGGGCACAACTCTATTTAAAATTATGTCATGCGCTCAAGATTCCCTAATTCTGATTCATATGGGGTCTATAGAGGAGGTGGTAAGATCTTAGTAAATGTAAAAAGCTAGTTTAGAATTGAATAGAGGGCTTTGTAACTTCAATAGTTGGTTGATGTCAAATCCCTTAGAAAAACTACACAAGGGACGACAATCTTGAAAATTTTGATATGCGCTCAAGATTGGTTGATGTTCAGATCCCTTTGGAAACTACACAAGGCACGACAATCTTGAAAATTTTGATATGCGCTCAAGATGCACCGATTCACATGCAATCAAAATGCCTTGATTTATATGCAAAGGGTTGGATGGAGTATTGAAGTTAGAAGAAGTAGAGAGATAGTTGCTCAAACAAAGAAACACACAAAGAAATACAAACAATGCTTGGAGTGAGATGTGCCTTCTTTTGAAGGCCTTTACTTATAGAAGAACTTGGTGGCAAGCTTCTGCCAACACATTGGACACATGGCGGTCCAACATCATGTGTCTATCCACGTGTCCCTTGCCAAATAAAGCATGGGACACATGGCTTATAGACTTCATGCAACTACCCATGTATCTTTGCTTATTCCATGCATGACACGTGGGTTGGTCCTAGGGTGATCGCAAACTACGTTCGCCCCCTAGCCGTTGTACAAATGTACAATAAGTACAACTTGTACAACTTGTACAATATTTGAAATCTCGAAATTCCTGGAGGGTTTGATGGGTATCTTTCCTATTGTGCACATGGTGGATTTGTCGTATCTATTAACATCCAATTACAATTCACACATAGAGGATTTAAAAAAAAACTGTGACAAAATAGGGAGTATAATCTTCAATACAAGAAATGAGGAGAAAGAATTTGTTTTTTTCAAAATTCAATTGTTGGCTCATATGCACCAATAGTCCTTGTATCTAATTCCAATTTTTTTTTAGAAAAAAATAACTTTAAACTCATGTTTTGGGACTTTTCAAAAAAATCACATTTGTTACATTTTGGGTCAATTGGCTATCAATTAACATACTTAAATAGTGGAATATAGTAGCCAAAGAGTAGAGGATCATATATAGTTTTTTAAAACGTAAAATTTCTATCAGTAAGTTCACATAATGAGTACAAACATGTGAATTCTGCATTGGGACCGTACAAATATTTTATATTTGTATTTATTATAAGGTTTTTTTTAATGCAATAAATGTTTTGATTCTTAATCTTCAATATATGCAAGATGTAGGGCTATACCAACTAATTTTCCTCCAAAATATAAAATAATCTAGTCTAAAATTGAGTACAAACTTGCACCATGCCTTGAATTGTGCCTTGGATAGAAATTCATATAAGCGTAGTGTGCTTTCACCCCCTACCTCTTTGACCATGCCACATGTCAATTCACCTCTCTCCGTTTTCTCTCCTTTTACTTTTACTTCTATATATATCTCAATGCATAACTATTTACACCACCGTAATAACTACGAGCAACTCTAAACTCCAACATTCCCACTTTGCGAGTAGTTACCTTCTTGCAATCTCATTTTCTTTGGTAACATTTGATGCCGCTTTTTTGCAAGTGACTTTGTCAACACATTGGCTACCATGTCTTCTGTTGGACAATACTTCAAGCTTATCTTGTCGCTTTCCAACTTCTCGCAAATGAAGTGATTTTGCACATCAATGTGCTTCGTACGTAAGTGGTGTGTGGGGTTCTTTGCAAGAGCTATGTACCCTTGGTTGTCGCACATGATGGTCATTGCTTCTTCTTGAACAGACCCTACATCCACCAAAAGCTTGCGAAGCCAAATGGCCTCCTTCGTACATTGGCTGGTTGCGATAAACTCCGCCTCCATCGTGGACAGTGCAATGGTGGGTTGCCTCTTGCAATTCCATAAGATGGCACCACCTCCAACAAAGAATACATACCCCGTTGTCGAACATTGCTCGTTTGCATCTCCGACCCAATCCGCATAACAATACCTCCTCAAAGCAATGCCTTTACTGCCAAGACACAATTTGTGGTCCTTCGTACCTTGCAAATACCGCATGATGCGCTTTACAACACTCCAATGTGACGGAGCAGCCCTAGACATGAATTGGCTCATCATGCTCACTGCAAATGCAAGGTCGTGCCGTGTTGCTATCATGGCATATATCAAGGATCCAACTCCACCCTTCTATGACACGCCATCCATCTCATCTAGAATGACCCGAAAGTCTTCCTCGGAGAGCTTCAATAGTTTGACATCAAGCGGGGTTCAAATAGGCTTGTATTCCTCCATGTTGAAGCGCTTCAACACCTCCCAATGTACTTCCTTTGGCTCATGGTGATGGTGTGTGTCATGCGGTCAGTCATGAATTTCACACGAAGACAATACTTCAATTCCCCAAGATCGCTCATCTCAAATTCTGTGTTGAGCTCCCTTTGAGCCACGCCAATTTGGCCAAGAGACTAGCCAAGATGATCAAGTCATCCACGTAGATGGGCACTATGAACAAGTACTCACACGTTTGCTTGATGTACAAAGAGTGGTCCGCTTGGCTTCTCGTAAAGTCGTCTTTTGTACAAGAAGTGTCAATCCATTGGTAACAAGCTCTTGGTGATTGCTTTAGTCCATACAACGACTTCTTGAGCTTGCACACAAGAACCTCAAAATTCTTTTATTCAAACCCTTACGGTTGATCCATGTCTTCCTGCAAGTGTCCATTCAAGAATGTTGTCTTGAACACACCTATTTGATGAATCTCCAAGTCCAACGCCACACCAAGCGCAAAAATACACCGAATGGTGGTGAACTTTGGGACGAGAGCAAAGGTCTCAAGGGAGTTGACTACTGCGACTTGAGGGTATCTTTTTACCACCAATCTTGTCTTGTGCTGCACAACTTGGCCCATAGCATCGTTCTTCGTGCAAAACACTGACTCGTACACTACGCTCTTGCAATCCTTTGGAAGAGAAGCCAATTCTTATGTTCCATTTGTCATGAGTAAGTCATACTCCTCTTGCATGGCTGCCTCCCACTTGCTCGCATTTTCCGATCGCAAAGCCTCACATAAGTTCAATGGATCCTCGAGAAATGCAACATTGGCCTATTTTATCTTATGTTGCGGCAAGATGTGGTTCATCCACCACTCTCCAGGTAGTTGCCGTTCCCTCCTTGGATACTGAGGTTCTTGTGTGCTACCCACGTCATGATTATTGTTTGATGATGGTATTGATGAAAGCGCCACGCTTGCACCTTCTTCTTTGACATCCACGGTCTGCTCCTTCACTAAACCACAACCTTCACTACCATCCGAGAGAATTGGTTTGGAAGATTCGTCCACCAAGGAAGGCTCCTCACTACTCCGACTTGGGCCCATCTCCAAACTGTGACCAACACTTGAGCTATCTTCAACAAAAACCACATCACGACTCCAAATGATCTTCTTCGTCTCAACACACATGAGACGATATGCCTTGATGCCCTCCCAATAGCCAAGAAACAAACACTTTGTGCCTTTCGCATCGAGTTTATCTCTCTTTGCATCTAGCACTGTTGTATATGCAAGGCATCAAAACACGCGCATGTGTGCAATGCATGGCTTGCGGCCGCTGTGAGCCTCATGTGGTATAATGGTGACAAGAGCCCTTGTCCGGCACCGATTGTAGATGTACACCGCATTGGTCATTGCTTCCGCCCAAAACGCAAGCTTGAGTCGTTGAACATGGATCATGCTCCTCGCCATCTCCTCAATGGTGCGGTTAGCTCGCTCCGCCACTCCGTTTTTTTGGGTGTATATGCTGTTGATGGTTGCTTCTTGATGCCGTGATGCTTTAAGTACTCTCGAAAATGCCTTGGAGATGAACTCTCCACCATTGTCCGATTGAAACACCTTGATCTTGTGCTCCGATTGCTTCTCCGCAAGGGCCTTGAATTCTCAAGGCACTCCTTCTTTATCTTCTACGTGTACAATCACACCTTCTTTGAAAAGTCATCAATGAAAGTCACAAAGTACCTTGCACTTCCAATGGACGTGGTTCTTATGAGGCCGTACAAATCTAAATGTACAATCTCCAAAGACTTTGTGGCACGAGTCTCTCCATCCTTTGGAAATGATGCCCTATGTTGCTTGCCTTGCACACACCCTTCACAAAATGGCATAGATGACTCATCTTTGTCAAGGGTCATGCTACTTACCATGCTTTGAAGCAAATGCACACTTTTCACTTTCAAATGACCAAGTCGACGATGTCAAAGTTCCATGGCTCCATTCTTGCTTGATGATTCTGCCAAATTTGCCGCATCCACCTCATACACCTTAATAAAGGCTATTAAGTTGGTACATGTTGTCTTCACGAGGTACAACCATAAGTACATCTCCAATATGTGCCCTCATTGGCCACCCATCTTTATTGAATTGCATTTTCATACCGCTTGATACAAGCTTGCTCACGGAAAATAAGTTTGTTTGCAACTTGCGCACCTGGAGGACGTCTTTGATTATCAACCCTAAATGCCCCCTCATGAGCACTTTGACAACAATGGCATCGGCTCCAACGACATCCACAATACTATCATCATCCAAATGCACGTTGCATGATGGAATTACCTCATATGTATCAAATGCTGCCCAATGAGGTGTCATGTATTTTGTGGCGCCTGAATCCAAAATCTACTTACAAATGGACTTGGAATGAGGTCCATCTTGAATTGTAAATGCGTAGTCATCGCCCTCCTCGGTATGTTTGGCATTCTCCTTCTTCTTTCCTTGGTTTACGTTATCACGCTCCCCCTTCTTCGGCTTGAAGCAATTTCATGCAAAATGGCCCAATCTGCCACAATAGTAGCATATCTTGGGGTGGCCATGTGAGGATGAGCTGCCCCCCTTTGTTTTGCTTGGATTCCAAGACCGCATCATTGCCATGGGCCTCCTTTTCCTTGCGCTTAAATACTTCATGCATCATCTGTGCAACCAGTCCACAACGATCTCCCAAAGGTCCCTGGACTCCAACACCATCTCCATCTTGAACTTTCAATGGTTGAAGTTGTCAGCCTTGAACTTGTCGATGACCCCAACACTCTCATTCTCAAATGTGGTCATGTTGACACTCAAATGGCCATGACCAGCCCTTTTATACTTCTAATGTGCACTAATGCACCTCAATTACTAAATTGAGGCCTTTTTAGGCTCCAAGGTGTATGTATGTACCTCAAACACTCAAATCAATCTATTTTAAGGCTCTAATGAAAAACTAAGCACCTTATACACTCAAATCAGCCCCTTCAATGCTCACATGTGCAAATTCAATCAAATGAGTCACTTTTAGACTCAAATATACACCTTTACACCTCATTCAATCCAATCAGCCCCTTATTTGCTCATGCACGCAAATATGGGCATCAATGACTTCAATGAGCTTCACGTAGACTCTAATGTGCAACTAAGCACCTCAATCACATAAAACGGCACATTTAGAGAGAAAACAAACACATATTCTATTAATGAACACTTACAAGATTCAAAAGCTTAAATTTGCACAACTGTTGCTCTTTGTAACTCTTTGTGCCTTTCCAAATTGCCTCAAATGCTCTGATTGAGCCTTTGAGCACTCCTATGCTCCAATTGAACCCTTGTACACCTCTAATGCTTCAAATGAGACCTTGTGCACCTCCAAAGCTCAAAATCAGCCTTCATGCTCCTCAAGCACTCAAAACCTCTCAAGACCTCCTCCAACCAAGTATTACAACAAAACTCTATACTCACAACTCACATTAGTGGGCCTATAACCCATTGAAGTTGAAAAAAGTAGAGAGATAGTTGCACAAGCAAAAAAACACACAAAGAAATACAAACAATGCTTGGAGTGAGATGTGCCTTCTTTTGAAGGCCTTTACTTATAGAAGAACTTGGTGGCAAACTTTTGCCAACACATCGGACACATGGCGGTCCGACATCAGTGTGTCTGCCCACGTGTCGGGCCTTGCCAATTAATGCATGGGACATATGGCTTATAGACTTCATGCAACTACCCATATGTCTTTGCTTATTCCATACACGACACGTGGGTTGGTCCTACCTCTTTGACCATGCCACATGTCAATTCACCTCTCTCCGTTTTCTCCCCTTTTACTTTCACTTCTATATATATCTCAATACATAATTATTTACACCATCGTAATAACTACGAGCAACTCTAAACTCCAACATAGAGGTGGTAAGAACTTATTTAATGTTTAAAGTTAGCTTAGAATTGAGTAGAGGGCTTTGTAACTTTAGCCATGAATTGGTGCCTAATCCCTTAAAAAGCTTTATTGGACACAACTTTGTTGAAAATTCAAACATGCTTTGAAGATGCCGTGATTCACATGCACTGAAGATGTGCAGACTCATATGCATTGAAGATGCCTTATTTCAAATTGCGCTCAATATGTCTTGATTCATCTCTATCAGATGAACAAATATCATGACTTGATTCATGTAAATGCCTCCATGTCATACTCTCCAGCCTCCGTCTTGGCTTAGGCCCAACCTCTAGAAAAGTGCTTCAAGAGGCTGACAATCCATTCCAAATGTGTACGAGAAATATCAGCATATGCGGCTGACATCTATATTAATTGTGATTTAGGAGGCCGTCAACAGTGCTTATAAGTTAGTAGTGGTTATAACTTATGGTAGGGATGAAAATACTCAAAATCCATGCAAACACAATTTCATCCATCTAGAGAGACTGAGTCCAAACAATCATTCATCCCCGCCACATATCGTTCATCCAAGAGAGAGTCCAGGCTGCATCCAGAACGAAAAGCATCCCACACACACCTCATTCATCCATTCCAATGCATGTGCAGACAATGGCGACATTCTCTCTTTCCATCTATCCACAAACGACCAGTGCGGCGACATTGCAAACGCAATTCTTGTAGTGCTGGACAAGCTTCTCCGCCACTAACTTCTCCCACACTTCTCTCCATTCCAGCCTCTACTTAAGCTCAGCTCCAGAAACCAAATGGCCCACTCTCCCAAGCTCATCCGCTGCCATTGCAATTCAGCAGGTTGTGGAGCTGGGGACCGGGAAACGTCACCGACTTTGGCATTGAGACTACTAGTTGCGTGCAAGGTCAGTAGTATTGAATTACGAAGCAGGTGGTAGAAAGGATCAGCAAATTAGTGGAGAGGATAGTGTGGAAGGACAGTGCTCATTCAGTGCCATCACAGAGCAGGTACACAAGGAAGATCGGCAAATTATTGGTGTGGAAGATCAGTGGTGAATCGTGATTCAGTGTCATTGGAGAAGAGGTCGAGAAGGAAAGATCGGCGAATTTAATTGGTGCCGAGAGGAGAGTCTGTTTGCCAAAATGCCTGGAGCGATGGCGAGGAGAGGGTTGTTATCGTCGCAGCTGCAAGTGATGGTTCTGGACTCGGAGAAGAATTTCATGAGAAGCAAGCGGAAGGTGTTCGGGCACGGCGTGGACGTGGAGAGCAGGTTCGGGAGCCAGACGTGCGTCAGCAGTAGCAGCGGGAGCGAGCACGAGGTGTGCTTGAGCGCCATGGTGGACAGTTTCATCGAGAACGGGCCGCGGTGTAGCTGCAGATTGAGCGCGTCGACGACGTCGTGCGAGTGTGAGGACTCCCGGTCGTCGCTCGGCGGAGAGCTTCATGAGATTCTGCGCGGTTTGGCGCCTTGCGCGAGCGCGGCCGAGCAGGTGCTGCTCGCCGCGGTGAAGGAAGCCGGTCTTGACGCGACGAAGCGCCAGGTGATGGCGCGCCTGCGGACGCGAGGCTACGATGCCGCGATCTGCAAGTCGCGATGGGAGGGGTCCCCTGGGGGTGCCTACGAGTACATCGACGTGGTGCTGGACGGCGCGAGCGAGCGCATTCTGATCGACACCGAGTTCCGGGCGCAATTTGAGATCGCACGGCCGTCGTCGCGGTACACGGCCGTGGCGCAGGCATTGCCGGCGGTGTTCGCGGGGAGGGCGGAGCGGCTGATGGCGATGGTGAACGTGATGGCGGAGGCCGCAAAGCAGTCACTGAAGCAGAGTGGGCTGGAAGTGCCGCCGTGGCGCAAGCCGGAGTACATGCGCAAGAAGTGGATGTCGTCGTATCGGCGCACCACGTCGAAGTGCGACGGCTCGGATCATCATGAGGAGAGTCTGGATCAGGTGGCGACGGTGGTGGAGGCGAAGAAGCAGAACATGGCGGCGATGGTGAACAACAGCGAGTGGACGCCGCCAGCCCTGAAGCCGCGCGTGGTGCAGCAGTGCCGCGGCCCGGCGGGGCTGGCGTGCATCCTGAGGGATTCCGGGCTCATGTCATCCCTCCGCAGCTCGATCGAAGCGCAGCGTAGAAGCTTGCCCATTGCCATTTGAGGCGGGAAAGCGCTCCTAGATGTGTAGATTAGCGATACGTATGACTAGACATGTCTGTGTAGAGTGTGTAGAGTTTGTTAGGGTTCGGTGCAGCAGAGGATGAGTTCGGATGCGGAGTTCCGTGCTTCCATTTTTGACGGCGAGTTGGATGTGTCTATATAGTGTTTTAGAGCGGGTTTTGCCTCTCACGATATTTTGGACGAGCCACTGCAGCTGTAGTAGAGGCTTTGAGTTCAGTTAAATTATGGAGTATATATGAATGAAAACAAAAAGTTATAATACACTATCACTTGAATTGTGGTACATAGCACTGGTCCAACAGCAAGCTACATTGGTATGTTTGCAATGCTACATTGGTATGTGTGCTTGGTATGCTGCATTGGTACGTTTGTTTGATTTGCTGCGTATGGAGCTGGTAATATAATACATGGTGTACAGATGATAAGACCTTTTGGTGTAGAAGTTAGCGTTCAAGTGATACAGGTGGAATGAGATGCTGCTACATTGGTAGGTTTGTTTGCTGCGTTTCTTCATCGCATGGTAGAGATGAATTACAAATTGTTTCAAGTTCATTTGATAGTTGCAAAATGGTCTTTGTTCTTCAGTATTTTAGGATGATTGTGAAGGTATGAGTCCGTGCTTGCACATTACTGGACATCAATGGTTGGATCACATAAGAAGGGTATTATATTTTCACTGTTGCCTATTACTAGACAGGTGGCAGGTTAACACTAAAAAACAAAGCAACCCTTGATTGTGGGAAATAACCTTCTCCTTCCTATCCAACGGTTGCATGCAACCTATGCAATTATGGGCTGCATTGACGTAAAAGAAACAATATGCCTCACCATTATCACGACTATTCATATCCATTATCATGACTAAATTTTAAGGCACTTGGATCCTTCAAGCACAGGAGTTTTGTAGTGGTTCCCCTACAATGTTTCCCAGTGGTCTTGCTGTTCCCACCAAAAGTTGAAAGCTAGCCAATTGTTAAAACTTTTTTTCTATCTATGAGCAGGTGACTTAGCTAAAGCGAGTGATTTTGCACACATGTAAACAGTGTGGATTGGGGGGAAAATGAGACTCGCACAGGAAAAGTCTGCGCCGTGGTGATGTTGCGCCGTGGTAATGTTGCGCCGCCATAGATCAACAGCACAAGTAAAAGCTAGTAATTGATCAGCGCACAATCTCTCTCACTTCCATATCAGGTACACATTCATGTCACCTTGAGTGGAAATTCTCCCTTCACTGAACAAGTGTGGAGTCAGGTTTGAAGAGAAAACGTGAATAACACGGACAGTCGAATTGAAGCACACGTAAAAGGTGGTTGAATAAGCTTTACAAGATCAATAATGAAAAATGATGGAAGTATCAGGTCTGATCTCTTGTGTGTGTGACGTCTTCTGCAAATTTGACGTTGCTGTGACGCCCCTACTCATGATTGTGACTCAATGTGCTCATGGTTGATTTCACTGAGATTATGTACACTGAGCGCTTGATTTGCCGACAGATTATGATCTGTCTGTTAATATGTCTGTTGCAGTTTGGACAGCGTAATTTGCGTGAGTCTTGCTTCAGATCTGCTCCCATGAAGAATCTCACTAAGGTAACCCCCTGATAACCAAGCAAAACCCATATCCGAGAGCTTTAAAATTGGGGTAAGTTCTCCAACCCACTTCCATCCCATTACCACCAATTCAACTCCAAATGGAAGTTTGTTGTAACTACAGTGAAGCTGGTATTTAGTGTTTAGCACAGTGAATGACTTGTAAATGCTATAAGTTTTTACTCTTGATGAATATTTATACCACCTATGTTTACAATGATTCTCTTCTCTAAATAGTATGAATAGTTATGTTCTTAGTGTAAATATTCATCAAGAGCAAAAACTTATAGTTTATACAAGCCATTTATTGTGCCTAACACTAAATACCAACTTTAGTGTAGTTAGGACCCCTTACCTTTGCTCGCCAATTTTAGAGGTACTTATTGGCAGCCACGTGGCAGCACACTTTGGAAATTATAACTAACTGACATTTCATTGGAAAATATTAAATCACTTGGGTTGAAATCATACTCATGTTGGCTATCATTGAAAAAATAAATGTGGTATTATTTGTTTTTCGACATATGCACGTTCTCAACCCCTGAAGGACCAAGGCATTTTAGAGGAATCTCTACTCCATCAATTAAAAATGTTTGAGATGTACTTTTTGAGAACATAACTATAGAATCTTCTTCTAAGCTTATATGAGGTAATGTGGCAAATTTTTTGTGGATTTTGACTGTAGGTATTGAAGACAATTGAAGTTCCATCTCTAACATCTTTAGCATCTCTTTTGACCTCAAATTTATTAGAAATATTAGTTGGTCCCAGATACAAAAAAAATCCATATTCTACTTGCCAAAAGAAACATTAAAAATTTGAGGAGTTAAAGAGTTGAAATTAAGAATCTATTTGTAATTGAACCTTTATGTTCCATGACTATTTCACACAAGAAAAACACTCTTAAATTGTCCATTCCAGGTTAGTGTAAAGAACTTTTTAAAAATCTATTTAATTCTTCATAGTAGAACTTGATCTAAAGCAATACAACTACATGTTTACATATTTTCATAAACTTTGACGGCACATTTTAGAAGATTTGAGGTGCATGATTAGCCTCAACATGATGCTCAAATGCTCTTCCATTTCATCATGGACAATTCTAAAATTTTGATGTTCTTGATGTTATAGAATTTAAAAAGATGTTGGAGAGGTTGAGGAAGATGAATGCAGCCAATTTTAGTAGACAACATTAGAGAACTTAGCCACCTTTGTTGTACAGTAGGGTGACATTCAAATTGGCGTTTGGGCAATTCCAAGGATGGTGTCCCACACTGCAGCCAACTTTGACACCCTCTACAGGGATGTAAAATTGTTATTTTACCTTGAAATTTTGAAGTTAACATCATCTCTATGATGAAAACATGCATACCAAATTTCAAGTCCAAGGGACTCATAAAACAAAAGATATCAAAGATTAACCACCATGGGGTAGCTGTGAGAAAAGTTTCACACCTGCCAACTTTGACACCCTCCCAAGGGATTGAGGAAATTTTTTTTGCCCATGGAATTTTTGGAGTGAAAACAACTTTTATGTTGATTACATGTGTGTAAGTTTTCAAGTTCAAAAAAAGCACCAAAAAAATCACATCCCAAACCTACCAACATGCGTAGTTGTGAGAAACAAAGGGAAAAACCATATTACTACTTCCAACTTTGACACCCTCCCTAGGGCTGAGAGTTTGTTATTTCAACATGAAATTTTGACACACGGTTATCTTTATGTTGATAACATGTGGGAAGTTTTTCAAGGCCAGAAAATGTATTCAAAAGAAGATATTCAAAATCTACTACCATGGGGGTTAGCTGTGAGAAAAGTTTCACAACTGCCCACTTTGACACCCTTTCAAGAACTCAAAAAAAATGATTTGTCCATGAAATTTTGGGTATGCAGTCACCTTCACGTCAAATACAAGTGTGGAAAATTTCAAATCCAAAAGATCTACAAAAAAAACATATACCAAGTCTACCAACATGTGTTGTTGTGAGGAACAAAGGGGAAAGCTTACCACTACTTCCAACTTCAACACCCTTCCTAGGATTGAGTTTTAGTTGATACATGATGAAATTTTGGCCACAAGATCACCTCTATGTTGGTAACATGAGAGATAGATTTCAAAGCCAAAAGATGTATATACAAAAAATAAATTATTCCATATCTACCAAAGTGTATGTCCTCCTTTAGCGTCAATCACTGCTTGTAACCTTGAGGGCATAGAATGACATAGTTGATGGAGCTTTGTACCATTGACCAAATTCCACTCTCTTTCAAAAACTACCTTCAACACTTCTAAGTTTCTAGGGCATTCCTTGCCATGTTGCACAACATCTTTAGCATCCTCCAGGCATTCTCAATTGGATTGAGATTAGGAGAATTTGCAGGCCAATTGAGCTTTTTGAGTTGGTAGGTTTGTCTCCATTCTTCACATGTTTTGTTACAATGGACATGTGCGCCATCTTCCACAAGCACTCCTTCCAGAACTCTATCCAAGAAATGAATCAATTTGCCATCGTAGATCACTTCCACAAAATCCTTAGCAGAACGTCAATTTTTTTACCTAAAGACAAGTTTTACCTAAAGTCAACTTGATGAATAGCGCTCATATGCACTTCTCCAAACATGAATTTGCCAAAAACTTTTTCCAACGTCAAAAGTAGATTCATCTGTCCAAACAATACACTCCCACACTTTTGGACTCCATCCACGGTACTTCTGAGAAAAAGTTATCCTCTAAGACATGTGACGGGGTGTCAAGAAAGGTTTCTTAACTGCTATTTGACTAAAAATACCACTTTTATGTAGTACCCTTTGAATAGTAAGTCTACACACTTGAGTACGGCATACACTAGTAATCTCTGAGACCGAGGAGCGACAATGAGTTTTTGCGTAACACACAATACTATGCACATCTCTCTCACTAAGTTTTTTAGCGTGACTTCCACCGCAAGGTTTGCGCTTGTAAGTTCCATCTTCTTTAAACCTTTTTACTAACCTCAGAACTATTCTAACAAAAACTCCGGAAATGGCTGCAATGTGAACTCATGTATTTCCTCCCTCACTCAAACCTATATTGCGAGCACAAATTTCATTGAAAATTGCCATTCACAACTGTTTTTATGATGTTGGTACAATACTAAACGCTCATCAACAAGTATCAGTCAACAACATACTACTCACACTGGCATGTGCATCACTGCATTAGGTGATCACCATGGCATGTGCATCAATTGAGTGATCCAGAAAATACTCTTGGACATACTCATGCCACATGTGATTTGACCACACTCAAAAAACGAGTCAGCAACACTCAACCAGAAAAATGATATGTCCACTCAATGAATCAGCCCATATGTGATATGTCCACTGAATCAGTCAACAACACTCAGCCCATATGTAATATGTCCACTCAACCCATATGCCCTACATCTAAATTAACACTCATGCATCACAATATGACATTCTTTGCTCTCAATATCATCTCAACATTCAATCTATCACAAATCATATGACAAAACACACACAACATTTCCTTAACATAGTGCTCAATAGAGATTTGGAGGAGAAAATTTGTCATACGTACATAACGCACACCTTATGACCAAGTGGATTCTTCTACATGAAACGTTTCTTCACTTCTACATGTAGATTTTATTGATCTTTTTTAGAAGCATTTATGTTTGGTTGTTTAGTCACATGAATAAAATCAATGAGGAGCATGAGGTGTCAAAGATACTTTGACATTTTCAATATGCCCCTTCAATATAGTTTCTCATTGTGGAAATCCGTTTCGACAAGGTTTGGATATAGCCTTGAAACCCGGTAAACGAAAGGAGAAATTCAAAAAAATTGTAAGGAAAGTAGTGCAGAATAGTACAACTAGGTAGAAATAAGGAATAAGGATTATGGACTAAATCGGAATCGTTATACAACGTTATCTTAAGCACTTGTCCCAAAATTGGACGTCCGGAGCGTCCGGAGAATGTTCGGAATATTCCGGACAACATCCGGATCCGGAAACAACATCATAAGCCTGACATCATTGATGGATGTTCGTACGTCGTGTCATTGATAAAAGGGGTCTGAAAAAGGAACGCGTCACCATTCTCTTTTGTCGTTTCCTGCTTCTTCTCTCTCTCCTCCCCTGCCTTCTGTCTTCTTTGCTTTTCTAACTCTGGAAGTAATCCCGGTAGAGAGTTTTTTTTGCAAGGTCGGTGCGTGCATATGTGACCACAGAGAAGTAAGGTTGGAGACCAGTTAGGGTTATTAGCTACCATGGCTGGGAGTGGAGACCGGATCGGAAAGACGCTCAAGATGAAGAGTACTACCGCGGGAGGGCCACCAATCCAGAGGGTGACGCCCGAAGATCCCATGGACGACAAGGATGTCCAGATCCTATACTATTTCCTGGAGGACATGGGGTGTGACGAACTTATGGAAGTGGCGTGGGGCAGGAAGGACGAAGGCTTGGTAACGGAGTTGATGAGGACTTCGGAGAGCCAATACGACGGCAACCTCTGAGCTCATCCGGAGAGGTGGATAGTGGCGGAGTGGAAGCGGACATATGGCTTCCGGGACGGAGAAGTGAAGATAGCGGAAATGAACGATGAGTTTCTGGAGGGAGAATTCCGTTGAAGCACCAACCCGAACGACGGCTACAACATGAGCAATCTTAGTGATCCCCAGGCTCAGATAGTCGTAGGGTTCCTGAACCTCATCTTCCATCTCAAAAAGCCCAAAAGGTTGGTGTCCAAGTGGGTGTGCACATTCCTTGAAGCAATGAGGAGGAAGATCTCCGTCAACTGGGCGTCTTTAATGGGTGACCTAGTCGGGAGGTTGGTCAAGAACCTCCATTAGTGGAAGAAGACCGGATTGCCACTTTCGTCTTACCTGATGCACCTACACGCCAAACACAAGTTGCTAATACCGGCGGAGCAGGACGAATACAAAGAACTTCTAAATATTCAGAAGTACGGCGGATTCGAGACAAACTCCGAAGATGCGCCCGAAGCAGCAGAGCCCCCTCTGATCAAAACCACTCAGACCTGGAAGAGGAGTTAGTTAGTGCAACCAGAAGCAAAACCTCAATCAGCTCAACCAACCCAGCTGGAGAATGCGTAAACCAATCCGGAACCGGCCGGCCCATCAACCCGACATGAACGAGTACTTGCAACGGAAGCTCCAGAACTCAATGGACGTCCGGGAGAGGATATCATGGAATTGCTAAAGCACGTGGCATGGAGGGTTGCACTGCTAAATCAATTCACCGCGGATAGCATGATGCTGGTGAAGGAGATCCTTGAAGAGCTGAAGGTAGAGGAGGTGAAGGACATCTTCCACCAAATGACTGACCTCTGACACAAGAAGATCCGGCTGAGCGTACTGGAAGAACAACAGGTTCCACTGATCCAAGGGCGCGTGAAACTCCAGCAACAACTAGAGGTGGCGAAGACGGCGTTGGCAGAGGTATAAATTGCTCGGAAGGAGGCAGAAGACAAGGCCAACGCATCAGCACAGGCACTTGTGGAAGTCCGGATAGAGTTGAGTTTTCCGGTTGACACGGTCAACCAAAGCCTCCTCTTTGACAAGCTACTCGAGAAGGAGAAGAAGCTGAATCGGGGCCAGATCATTTGGTTCCTTATGGACCACAGCCGGAAGATGGAGAAGACTTGGAGCCAGGTGCAACTCTTGGTCAACAACATGGCACTTGATGAACCAAGGATGTTCACCTCACCAATCAACCTCGGTTCCTCACCGGATGTAGCCGGACCATCAAAGAGAACTCCGGGGGCTTCCGGGAAGCACAAGAAGGTTCTGGGAACTCCGGATGCGTCTTCCTCCATGAGCTGAAGTAACCTCCCTTTGTCCAACACGGAGACGCTTAAAGCTTGGAAGAATACGCTTCTGGAAGCATTCTTCCAAAAGACTCCTCCAATTTTCCGGCTACCTTCTCTATCTCCCTCCTCCATCCTCCGGAAGTCAACCTCTCCACTCTCCAGAGTGCGTCTGGAGGAGAATCCCAGTATTTGGGACATGATGGGAACGCCGATCGGAACAGTTGACAAGGCGATGCAGGTGGTGCCGCCAACCGAAGACCGGATGCCGACTACACTAGCTTCCGGAAGCAAGGGCCAGGTTCCGGAATCATCTCCGGAGAAGGCTGAAAAGGCGAAGGGAGTATTGGACGAGTCCCCTAGGCGTAGGAATACAAGGAATAAAGGTGTCGAAAGACCCTATAGTTAGATTAAAATTAGTATTAGGGATTCTTGGTCATTTGGACTTGGTAGTGATTAACAATGGCGCTCAGAATTGCACCCGACTACTAACCAATAGACTAAGAAAATTTTGTAAATAACATAGAATCAGAAGACGGTGAATCAATAAAATTTAGATCGAGAAATTTTGGATCTAACCTAGGAATCATCAACTTTCCTAGGAATTATTGGACTTCTAGAAATAAAGTTCTAGACATTTTAGCCGTCTGGATAAGACTTTCCGGGTTTCTTGTAGATAGAGTAGAACTAAAATTAGAAAACTTAGCTCGTACTTAGTAGATGAGTTTTAGGAAACTCATCATCTTGTTTCTCTTGTTGAGAACGTTTTCAACCTATCACTATGTTGGCTGTCTAAACCTTGTGGTGTTGAGTGTTTTGTTGTGAGGAACGGATCCATAGTGGTTTGTAGAGTGGTGATTAAGTCCGTAGATGATAACTTTCCAGATGCACACATCTTTTCTGTTAAAGAGGGTGTGGAGGTACTTGATGTAATTCCAAAAGAATATGCCGACATCATCTACTATTTAACTAAGGCCACTTTTCCTATTGAATACACTAGCAAAGATAAAATTAAATTAGTCCATCAATCTTTACCATACACCATGATTAGTGGTGTTCTCTATAAGCGAGGTAAAGATGATGTACTTCAGCCATGTGTAAACCCTAGCGAAGTGTCAAGGATTTTAGTAGGATGTCATGATGATGTCTGTGGAGGGCATTTTGCAGGTTGGGCTACCGCTCAAAAAGCATTGCGCCCAGGATATTGGTGGCCCACACTTTTTGCCGATGCTGCTAATTATATTAAAAAATGTGATCCTTGTCAGCGAGTCCGTAAACCGACAGCCACCAAGGCTATGCCATTAACAATTTAACACCCATTTTAGCACAAATTCCTTTTGAAAAATGGGGAATTGACTTTGTAGGTCCCATTAAACCACCTAGTCGTGAGGGTCAAAAACGCTATTTCTTGGTTGCAACAGAATATGTGACTAAGTGGGTAGAGGCCCTTGCCACTAAAAATGATGATGTTGACATTGTTGCAAAATCCATTTATGAACATATCATTAGTAGGTTTGGGTGTCCAAAAGAAATTGTAAGTGATAGAGGAACTCACTTCATCAATGACACTATTGAGAAAATGTTGCAAAAGTATTTTATTAAACACCGTAAATCATCACCCTATCATCCTAAAGCTAATGGACGAACTGAGAAGTCTAATGGTATTCTTTGCAAGATCATCACTAAGACAATACAAGGAAATGCATCTAATTGGGATTATGAATTGAATAATGCATTATGGGCATATAGATGTATAATAAAAACTACAACTAAAGCAACCTCTTTTCAATTAGTGTATGGATTGGAAGCTATGCTCCCAATAGAAGTGGCATTACCTTCCCTACGCGTTGCAATTTCTGAAAGATTAGATGATGAACAATCTTTAAGAGAAAGATTAGATAATCTAAAACACCTAGATGAAATTAGAGGTCAAGCCTACATGAATATGGAAGCTATACAAAAACAAAGAAAACCTTATTGTGATAGTAAATTACAACCAAAAACTCTAAAAGAAAATGATTTAGTCTAACTCTATGACAATCAATGTCAAAAATTTCCAGGGAAATTTAAAATGAGATGGTTTGGACCATACAAAATACTTAAACCATATCCTAACAGTTCCGTGGAATTACAAGATTTTGCAGGTAACGTACATGCAACATGCTATAATGGCTACATGCTCAAAAAGTATGTAACTTGAGGGCAAGTTACCCTTTAAAGAGGGGGGCTACACCTCCACTTAAAGAAAATCTTAAGAAAAGTTCTTAAGTGGTCCGGAACAACCCTAAACTACCAAAGGGAAAGTTAAAAATATTGTGTTTTAAGTCATAGTTAATTTATGATCATTCACAAAAACATTCACAAAAAACTTTCTTGAGAGAAACCTTGTCATAAGGTATTATTGAAAAAATAAAATAAAATAAAAGTTTATCTTAAGAGCTAAACCATTTTACAATAAGAATAGTACCTAAGAGGTCATCTCAAAAAGTCAAGTCACAGACCTGAGGTCATAAGTGTGACGCCATTTTAGTCGTCTTAAGAACTCTAGTGGTCTTAAAGACACAAGTGACTTAAGAACTTAAGTTGTCTTAAAGAACTCAAGGAGACGTCTTTAGACAATAAATCAGGGGTTTGTCTTTGAGTTCATCTTAAAGAGTAAGATGTGAGACAACAATAGACTTAATAAGGGGATGCCTTAAGGCAAAAGTATGCCGAGGAAAATTATGATAAATGGAAATAGTTGAAAAATAAAAATGATGATTGAGTTGGTGGGAAATCTGTGAGAAGCGACTTTGTCATAAAGTGGAGAAATCTCATCATGTCAAAAAATCACCTATAGTGACATGGAAGGGACAAAAGTAGGCACTTCACTCGAAGGAAATAATAATCAACTCACGTCAAAAAGATCATTGCAATGACTTGAAAAACGTGATGATAAGAATGAGTGGGGGCGGAACTTAAAACCAAGTGACAAACTTGATGAGCCGTTGAGCAAACGAGCTGCCAAACTTGGCTATGGCTCATCAGGGGAAGGTCACAATTGTAGCATTGAGACGCTGAATTGGAGATGGTGAAGTCAGTTTAGATTGTTGAGTGTGTGTTGAAAAATTGTTGCATAGAGTGACAATGTTGTGAGGTTCTGCATTGAGGAGCGAGGTGTCACTAAGAGCAAAGGAAGAAGTCGTCACACGAATGGTGGTAAGTTTGCCGTTTAAATTATTCTGAATGTGAGTTCACAGGAAACAAAGAATCGTAGAATTATGCCATTTCGTTGTAAATCAGATTGCTTAAGATAGCAAAAATCAATTGATCTTCCTTGCTAGGTGTGAGATTAAAGAAATAGAATTTATTGAGAGTTGATAAATATCTACGAGAGTAAAATCAGAAGAGTCTGTTGAGAAAAATCAAGAAACGGCATAACTGTTATAACCACCTTGCATGTTGATCTTAAGGCATAAGTATGCACAGATGAAAGGGAATTTTAAGAGTGTAGTGCATGCTTAAGAGTGATTGTCGCGTGAAGAAGATTGGAAAACGAAGTAGCCACTGCAGGAAGAAGAATTTTGCTTTGTCGTTGAAAACATGTGCAAAATGGTGACTCTGAATTCGTAGATTGGCGTTGTTTGTAAGAAAATAGTAGACATAGAGGTCAAGATGAGCCAGAAACGGAAGACAAAGAAGGATTTCGAGATCGTATCTTCTCTGTTGAGGGAGTTGCCAAGGAAAGTGTATGACAGCAACCGCAAAAATTTGGAGAAGGCAGGTCTCGTGCAATTTATTGAGCAAGAATGGCCGGTGGCGGATCCAATGCGAGTGCTAGCTTATATGCTGGACTCTAAGCCAGGCGCGCAAGACGAATTCTTGATCAATGGTGAAGTGGTTCGTTTTGACATGACTATTGTCCAACAACATTGTCCGAGCTTGCCAACGACGGGACCTACGTTGGTAGGATTACCTTTGTTGACCAAGGCTCAACTCAGCCGTGTGTTTGAGAAACCAAAAGACGTCGAGGTAGACAGGGGATATTCGATCAAGAAGTCCAAGGCCTCGTCGAAGGAGTGGTTGAAGTTTATCAATCTTCGGCTCTTGATGGCTCTGGAAAAAACAGAGGTATTGTCACCAAGCGGTTTGGCTGCAGCTTATAAGAGCTGGATAGGAGAGCGACTCAATTAGTCTAAGATCATGTTCGCGCATCTCCGATTGGAGCTGGCAGGGAAGAATACCCGCCATAGCCTCTTCTTCCATGGTACCACTTACCTTTCAGCATTTTGTCCTCCGCTGAGGAAGAGCTTAATAAGAGGAGAAGCCGAGGTGGAGGAAGAACTAGGGAGAGGTACCAAGAAGAAAAGATTGCACAAAATGGTGACGAAACGGAGGAAGAAGACGAACCAAAGGAGGCTCCTAAGGAAGAAGAAGAAGTGAGAGAAGATGAGGTGCCAAGTTCGGCAATGGAGGATGCGGAAGAGAGACACCAGGGTTGCCTGAAGCCCTTGCACCAGTGAAGGACAAGAGGAAGGGACCGTTGGTGGAGGTCTAGAAGAAGAAGGTGAAGCATCCGATTGCCAGTGGAGGCATTTTAAGTATCACCTGAGGGCAAGAACCGCGTCCGCCAGTGTCAACAAAGCCGCCCAAGGCACTGTCCAAACAACTCGTCAAGTACGTTGCTCCCGAGGTCTTCGAAGTAGAGGACCCTGAGGATGAAGCCCTTCTCAAGCGGGCAGAGAAGAAATTGCAGGGAACAGACTGCACCAAACATGGTGAGGTTCGGGAGTTGAATAAGGCAAACCTCGAATTGTTGGTGTTTGAGAAGGATGATCTTGTAGCTCAGTATCAAGCCACCAACAAGGACATCTTGCTGGCTAAGGATCAGATGGAGAAGGAGTTCCAACGCGAGAAGCTCCAGCTAGAGAAGTCGTTGTTGGAAGCAGAGCGAGCTAGAGAGCTGTTGGACAGAGAGCGGAGTGAGCTGCAAGGGAAGTTGGCTCAGAAAACCGAGGAGGTTAAACATTGGAAGACCTCGTGCAATGAGCACACCTCAAAGGCACAACAATGTGATGATCTGCAGAAGGAGCTGAGCCACATGGAAAAGGAGTACCATCGCCTTCAGGCAGAGTCGGAGAAGGAGAATTCGGCTCGAGCTGGAAATGAGGAAGCACAAGTGCGAGATTGATACACGTTGCAAGAAGAGCTCCGGCAAGCTTCCGAGAGCACTATCCATTGGAAGGACCTCTACACTGAGAAAGAGCGACAAGCTGTAGAATACTTGCTCGAGATTGAGAGTCTTAAGACTCAACACGAGCATGTGAAGGAGCAGTATCAAGCTGAGAAGAATCTGGCGAAGGAGTTGGCGACATCCCTCGCACAACAGAAGAGGGAGATGTAGACAAGTAGAGAAGCGTCAATAGTAAATACTCCTGACTCTTCACAGATAGCAGAGTTGGAAGAGAAAGTCCGGGATGTCACCGAGGCTAATGCCCGATTGACTACACAGAGGACCACAAATAGAGTGGTGAATAGCAAGCTCCAAGAGGCAATTTGGCGCCAGGACTTACACAATCCGCCAACCTTTGCACTCTTCCGAGCATACGAGTTGCAGAGGAACGCCTTCTACACCATGATGAGTTTGAGCTCTGAAGATAAGCTTAGTCTTGCAGAGTTTCAGAATCTGTGGACGGTAGCGGCAAACTTCACCAACATGCAAAATTTGATCTACGAGATGATCCTCAAACACGATCTCCACTTGGAGGACACCAGACAGCTGCAGGTGCCGATCGGTGACATTGGAGTCAGAGTGCTACCGTATTATTGGTACTTACAAGGGCAGCTGCAATTGCGAAGGCAGTATGATCAACCGGATGTAGCTCAACGAATGGTAGTTAAACCTGAGGTTGATCTTAAGATCGTCCCCACCACCTCGGAGTACCTGGGGGAATGGAAGAAACAGATGGAGAAGTTGGCGAAGCTATTGCAAAACGAACAAGGCTTCATGGGATGCGTGACTCAAGTCCAGGAGCGAGAGGATTTGGCTCAGAGGGATAAGATCATCATAGGGCAGGTCATTTACGCCATGGTCCGGGCTCACGATCATCTTAAGCGTGCAATTGAGGGAGCGAAGAAGAAGACCATAGATGTGGCAGAAGCGGTTCAAATGGCTACTTTTGTGTCACTACCTCCAGAGTATAGATACACGATATAGGGGGGCGTGCCACTACTAGTGACCGGATCTTTGAACAAGCAGCAATTCCTTGGCGAGTACGAGAATATGTTTAACAGCGAGGAGGAGGTGCCATTTCCCTCATGATAAGCCATAGATGGGCTATTAGAGGACTTCGGCTTATCACCTCAAGTCTGGAGATAGTGGGATCAACTGTATCCCAAGGCATCCCAGACTTGGTCAACGATACCGCCGGCAGCGATCACGATGAGCTATCACCAGTGTCCCTTATAGGCGTTACAAGTGGGCGCCCTAGAGTAAGCTCAACACGGTGCCTTATAACTGGCCGCAGATTCCAGGGAATTTTTCTTCTCCCCATGAATGTAGTGATTCCTACCGGGCCTTTTTTGAACTTCACAGACGAGACACAGATCCTGTATGTGTTCGAGCTGCAGTGTTCTGCAACATCTTATCTCACATGTGTATGCGATACAAGTGCGTGGTGAACGTCAACAGGTTTGATGAAGCCAAGCCTGAGTTTCACCTATGGCCGAAGATGTAGCAATGCCAAGTTGCCATATGAGAACTTTGGAATGCATGGTAATTACCAACTTCCTCCATGGTGCGAGCTCGGTGTTTGCTTTGGAGAATTCAAGCAAGCGTCAAGAACAACTAGTGGCATGGCTGAGTTATCAAGAGGCGGACGAGACGTATCTCTTCAAGCATGATGAGGATGATCGTCGTAATGTGGAGATGGCTGAGCTACAGCTAATTCTCCAGGAGTGTGAGTTCAAGGATGCATACAAGCACAACCGCCCTTGACTCGAAGCTAGACCAAGGTCTTAAGTAAGCGTGAGGTTTTTAGGAGGAGCTCTGTTGTAGAGCCAAAATGACAAAAATAGCTTCTTCCAAAAATTTAGTGTAAAAAGGATTGTAGATATATAAAGAATTAAAATAATTAATGATTAAGTTTACACTAAGTAGTTAATTAATTGAAAAGTACCTATTCATATCCAAGAATTAGGAAATAATGAGAAAAGGGTTGAACTCGCACCCTTTGGGTAGGGAGCACCTTTTCATGAATATATATGAAGAGATGTGAAGATTTAGTGGAATTAATCTTAATGGTTAATACTAGGGAAAATCTCTTGCCAAGAGGTGTACTTCTTGGATGTTGAGTAGAATGACTAGCTTGAATTTATAGCATTCTTTGCCATTACCATAGAAATTCCTTGAAGGAAGATTGGAGTGAGCCCTAGCTTTAGGTGAAAAAGCTAGTTGATGACTCTTAATGTTGTAAGAATATTTAATTTTATATATGAATATATAATTACTATTGAATTTGCATATGTAGAGTCTTGTGTGTGACTTGAGTCATATGTATAATTGCAATAATATGTGAACTTCATTGAATAAATTTGACATTGTTATTTGTAAATGCAAGTGCATGCATTAGGTATTAATTGTGGATAAAATTCCTATGCATGAATGCATTGTATATTTAAACTTCATGGAATAAGTTAGAGAAATACCCTAACTACTAAGGTCGTGTGCGTGACCTTGTATGTGTTGGAGCATTAATCATGAGTGTGAAGATTAATGGAGATAATGTGAAATTAAGTGACTTAGTGCATAAGGTGTGTGGTGCATAAGTACTTAATAAGATCTCAAGTGTGAGTGAGCATAATTGAATAAGAGTGGAGTTCTTATTCATATTAATGTAATTTATGCAATAAACATCAAGAGTGGCATACTTTGATGCATGGCAAAGAGTGTCATATTATGCATACAAATAATTAACATTAAGTCTAGCCTTAAAAGAAGGGATTCTTCAAGGTAGATGAAGTTGTGAATATTTTAAGGATCTATCATAAGAGAGTAAGTAAGGAACAAATCCCAAAGAAAGACTTAAGAAAAGAACATAGAAACTTAAGAATCTTAAGTCCAAGTTTGGATACATAAGCTTATGAAGATTAAGATCTTAAGTACCAGGAGACCCTTAAGTTTGAGACCCTTAAGTTTAAGAGATTGGACTTAAAGGTGTGTATGAGTGAGAACATGGGATATCATTTGCATTCAGTGAGATGTACTCCCTCGTTCTGGTAGTCTTAAGACGGAAACTTAAGAACACTGTAAGGTTGATTTGGTCTAGACTGCGCAGGTTCTTAAGAAATCAGTCCTAAGTAAGTGTGTGAGTGCTTAAGAACTAAAGACCAGAGGCTATGTTCTTAAGAACATGGAGTTGGCCGAGAATAAAGTCTTAAGTAAAAGTCATACATCTTAAAGACTAAGTGGTATGAGTAAGTGTAGAACACCGTAGTCTTAAAGGGTTAATTGTGGATAAGTGAACTTAATTGGAGACTTAAGAGGTGAACTCCTTAAGACTTAAGTTAACTTGTGTGTGTGTTTTTTGAGACTAACCTTTGTCTTAAGTACGTGATCACGTGGATCGAGTGGACGGACGTGAAAAGTGGAGCGATTTGCATGAGGTAAGAATTTGAATTCTTAAAGGCAGTAATTAAGGAACCAATGCAATGTGACTTAATGGAATCTTCCATTAGCCCAATGTGGCATATGTTTAAGAATTAGTGGCATAAGCACAATCTTTAAAGGAGTAATGTTCCTTCTTGAGGCACGAGAGATCCTTTGCGGTTAGACTTTGTTTGTGGATCCTTTAAGAGTGATGCTAACAACCCTAATTTCCTAAAGATAGATAGTTAACCTTAAGAATTAGCCGAGAAGATAGTTTTAAACTTCACAATTAAACTTCAAATACTTAAAATTAGGCGTATGATCATCCCCGTAACGAATCCTATGAGGTGTGGGTACACTTGGGTGTTTTTTTAGAGTGTTGAAAATTCACTCTACATTTTTTTGGCGACCATGTTGGGGATGGTACCGTCAAGTTTTTAATTATTTTTGAATTTCGGAAAGCTGTCGGACTTAAGTCAATTACTTAAGTAAATTATCATGGCATTTAGTTTTGTATAAATTTATTAACTTTGGAATTATTGAAAATGATTATTAGAAAATTTATTTAAATAAATAAATAAATAAATAAATAAATAAAACTTTTAGTAAAGAGTGAAGACATGTTGTTACAACATGTCTACTTTTCCATGGGAGGTTTCTGAAGAAGCTTTGAGTGACTTCTTTAGTGGTCCATATTTGTTTAGCGCCCTTTATCGTGTCTATAGAGGTGCGTATTATGGACAAGGATTCCAATTTTATGGGGCTCATCCAAAAATTGATCAATCATTTAATGAAAAATTTGAACAACTACCCTTAGAAATTAAACAATTAATTTTAAACAAAGTGTAGAGTAAGGGCGAGGGTTTTAATGAAGTGATTGTTAAGAAAAAGACGTTGTACTTAAAATATCAATTACACTACCTTTTTGCCCAATATGGTAGATTAAAACTTCAAACACAACCATTAATTTCTAGAGGTATAGGGGCTTGGAACGGATACAAGTTTAATAAGGAAACTTATATCTTTGTTTATAGTAAATAAAACTTTGAAAGCAAAGTATTCTTTCCCGACTTCTTATCTAAAGATCCAGAAGTTCCCGTTAGTGTAGCCTTTGATTTATTATGTATTTAAAAAATGAGTTCCTCAAATGAAACTTTTAAGGAACAACGGACAAGGTTGAAAAGATTATTAATAATTTATTCTAAAATTCAATACAATGAGGGTAAATTATTTAGACTTTTGAGGACAAAAATATAACGCATTAAAGAAAACAATCAACATTCCATTAATAGGAAAAAAATCATCATTACTTTCTTACAAAAATTCAATTACCCAAAATAATTAATAATATAACCATTGTCACGAGAATTTAAGATAGAACAATTACACTAACTGATTGGCGTCACTATTGTTACCTGAATGGAGCAAATGAGAAAAATTGAACATCTAGATTCTAAAAGTGAAAGAAATAAATCCCTTAAATTCTTGTATGCAAGAATAAATTACTATGAAACTTTTATTAGTCATGATAGGAAATATTCAGAAATAGTCGAAACTGAAATAGATAAATTAATTGAACAAGCGAAAGAGTGGTTGAATGAACTTGAGATAGGGGAATTGTTGACATATTTGGGTTATCCTATAAATAAAGAAAATGAACTAAACCTATCTAGGGAAGCACTCTACCTTTGCTCAAATTAAAACTCCTTACAATTTCTTCAAATACCAAATAAATAACACAATGACAAAATGAACCAAGAGAGTGATCCTTTATGTACCCCAGTTAATGGTGGAAAAATAATTAGGAGATTAATCACTTCAATTTGTGCGTACCACCGTATAGGTCCTTATGATGGGGAATATTTGATAATGGCCGAAAATGAGATAGACCTTTTAATAGGTATAGCCAGTGAATGGTTGGGAGAAAATGAAATGGGAGCCCTGTTAACTATGTATAAGTATCCAAGAAACATTGCATGGGAAGTTGAGGGAATGAATCTTACAGAAGAAGCTATTTATCTTTGCTCAAATTAAAGATATAAAAAAATAGATTAAAAATAAAGATAAAAATAAAAAATCTATTGGGATTACTAATGTCAAGAAAAAAGAGAAAAGAGAAAAACAAAAAGTTGAGAGAGCTCAACGTTATAAGAAAAGGGCAGAGAGGAAACAACCATCCATAGTGTTAGGAATACATAATCCTACCTTTAACACTGTTACAACTCCTTCTCCCTTCAAACTAGATGATGAAATAGAAAAAACCTTAGAAAAGGCATTAAGACAAACGAAATGGGAGAAAACATATAAGACACTGCCCGATCCTCCAAATTCTCCTCAGTCAGAAACAAAGACAACACAGTTTACCCCAAAAGAGTTAGTACTTGTAGCCTTAAAAAATCATAGAAAGGAATATGTAGGAAAAATAAAAGATAAAAAAAATACCACTCACTCTTGTTGTTCTAATAGTCCAAAAGAAGTAGATTGGGAGACCCAAAACGAGAAAGCTTGGTCTACTTCTTTAGAAAAGGAAGAATCCTCAAAAGAGGGAGAAGTGGATGAAAAACTTAACATTAATGCTCAACAACTTGATGAGTTAGAGCATTTGTTTAGAACCCCCATACCACACTTTTTAACAATAAATCGTACCTACAAAGTAGGTAACTCCTCAAACCAAACAGTCTTTGAGACTCCCTATCCAAGTTCTTTTGTCCAAAAATTTGAGTCAAAATTGGAAACACCAATATTTACTCACATTGAAGCAAAAGAATCTATTGACCATTTTCTTAATGACAGACCATTGGAAAATGAAGAAGAAAAACATGAGTTTCGTAAGGAATTATTAGAAGTCTTTAGCCAAATTCTAAGACCTACCACCTTAAACTTTGACATACAAGAAGAGATTGACCAATCTAGTGTGGAAGAAGAGGAAATTAAGTATAATCTTATTAAAGAGGAAGAGTTAGACGTAGGTGGACAAGGTGAGCCTAAAGAAGGTGAAAGTATATTTACTAGTGAGAGTAAAGAAGAAGAGCACTCTGAACCACCAGTACGAGAAGAAAGTCCAGCTGGACATTCCTCACGTACTTCTGGGAGGGCTTATCCTTTTGACTCTTCTTCTGTTAATTCTACCTGTAGCAGGTCCTCATTATCCTCATCACCTTCAACCCTTCTTACTCCTGACGACCCTTTGATTGATCCCATTGCTATGGCGCATCATAGGATGTTTAATGTGGGAATCTGTTCCCACTAGGTTCCGGAAATTAACCTAAATATCCGGCAAAAAATAAATAAATTAGTATTAGAATGTTAGAAAGGTAGGTTTAAACCATAGAAAAGAGAAATAGCAAATAAGACAAATAAGGGGTACCTTAGATCCTTAAAAAGCTCTTAGGAATTGCCATAAAACCAAGGGATCCAGAACCGGAAAAAACCCTCACCACCGGAACCTTCTGGAATCATCCGGAACCGGAAGTAAACCGGAGCCGGAAGGCCCCCGGATCCGGAAACGGCCAGGAGCAAGACCCGCCATCATGACCGTAACGTCCATCCGTACACCGCCGAAAGTATAAGAGCAAGAAGCTAACTTTGGCTTCCCCTACTTCTTGGTTTGCTCTCCTTCCTTCTACCGTGCTTCTTACTTTCTTGACTTCTTTAGAACGGAAGTATTTCCGAACGAGAGGGTGTGTGGTAAGGTCAGTGCGTGCAGATGGTACTCGAGAGATTGTGAGAGATTTCTATGGAAATGGCGGAAGGGGAACCTTCCCGGGCTACTCGAGGTACGACGACCCAACCGGCAGTTCAACGGGTGGTTCCAATCATACCGACAAACCCAGAGGAGAAGGCCGTCCTCAAGCATTACCTCACCAACATGGGCTGCCGCGGGCTGCTCGACGTTGCATGGGGCGCTAAGGAAGCGAAGCTGGTGGTGGAGCTACTCGGCGCACCAGACAACCAATACGACGGCACCATCCAAGCTCACCCCGAAACTTGGGGTATTCCGGAGTGGCAGCCTAGCTACTCCTTCAGCAGTGGAACTGTCAAGATTGCGGAGCGGAACGATGACATCCTCGGGGACGAGTTCACGAAGCAAGCCGACCCCAAGGAAGGCTACAACACCGACGACCTCCGGCATCAAGACGTGCAGATTGTAGTAAGGTTCTTGAACCCGATCTTTCACCCGGAAAAACCTAAACGGGTGGTGTCTAAATGAGCCACCACCATTATAGGGTCGATGAGGGAGAAGTTTAGTGTAGATTGGGCCTTGCTTATGAGAGAGATGATCAACCGGATGTGAGGGGACTCCAGAAATCGAAGAGGGCCGACACCCCACTTCCCTCGTACCTCACCCATCTCTACACACAATACGACGTGCTTACCCCGGACGAGCAAGACGCGTACGAGCTGCTACTGAATATCCAGAATTATGGCGGTCCGGAACCAGGAGACGACAACGAGAGTATGGAGGACGCTGAGGCTTCCGTACCCGAGGTTGTTTCCCAACCCCGGAAGAGGAGCCGATCTGTACCGAGGGAGTCGACACCGGGACCATCTTCATCGATTCAGCCAACGGGTGGTCAACCTCAGCAAGACCCTAGACAAGCTCCACGAGAAGGTCGCATTCCTCCGGCGGAGCCCCCGCACCTCATTGGACTCGACGGGCCCGACCTACTCGAGCTTATTCAACATGCGGGTTGGCGTGCGGCGATCGTGTGCCAATCCGAAGCACGATATAGAGAGACCCTAGACGGCATCCGGCGGGAGCTGGAGGAGGAAAGGGTCGTGGAGATATCGACAACGATCCAAGAACTGCAGAAGAACACGCTCCGAATTTGAGCCTTGGAGATCTAGCAGGCTACTATCATCCGTTGTCGAGATCAGTTTGCCGCCAAGTGCGACGAAACGTTTACGGTGTTGACGGAGTCCAGAAAGAAGCTGAAGGAAGCTAAAGATCGAGCAGACGCTTCCGCACAGGCCTTGACGGAGGTACGTGCAGCATTAGCCTTTCCGGTTGACATTGTCAACCGGAGTCTTCTCTTCACAGATCAGGTGGAGAAGGAGGGCAAGCTGAACCGGGTCCACATAATACGGTTCTTGCACGACCACGGCAAGAAGATGGAGAAGACATGGAGTCGCATGCAGGAACTAGTGGCCAACATGACCACTGAAGGACCGGAGAACCGGAGCACCCAAGCCCCGGAAGACCTCACAGCTCCGGTCTGTATCCGGGCATCTCCGGACGAACCCGGACCCTCAAGCGTGCATCCGGAGGCTTCCGGGAAGCAGAAGGAGAGCTTGACTCAGCCGGAGCCTACTGCACACATGAGCAGCAGTCCTCCCGGCAATCCGAACACCGGTACCGGAAAGCACTAGACGAATTTACTCCCAGAGGTGAGTCCGAACGAAACCCCTTCTCCCCTCCGACCCCAACCTACTCCTCCTTCATCAAGTCGACGGAAGTCAACTCCCCCACTTGCGAGGCGTTTGGCGACAAAGCACCCCACCCCCGGGGCCCAGTTCCAAGGCTTCGCTGAAGCTCCGGAGACCATTGTGGTGGATTCCACCTCCGAGCCAGCTCCACCGGTAGCATCATAGGTTCCAACTACCGGAGCCGGATCACAAGACACTCCGGCAGCTACTACACCCCCGCGGAGGAGGGCCGGCAAGTCCAAGGCAGAAGCTTCCACGAGGCGTATCAGTCCTCGATTCAAGAGCGTTGGATCACCTCCTTATGTAGGTTAGATTTAGAAGTAGTAGCAACTTAATGATCGGAATTAGGTAGCGATTAACGATGGGGCCCAGAGTTGCACCCGGCTACTTAATCCGGAAGCTAAGACTTCCGGAAACTTGTAACACTTCCGGAATTTTGCGTATTTTTTGGATGTCCGGAATCCGGACCCGGGAAAATAGGATCTGAGATTCTCTTTTCCGGATTTTTTGGGATAAGATCCTTAACTTTAGGGATAAGATCCTCCGGATTTCTTATAGATAGGATAAGCCTTAAATTAGTAATAGTTCTAGTACTTAGTAGATGGGTTTTGGAAAACTCATCACCTTGTTTCTTTTCCTTTACGTTGAATATATTTCAGAGCTATACCTGGATTTGCTACGTAGTACTTGTGAAGAGAATTATTTTACGTGTGAGGTTCAAGGTCCGTTGTTGTAGTACATATTTGTGCAAGTTTCTTTGAAGAGAAGGATGTTTTGTTGTGCTAAGGAGTGAACTGGCTTGGATCTCCAGCACGGGAGTGTCCGGAATAACTGGAGGAGATTGCAGAGGTGTTCCTGGTCACCTTCAGAGTCTGGAAGAACCAGGAGGGGAAGAGATATATTGCAGAGGTGTTCCGGATAGTCTCTAGGGCACGGAATAGTCCGTGTGAACCCGGATTCCGGTCCAAGGCCGGAGTTTACCTCCACGATAGGAAAAACCTGCTATGTGAGTCTAGTAGGAGTCCTCCCAAGTAAAACTATATCACTATCTTCAGAGGGCTACAAAAGTGCTACCGGAACGTCGTTGTAGTCCGGACTTACCTTTGTGTGACCGCATCCGGAAGGCCTTCCGGATGTCGTGAGAGTTAAATCTAGGATCAACACAATATCACCGGTTGGTAGATTAGGGAGAGTGATTGTCCGGTCACTATAAACTCCGGGGCAGTGGGTGTCTAGCCACTTAAAGTCAGAAGGCAGTGGGGAATCCGGCCACTTACACAAAATAGGATCAGTGGCCTTCCGGTCACTCGTTTAAACTTTCCGGAAGCCGTTGTGAGGAGGAACATAGGTAAATCAAACTACCCTCCTGCTTTTCGGAAATCATTTCCGGAAACAATTGTATATCCCTTCCGGAAACTTGTTCCGGCAAGTTTTGCAAGAGTTCCGGAATCCGGAAGGATCCGGAACCAACATTGATTAGAATAACTAACCTAGGTGATCAATAGATTAGTGGTTTTGGATAATTTGAAAGAATAAATAGATTTCTGTGGGAACGAAACCAGAGTGGTTCACTTTCGAAGCACTTAGTGACGATTGAGTGCATTCCGGAGGAATACTGACTCTGCAAACTACGACACTTAATATAGCTCCATTTCCCATATTCTATGGTGATTTAAGAGAAGATCTAGATTCCTACTTGGAAAGATTCCAAGTAGAAGCAATAGCTAACAATTTAGCAATTGATAAGTATATCACTAGTTTTCCTGGTAATTTACTAGAGGAAGCTCAGTAGTGGTATGCAACATTAAATCCTCAACCAATAGACTGGGATGCTTTAAAAGATGCATTTTTGACCAGTTTAGACCCCAGTCTTATCATAATACTTGGCATGATCAGTTGCAAAGTTTTCAAATGTATCCTATTGAAACTATAGCCGGATATTATACTCGGCTTAGAAACTTATTGAATAGATGGCGAGATCATAATATGCCAGAAGCATGGATCACTAATACCTTCACCAGAGGTTTATTAGATCCCATGTGTATATACCAAGTTAAACTTTCCAACCCGGCAAATTTAAATGCAGCATATGAAGCTGCTAGAAATTGGGAGCCTGCTATGCAGCGATCTAAGATGTTGTTACAGACAAAAAGGACTCCATATCAGGATCCATATCTTTTGCCTGTATCGACTCATTATGGAATGGATAATAGTGGAAGAGATTATTATCCTAGGTCAATATCTACTCAACTTCAATTAACTATACAAGAACCACCTCATCCTAGAGAGCAACAACTTGCGTTGATGCCTCCAAGTCATGAGGAAAATGAGCTACAAGCCTTACAAAAATAATTTAGAAAATTGTCAATCCAACTTAATGAAGGAAGAAATAAGAGACCTAAGACTACTAATCAACGAACTAATATTTCGTGTAGTAATTGTAAGGGACATGGACACTTGGCCACCGAGTGTAAGTATCCTACAGGAAGAATTCCTAAACTTAAATGTGCTTATTGCGGTGCAAAGGGCCATGATATAACTACTTGTAGAAATATCAAGGAAGTTAAGGCCCTAGTACAAGAGCAACCTTCTCAAAATAATAACAAAAACAACCTTATTTAATTACATCCAAACAACCTTTTACTAGACCAAGAAACAATAATAACCATCCGAGAGGAAATAATGGTTATAGTCAACTCCAAGTTTGGAGAGGACCTAACCAAGATAGAAACAAAGAAGTAGTATGTTATAGATGTGGAGAGCCATGTCATTATTCTAGGGAATGCACAAATTCACGCCAACAAGTTGGTTTTAATCCCTTGTGTGGAAGATGTGGACAAACGGGACATGTTTCTACCTTTTGCACAGCCATAATTACTGAGTTTCTTAATGTTAGGAAACAAGTTCAAATTCAAGAAGTAGAGTCTTCTAATACTAGAAATATTAACTATAAAGCTATTGATACACCTCAAGATGTCTTTATCACTAGATCACAAGCTAAGAATGCCCTTGAAAAAGAACCCGATAGTAGTTCAAAGAGTGATTATAGCAAAGTAAAACTTAATCCTGTGCTTGCTAGAGATATGCCAACTATACTAAAAAGACCAGAAATTCTTAAACCATCACCACAAATAATAGAGATGACAAGTAGTGATTCTCGAGAAAATCCTACTCAAGTACCTATAATACCTACTTTGCCAGAGAAAGTTGTACCTATAATTCCAAATGTGGAAAAAGCAAGTACTTCCATGAAACCATTGGAACAACCTACTTTTTATAAGCCTTTAAAAAAAAGAGTAAAAGAATCATCTATGTCCTAAAAAAAAAGAAAACACAATAGAATTATGAGATTAGCAGTGGGTATGCATCCATATGATATCCTCATAGATTTAGATAGATTACAACCTCAAATTTCTTTGAGACAATTACTTGCATTGTCACTTTATTGTAAAAATGAGTTAACATCTTCTCTAATTAGAAAAAGAGCAAAAATACAAGAGGAGGGCAATGTTAAAGAAATTAAACAAAAAATAAATAAGGAAACAAGTAAATCTCAACATGAAATTGTGAATGTTCATGATATCTCTCTAGATCCACGTGCACCTACAGTCGATGTAATTATAGATGGAACTTTAATTGATGGAGTCCAAATTGATAGTGGGAGTAGTGTCAACCTTATGAATGTTGATACTATGGAAGAGGTAGGCATAACTAACATAGCGCCTACTCCCATTATTCTACGAATGGCTGATAAAAGTAGAGTTAAACTTTTGGAAAAATTGATACAATTAAATACAATAATTGGTGGAATTGATTATAAAATTGACTATATTGTCTTTAAGGTGAGTGAGTCCATTTCCACATATCCTATTCTCCTTGGCAGGCCTTGGTTGTCATTGGCTAAAGCCAAGGACGATTGGGGTAAGGGAGCTTTGACAATTGGGAAAGGTAAAAGTCAAATTATTCTTCCTCTGTTTCCTGCAAACTATCATGGTGAGACCCAGAATGATGATTCGGATTGGACTACTGATCCCAATTCAGAATCAGACCCTGAAGACACTAATGTTGTCCAGGACATGCCTACGTTTAAAGACTTAGGTCCTGGAGAGTATTTTGTCCCTCCGAGTCAAGTAGATGACTCGGACGCAGCTATTGAAGCATGGCAAAATGCTCCTATTTTTAATATTACTACTCAAGGAGAATCAGATATGGAACTTCCTTATGGGTGATTGCACACTTCCTTATTGATGATGTAGATACTGTGGCAAAATTCATTTATGAACATATCATCACTAGGTTTGGATGTCCAAAAGAAATTGTAAGTGATAGAGGGACTCATTTCATCAATGATACTATTGAGAAAATGTTGCAAAAGTATTTTATTAAGCACCGTAAGTCGTCACCCTATCACCCTAGAGCTAATGGACGAACTGAGAAGTCTAATGGTATTCTTTGCAAGATCATCACTAAGACATTACAAGGCAATGCATCTAATTGGGATTATGAGTTGAATAATGCATTATGGGCATATAGATGTACAATAAAAACTACAACTAAAGCAACCCCTTTCCAATTAGTGTATGGATTGGAAGCTATGCTCCCAATAGAAGTGGCATTACCTTCCCTATGCGTGGCAATTTCTGAAAGATTAGATGATGAACAATCTTTAAGAGAAAGATTAGATAATCTAGAACGCCTAGATGAAATTAGAGGTCAAGCCTACATGAATATGGAAGCTATACAAAAACAAAGGAAAACTTATTATGATAGTAAATTACAACCAAAAACTCTAAAAGAAAATGATTTAGTCTTACTCTATGACAGTAGATTCCAAAAATTTCCAGGGAAATTTAAAATGAGATGGTTTGGACCATACAAAATACTTAAATCTTATCCTAATGGTTCTGTGGAATTACAAGATTTTGCAGGTAATGTACATGCAACACGCAATAATGGCTACAGGCTCAAAAAGTATGTAACTTGAGGGCAAGTTACACTTTTAAGAGGGGGGCTACATCCCTACTTAAGGAAAATCTTAAGAAAGAGTTCCTAAGTGGTCTGGAACAACCCTAAACTACCAAAGGGAAAGTTAAAAATATTGTGTTTTAAAGTCATAGTTAATTTATGATCATTCACAAAAACATTCACAAAAAACTTTCTTGAGAGAAACCTTGTCAAAAGGTAATATTGAATTTTTAATTTTTTTTTTAATAATAATAATAAATAAAAATTCTTAAGAAGCTAAACCATTTTTTGCATAAAGGAATAGTGCTTAAGAAGTCATCTCAAGTTAAGTCACAGAATGAAAGTCATCAGTGTGATGTCATTACAATTGTCTTAAGAACTTAAGTGCTCTTAAAGACACAAGTGTCTTAAGAACTTAAGCTGTCTTAAAGCACTCGAGGAGACGTCAAAAGTCCAGTTGTCTTAAGAACTTGAGTAGACACCTTAAGACAGCAAGTTAGGGGTTGTCCCTGAAGTTCATCTTAAGGAATAAAGTTGTGAGGCAACAATAAACTTAAGAAGGAGATGCCTTAAGACGGAAGTAAGCCGATGGAAATTATGATAAATGGAAATAGTTGAAAAAATAAAGATGATGATTGAGTTGGTAGGAAATCTGTGAGAAGCGACCTAGTCATAAAGTGGAGAAATCCCATCATGTCGAAAGATCAGCTAAAGTGCCATGGAAGGGAGAAAAGTAGGCACTTCACTCGAAGAAAATAATTATCAAATCACGTCAAAAAGATCATTACAATGACTTGAAAAACGTGATGATAAGAATGAGTGGGGGCGGGATTTAAAACCAAGTGGCAAACTTGATGAGCCGTTAAGAAAACGAGTTGCCAAAATTGGCTATGGCTCATCAGAGGAAATTCACAAGTGTATTGTTCAGTCGTTGAAGTAGAAGTTGAGAGGTCAATTTGCATTGTTGAGAGTTGGAGTGTGTTGTGAAAAATTGTTGCAAAGTCGTGAGTTTTGTGAGACTCTGTATTCGGGAAGCAAGGCGTCACCAAGACAGAAGGAAGAAGTCGTCACACTCTTTGGTGGTAAGTTCGTTGTTAAGTTGTTCTGAATGTGAGTTCATAGAGAACAAAGAATTGTTGGATTATGCCATTTCGTTGTGAATGAGGTTGCTTAAGATAGTAGAAATCAACTGACTTTCCTTCCTAAGCTGTGAGATTAAAGATATGGAATTTACTGAGAGTAGATAACTATCTATGAGAGTAAAATCAGAAGAGTTTGTTAAGGAAAATCAAGAAACGGCATAACCGTTGTAACCACCTTGCATGTTGATCTTAAGGCATAAGTATGCACAGATGAAGGAAAAATTTAAAAGTGTAGCACATGTCTTAAGAGTGATTGTCGCGTGAAGAAGACTGCAAAAACGAAGTAGCCATTGTAGAAAGAAGAATTTTGTTTGTTAAAGACAGGTGCAAGATGGTGAATCTGAATTCGCAGAGTGGCGTTGTTTGTAAGAGAACAGTAGACACAGAGGTCAAGATGAGCCAAAAATGGAAGACGAAGAAGGATTTCAAGATTGAACCTTCTCCGCTGAGGGAGTTGCCAAGAAAGGTGTATGAGAGCAACCGCAAAAATTTGGAGAAAGCAAGTCTCCTGCAATTTATTGAGCTACAATGGCCGGAGGCGGATCTACTACAAGTGTTGGCTTTCATGCTGGGCTCCAAGCGAGGCGCGCAAGATGAATTTTTAATCAATGGTGAAGTGGTTCGCTTCGACGTGGAGGTCGTCCAACATCATTGTCCAAGCTTGCCAAAGACGGGACCTACGTTGGTAGGATTACCTTTGTTAACCAAGGCTGAGCTCAACCGTGTGTTTGAGAAACCAGAAGACGCCAAGGTGGACAGGGGATATTCAATCAAGAAAGCTAAGGCTTCGTGGAAGGAATGGTTGAAGTTCATCAACCTTCGATTCTTGATGGCTTTGGAAGGAACAGAGGTATTATCGCCTAGCGCATTGGCTGCAGCTTACAAGAGCTGGATGGGAGAGCGACTCAATTGGTCCAAGATTATGTTCGCGCATCTTCGATTGGAGCTGGCAGGGAAGAATACGCGCCATAATATCTTCTTTCATGGAACCACTTATTTTTCAGCAATTTGTCCCCCAGTGAGGAAGAGCTTGACTGGAGGAGTATATGAGGTGGAAGAGGAATCAGGGAGGAGTACCAAGAAGAAGAGATTGCGCAAGATGGTGGCGGAAGATGAGGAAGAAGAGGAACCAGAGGAAGCTCCTGAGATAGAAGAAGACGTGGGAGAAGAAGATGTGCTAAGTCCGGCAAGGGAGGATGCGGAAGAAGAGACACCAGGGTCACCCGAAGCCTCTGCACCAGTGAAAGATAAGGGGAAGGGACCGTTGGTGATAGTGTAGAAGAAGAAAGTGAAGCACCCGATCACCACTGGAGGTGTCTTAAGTATCACCTCAGAGCAGGAACCGCATCCACCAGTATCAGCGAAGCCGCCCAAGACACCATCCAAGCAAATCATCACATACGCTGCTCCTAAGGTTATCACAGTAGAGGACCCTTAAGATGAAGCTTCTATCAAGCAAATAGAGAAGAAATTGCAGGGAACAACCTACACCAAACGGAGTGAGGTTTGGGAGTTGAGTAAGGAGAATCTCAAATTGTTGGTGTTTCAGAAGGATGATCTCATAGCGCAATATCAAGCCACCAACAAGGACATCTTGTTGGCTAACGATAAGATGCAGAAGGACTTCCAACGCGAGAAGCTCCAACTAGAGAAGTCTTAAGCTTAAGCTACGCCCGACTCTTCACAGGTAGCGGAGTTAGAAGAGAAGGTACGGGATGTCACCGAGGCTAATGCCCGGTTGACTGCACAGACGACCACAGATAGAAGAGTGAAGAGCAAACTCCAAGAGGCAGTTTGGCGCCAGGACTTATACAGTCCGCCAACCTTTGGACTCTTCCGAGCATATGAGTTGCAGAGGAACGCTTGTTTTTACATGATGTGTTTGAACGCTGGAGACAAGCTCAGGGTTGTCTACATAGATGGACAAGGGCCCAAAGACAGCGGACGGACGGACAGTAGGACGGACGGACAGGACGGACAACACTTTTTGGCGGACAATTGCGTGTAAAAAAAATTACAAACCCTAAATCAAATTTTCAACTTATCCCCTAATAAAACACGTGTGCACGACACGTCAGACGGCTTTCCACGTCACATCAAGAGGCGGGCGCGTGCCTTCGGACCGCGCGCGCAACATTTAGGGTCGGGCGCGTACCCCTCAGGGCCGAGCGCGTGCATATCAGGGTCAGGCGCGTACGCGTCAGGGCCGGGCGCGTACTACTCAGAGTCGGGCGCGTACTCCTCAAGGCCGGGCGCGTGCATATCAAGGTCGAGTGCGTACGCGTCAGGGCCGGGTGCGTACTACTCAAGGTCGGGCGCGTACATATCAGGGTCGGGCGCGTACCACTTAGGGCCGGGCGCGTATCCCTCAAGGCCAGGTGCGTGCATATCAGG
>OZ020518.1:4297762-4378464 GCA_963971425.1 Bryoerythrophyllum caledonicum | reverse complement strand
AAATGTTGTGTGTATTTTGTCATGTGATTTGTAATAGAGTGAATGTTGAGATGGTATTGAGAGTGAATGTTGAGATGGTATTGAGTGGACATATTAGATATGGGCTGAGTGTTGTTGACTGATTGAGTAGACAAATCACATATGGGCTGATCCATTGAGTGGGCATATCACATATGGGCTGATCCATTGAGTGGGCATATCACATATGGGCTGATTTATTGAGTGGATATATATATATATATATATATATATATATATATATATATATATATATATATATATATATATATATATATATATATATATATTTTGAGTGTTGTTGACTAGTTTACTGAGTGTTGACGAATCACATGTGGCATGAGTATGTCCAAGAGTATTTTTTGGTTCACTCAATTGATGCACATGCCATGGTTATCATCTAATGCACATGCCATGGTTATCACCTAATGCACATGCCAATGTGAGTGTTATGTTGTTGATTGATTTATTTAGTGCACATGCCATAAGCTGAGTCCTTTGTGTTTACTGAATTATATAATCCAATTGCCATAGGTTGAGTGTTATATTGATTACTTATTGAAGAGCATTTAGTATTGTATCAACATCATAAAAAATAGTCTATAATGGCAATTTCAGATGAAATCCGTGCTCGCATTATAGGTTTGAGTGAGGGAGGAAATACAGGAGTTCAAATTGCAGCCATTACTGGAGTTTCTGTTAGAACAGTTCAGAGGTTAGTAAAAATGTTTAAAGAAGATGGAACTTACAAGCGCAAACCTTGCGGTGGAAGTCACGCTAAAAAACTTAGTAAGAGAGATGTGAATAATATTGTGCGTTATGCAAAAACTCATCGTCGTTCCTCGGTCTCAGAGATTACTAATATGTGCCGTACTCAAGTGTGTAAACGTACTATTCAAAGGGTATTACATAAAAGTAGTATTTTTAGTCGAATTGCAGTCAAAAAACCTTTCTTGACATCCCATCACATGTCTCAACGGTTAGCTTTTGCTCAGAAGTACCATGGATGGAGTCCAAAAGAGTGGGAGCGTATTGTTTGGACAGATGAATCTACTTTTGAGATTGGAAAAAGTTCTCGGCAAATTCATGTTTGGAGAAGTGCATATGAGCGTTATTCATCAAGTTGTATAGTTCCTACTTTTAAAAGTGGACGGACATCTTTGATGATTTGGGGTGCATTTGCTGGAGGACAAAAGTCACAACTTGTCTTTATGCCAAAAACTCAACGTTCTGCTAAAGATTTTGTTGAAGTGGTCTACGATGGCGAATTGATTCATTTCTTGAGTAGACTTCCGGAAGGAGTGCTAATGGAAGATGGTGCACCTGTTCATCGTAGCAAAACATGTGACGAATGGAGACAAACCCACCAACTCGAAAAGCTCAATTGGCCTGCAAACTCTCCCGATCTCAATCCAATCGAGAATGTCTGGAGGATGCTAAAAGATGTTGTGCAACATGGCAAGGAATGCCCTAGAAACTTAGAAGTGATGAAGATAGTTCTTGAAAAAGAGTGGAATTTGGTTAGTGGTACAAAGCTCCTTCAACTATGTCATTATATGCCCTCAAGGTTACAAGCGGTGATTGATGGTAATGGAGGACATACACGTTGGTAGATATGGAATAATTTTTTTTTGTATATACATCTTTTGGCTTTGAAATCTATCTCATATGTTACCAATATAGAGATGATCTTGTGGCCAAAATTTCATTATGTATCAACAAAAACTCAATCCTAGGAAGGGTGTTGAAGTTGGAAGTAGTGGTAAACTTTCCCCTTTGTTTGTCACAACAATACATGTTGGTAGACTTGGTATATGTTTTTTTGTGTAAATCTTTTGGATTTTAAAATTTTCCACACTTGTATTTGACGTGAAGGTGACTTCATACCCAAAATTTCATGGACAAATAAATTTTTTTGAATTCTTGGGAGGGTGTCAAAGTGGGCAGCTGTGAAACTTTTCTCACAACTAACCCCCATGTTAGTAGATTTTGAATATCTTCTTTTGAATACATTTTTTGGCCTTGAAAATTTTCCCACATGTTATCAACATAAAGGTTACCATGTGTCAAAAATTTCATGTTGAAATAACAAACCCTCAATCCTAGGGAGGGTGTCAAAGTTGGAAGTAGTAAAATGGTTTTTCCCTTTTTTTCTCACAATTACACATGTTGGTAGATTTGGGATGTGATTTTTTTTGTGCATTTTTTGGACTTGAAAATTTCCACACATGTAATCAACATAAAGGTGTTCTCACTCCAAAAATTCCATGGGCAAAAAAAATTTCCTCAATCCTTGGGATGGTGTCAAAGTTGGCGGTTGAGAAACTTTTCTCACAGCTACCCCATGGTGGTTAGTTTTTAATATCTTTTGTTTTATAAGTCCTCTGGACTTGAAATTTGGTATGCATGTTTTTAACATAGAGGTGATGATGTTCCCAAAATTTCAGGGTAAAAGAACAATTTTTCAGCCCTGTGGAGGGCGTCAAAGTTGGCAGCAATGTGGGACACCATCCCTGGAATTGCCCAAACGCCAATTTGAATGTCACCCTACTGTACATTGTGATGGTATAAATCTTGAGCCTTACCGTAGGCTAACCTCTGGTTCGGCGTTTATTAATTAGAAAAATGCATGCCGATTGTGTGGAAAATTGTTTAATAGAACTGCCGAAATTGGAGAAACATGGAAACCATATGTTAACCCCTAAAGGCCCAAGTGTCCCTTGGGAGGACGATTTTGATTTCGGACACGTTCCTGTAATTCAAAAAAAATACTATTAAAAAAGAATCTTATACTAGATTTTCCCTGATAAGAGATCCATGTAGATATTTTTATTATTTTTGGATTCATGGTTTGAAAGTTAGTACCAGTCAAAGTTAGAAATGGGGACTCCGGGAAGCTCCAAAAAAATTTCTAGAAGTCTTTATTGACATTGAGATTTTCCATACATGTAGAGAATATTACCTTCTTTGAAAATGTCAAAAGAAAATCCTTGTCTTTAGTGTGAAAAAACATTTTAACTCAAGTCAAACATTTTTACACATTTTGGGCAAGCGGGGAAAAAAACTTCACCTTTTCTACATAAAACCTAGAGATCTTCATATTTTTCACTTTTTATTTTTTTTCTACAACAATATGTGGTGTAAACCTTCTTAGTGACCGTTTAGATTATCATTCTAAAACATATTAAATTCTCCAAAAAATAAATCGTCAATTGACAATTTTTGAACCTCCTTGCAAACTTGTTTTGAATATGGCACATCCCTTCTCTATCTCTAAAAATTGGTGTATACAGAACTAACATCATGCTTAATACAATGGTATGAGATTTAGACCTTGTGTAGTGCAAAAATTTGATACCAAGTGAAGTCAAAGTCTGCTAATCCACTCAATGCAGGGAAGAAAATGAACCATTTTCTTGGCTTCAAACACTATAATCTTTCATTTCATGGGATCAAAGCGTATTAAATTTTGTGAGGGTGTAAATTAATAAGTTTTCATTGAGATCTTACGGTTATATTTAGAAATAAATAATTTTAGATTCCCTCCTTACTCATTGTACTAGAAGGAGCAGTTTTGAAGTGTTTTTGGAATGAAAATGTTGTGGGCCTTTAGGTATTAATAGATTTTGTCACATGGAGAGACGTCAAAGGGGAATGGGCCTTGGAAAATCTTGCAGCCTTGGTTGTACATGCATGAGGGCTTTGGTTTGGAACCCCAAGGTCTAGGAAATAACCCCATGGTTGCCAAATGTGCTAAATATAGTCATCTATGACTTCTTGCCAAAAGTTACTTCATTGTTATTTTGGATGCCAAACAACATTTTCTCACTTTAATTCATTATTTGGCATGGAGAGGTTACATAGTGTCTATCCTTAAAATCGGGGAGTAGTTCCATACTACTAAACCTATGTTCCGTGGACATGGATTTTGTGGTCGAACAAACAAACACCTTAACGACTCCAGCCCCAGTCAAGAATTGGAGTTCTTCTCTCTCTTTGACATGGAGGTGCTGAACTAGAGGTTCACCTACGAATAGTAATGAAAACTTTGACACCAAGTGAAGTCAAGGTTTGTTGATCTTGAAACAAGGGAGAAAGACAAATTCTTTACCTTCACTTCAAATTCTGCAAACTTTCAATCCATGTGATCAAAGATTATAATAATTTGTGAGCATGTGGTTTTAGTAGTATAGATTAATCCTTTGAGGCCCACGAGGCCTTGAGAGGGTGGATTTTGGTGCTTTGGATGTTGTAACTTTTTCAATAATTGACCATTGTCATTGCGGTCTTCAGAATGCACTCGAGCTCTTTGGGAGCTTTCCAACGCATCAATGCACGCATTGGCAAACTATAGTGGTTTATGTGAAGTGACGGTAGGAATAAATGCATTTTTGTGTAGATGATGTTTTCCATAATCTATCATGCTCGTAGATTCTTCCTAGTCCTTGTGGTCCACTTAGACATTAAAGGATTAAGAACTTACAGTTGGAAATGAAAATAATGACTTTCTTTTTCTTTTTCATTTCTGGTACCTAAATGAGTACTTCTGAAGTATTTTTTGTGAGAATAATAGTCAAGGAATTTTAGAAATTAACCCCTTAAGGCCCAAGGCATTTTTCCCTCAAGAAACACTCCAAAACTGCCCCTATCAAAAAGTGGGAAGAAAATCCAATTTTGAAGTAAACTTTTGAACTTTTAACCGTAAAAGCTTAGAATATACTTCTACATGAACTTACCATAGTTTTTTGGCTGCCATCCACCGCACAGATATGAGGATTATAGCATTTGAAGGTCAAGAAAATGGTTCCATTTCTATCCTTTGTTGAGTGAAACAATAGACTTTGACTTCACTTGGTGTCAAATTTTTGCACTACACAAGGTCTAAATCCTTTAACATCGTGTAAAGCATGATGTTAATTCCTTGCACACCAATTTTTAGAGGTAGAGAAGGGATGTAACATATTCAAAACAAGTGTGCAAGGATTGGAGGTTCAAAAACTGCCATTTCACATTTAATTTTTTTAGTGAACTTAATATGTATAAGAATAATAATCCAAACGAATTATAATAATTTTTTCATCACATATTGTTGTCAAAAAATAAAAAGTGAAAAATATGAAGATATAAAAAGTGAAAAATATGAAGATCTCTAGGTTTTATGTAGAAACAAAGAAGTTTTTTTGGTACCTTGCTCAACAATGTGTGAAAATGTTTAACTTGGGTTCAAATGTTTTTTTACTCTAAAGACAAATATTTTTTTTGACATTGTCAAAGAAGGTAATATTTTCTATATAGTCTAAACTCTATAAATGTTACTTCTATAAGTGTTATAATCTCATATATGTTATGAAAATTTTGTTCTCCTACAAAAACACTCATTTTAACACTAGGAAGTGTTATCTATTAAGTGTTATGAGAAGTCCTACTCCCTCCTTTGTTATTTTAATTCTATAAGTGTTATAGTTGCACAAATCAACAAAACACCAGACGAGGGCTATACTTTTCAATACTTGTTCACATATTATACCATACTCTCTGTACATAAGTCAAGTATTCTCTCATTTGAAGAGTCTCCATTTGCACTTTGAAGCAGGATTTTTGTATTGTGGTTTAGAAGAAGAGGGTGAGAGTGTGAGAACACTTTACAAGGTTTAGAGTGGGCAAGGTCACTACATATTTGAGTAAGAGAGAATTTGATGCAATCACATGGATGCGGTGCAAAGGCTCATTTGGCATCAACAGACTTTGCTTGAATAGGCATTGGCATATTTTTTATTCCAGCATTTATTCAAGTTTGCACCAACAGGCTTTGGCACCATTTTTATTTCAGTTTTTATTCAGGACTACATCAAGAGGCTTTGGCATCATTTTTATTTGGGTTTTCATTCAACTTCCATCAACAGGCTTTGGCATCGGTCAGCTTTGCGAGTTTTGTCATTTGAGTTCTTTGATTCAACTTTGCATCAATAGGCTCAACCACGCACCAGGCACCAGGCCCCATCATTTTGGTGTTCATCTTTATTTTACACCAGCAATATTTATGTTTGAATGTTTTTTATAAGGTTGAACTTTGCAATGGGTAGAAGTCGAGAATTTCCCTTCAAGAAGAAGGAAGAGATCATTAGTCATCATGTGACCTTGTTGGCTTTGAGGCAAAAAATGAGCAACAAGGCTTTAACCGAGTGGGCCAATGTCAAATATGGAACTTCAGTCTCGCAAATGACTATTGGTAGATTGTTGAAACGTAAGAAGGAACTCACTACTTTTGATGTGGGCCGTTTGGTAGTTACAAAATGCATTAGATTTAAGGTGCAATGTCTTGAAGTGGAGCAAGAGACTTTAAATTAAGTTATTACAATGCAAGAGAGAAGTGTCACAATATCCGATGATTTGGTGATAGCCGCAGCAAATTGGTTCTATGCGTTAGTACCGAGAAATCCTAGTGAGAAAGAACTCCAATTTTCATATGGTGGGTGGGGAAGTTTAAGAAGCGCTTTAACATTAGGTCATTCATACGGCATGGTGAGGAGGCTTCTGCTCACACTTCGGCTGAAGTTTTGACGAGGATGGAGGAGAACAAAGCTATTGTGTCACAATACAATAGCGATGATGTTTTTAACATGGATGAGACGGGTCTTTTTTTATAGGTTAGAGCCAAATTGTACGTTGGCTACCAAATGACTATCTGGGAAGAAGAAATAGGAGGAAAGAATTACCGTGGCACTCACTACAAATGCCACGGGAACAATTTGCCTTTCTCCACTCATTATAAATCAATTTCTAAATCCCCGGGCTTTCACTTCTAGGCACATTCATTACCCAGAGAACTTGGGTATCAAATGGATCGCTAACGAGAAGGTATGGATGACTATGAACATTTTTTAGCAATTTATACTGGATTTTGAGAGGAGATTTTTTTTAGCACAGGAAGAGAAGGTGATTTTGCTTGTGGATAACTTCTCTAGTCATCAGGTGCCCAACGTAGGGTCACGATTGACAGTGACACAGTTAGTTTTTTTACCTCTAATCACCACAAGCCATTTTGAGCCAATGGATGCAGGCATCATTGCATCTTTCAAAGCACACTGTCAAAAGTTGTTGATTCAATATCAAATAGATTGCCTCACTGCAAACAAAGTGTTTGCAATTGATGTGTCATTGTGGTAGAGCAGGCATGGCGTATTGGAGTGACTACATCAACAATTTGGAAGCATAGGGGTACCCTTTCAGTTCTTGTTGAGAGGGAGATAGAGAAAACTAGGCGCGAAAAAGAGGTTGGTAAAATTGCTACTTTACTTCATCAATTGACATCGTTGTCACCAGACACTAAAAAGAACGATGCCATGGAAGCTCATGAATATCTAAATTATGAGCTGGAGTTTGATTTAAACAATCCCTATGAACCCATCAATGAGGAATTTTTGGATATGCTTCCATCCGATCAGCAAGAACTGAATGTTAGTGAGGTTGTAGTTGATGAGGTAGAAGAAGTTGTAGGATTTGGTGTTGCTGAGCGCGCTCTAGAGACTTGAAAGAAATACTTTTAGCAAAGACCAAATGATGTTCTATAACATATTAAGACCATTCAAGTACTTCGAAAGGAAGTTTCATCTCATCGTTTAGAAGATTCTCACCAAACCACTATAGACTCTTTCTTTCAGATAGTTTAGTTGGAAGAATCTTGTCAAAGTACTACAATATAGATTATTCATTTCAATTGGTTTAGTTAAATTATGTTTTAACTTTTGTACTTTCATCCTTTATTTTTATAAATGTTATTTTAAAAAAAAATTGACTTTTTAAATATCATTTCTATAAGTGTAATTGATTATCAATATTAATTCTATAAGTGTTAGTTGTTATTATTCAATATATGTTATAATTTTTTGGATCCCGGCCTGTATCATTTTTTATAGTTTAGATTGTATGTATGAAAAATCTCAATGTCAATGGAAAATTAGGATACACTAATTCCTCCCATATGTCATACCTTTTGATAAGTTATACTTAGTGGTGCTAACCTGTAACCTCAATTGATTTACTTAGTCGTACTAACTTGTAACCTCAACTAGTTTACTTAGTCGTGCTAACCTGTAACCTCAATTGATTTATGATCTCTGTTGACGGCCTTTGCAATGAAAACTTATCTAGATGTCAATTTACACGCTGGTTTTTCTTGTACGCATTCTAGAATGGATTGTCAGACACACCAAATGCACTCTGCCAGAGATTGGGCCCCATCTCACATAAAGGCCCAAGAGTGGGACATGGAGGTTGGTACACCTTCAATTACTCAATTGCCACTACAAATGACCCTTGGAGTGTCAATGGAGCTATTGAATCAAGGCATCTTCAGAGCATATGAGAATTTTCAGCAGAGCCGTGCTTATAGACCTTGTGTACCTTTCTAAGGAGTTTGACATCAGCTGATGGCTCAAGTTACCAAATCTTCTATTAAACCCTCAACTAACTATTAACCTCTACTAAGTTCTTACCATCTCCATCCACCACGCATGATTTAGCAATAATTTGTGGTAGAGATGACTGTATATTCAACCCATTTACATCCCATTACCACCCATATAGCTCCAAATGAAGGTTTGCTATAAGTCACGACCTCTTACCTTTGGTGGTAATGGGGGTACCCATTGGTGGCCACCGATTAAACATGACGACACACTTTGAAAATTCATCATTGATTTACATTTCATTAGAAAAATATGAAATCACTTGGGTTGAAATTGTAATTCTGTTGGCTATCACCAAAAAAAATAATTGTACTACTATTTGTTCTCTTGTAAGAATGGGGGTTACATTTGATGTAATATTATTCCGAGAAATGACTGACGCTCACTTGTACTGTATTGTGATTGTTGTATGCATGGGCTTCTTGATTAAAATCACATATGATGGAGGCATTGATTACAGTACAGTAATGTGCCCACAACAACTCCATTTCATCACATGTTCCATCTTTGACTTCTAAAACCTGGTCAGTCATCAACATGAAGAAGTTGCTTGTTTGCTTCAATCAATTTGCGTGTATAATAGACTTCACTTGAACATCAATAAAAATTACTCTCATTTGATTTGTTAAAAAAAAACGTGTGTTAGTTTACAAGAATGGGACAAGGTCATATTATCATACAAGATAGAGGCACCCAATTCCAATCACTTAAGCCAATTCAGGACTCAAATGACATTGTATGTCAAAAACATTTATGTAGAAAGATGTGGAATTAGGAATGAAACTCGACAAATATTTTTTCAAATTTAATCCCAAAGACTTGTAATTAATATAGAATTTAGAAGCCCAAAAACCACCGGAGAGCATAATCAAATAGTAGAGTAGGTGAGATTTGGTGTCCTCCTTCACCCAATGCCATCAAGTGAGAGTGAATAAAAGAGAGAAGACATGCCATGGATAACCAACTCATGGAGGGTACCCAATGCCAATCAGCCTTGTTCGACTTTCGAGGCAAGGCCACCAATGAGAGCTCAATTGAGGTGGAGCAACCCAAAATTGCACGCTTCATGACCCAATGCCGATAATGACTGGGGTTTTCAGATTTTGAGTTATCCGTTTTGGTTGCTTCATGCACCATTTCATGCATTTGCCATTTTCATGCACCATGGTGTGCGTACTCTACCGATTGAAATTGGGTGGCCGATCGGAATTGGGTGCCTATACCTTAACCATCCCCAAATTTAGCATGCACAATCTAAATGAAGCTAAAAGACAAATGCACATTGCATAACTTGAGATAGAGCATAAACTTTTCAAATAACTCTTATCTTTTTTTTTTATTCACATCTACATACTAACGTACCTAAGGTACGGATTTGCCTTTGATTATTTCTAAAAATAGATGCTTAGATTTTTGGAAAATCTTCTTCAAAAACTTCAATTTTTTGAACGGAGAAAAAACGGATTTCGAAAGAACATTCTATTTTTAGAACTTTTCGAGCTTCTATTTTTAAAATAAATAATTACTCGGCACAAGAGTGTTGAATCTGATCCTTGAGTTTGGTAATCACATTAGATGGATGTGGTTAAAGCATAACAACTTAGATGAATATCAAAGAACTGCCCATTTACATCAAACTTGGTGTAAGAGCATCCCCAACAATCATGACCACGGTCATTGCAACAGAAAATATAGCTCCAATGAGTGAAAATTAGAAAATGACTCTCCACCAATAATGCTCCAAAACTCTAAAAGTATCGTATGTTCCTCCACATGTCCTCTAACCTAGATGACGTGGCCGTCCTTCGCATCTTTTCTTGCGAGCTGGTGCGAACAATCTATCCCTACCAATAACGCTCCAAAAACTGTGAAGGCTCAGAGCGGCTCTCGTGGCGTGTTGATTTGGTGAGGATGCCATATTCGGATTCTCTTCATTGGATAAGTCTACACGAGCACAGAAGTCATGACACCATATGATATGTATATTGTACCCACTTCCATCCCATTACCACCCAGTCTGTTCCAAATGGTAGTTTGCCATTCGTCAAGACCCCTTACTTTTGGCCAGCCCTTGTAAAAGTGCCTATTGGTGACCACCAGCTAAACACAACAGCATACTTTGAAAATTCACAACTAATTCACATTTCATCAGAATAATTAGAGAACACTTGAATTGAAATTGTAAGACTATATTTTTATCAATAAAACTTCTAATTTCTTTCACATTGTATTTTGTATACAAAAACTTCTGTTATTTATTGTAAAGAACTTGATAACTCTTTGTGACAAAACTTGACAATACCTTGAGCTACTTGAAATTTATTTTTGTGGAAATGAAAAATTATATACATTATAGTTCCTTTAATCCCCAAAGTTCGTTGATTAATTCCTAAAGTTCCACAATTTTCCACCAAAAAAAAACTTCAAAACAACATGTTATGGTGCAAAGGGAAGAAAAGAAAAGCATCAGTTTCATTTTTATTTTCAATCTCAAAGAACTTTATCAAGACTAATGAAGAAAATGCTTTCAAAATTTCCAGAAGTTGACCTTGTGGATGGAAAGATAATTTTGTTTGAAGTAAAGACCATAGTACTTACTACTTTAAAATTAGTGGATTGATAGACTATGATTTTTCTTGGCTTTAAAATTTATACAATCATGATGTACATGATGTTAGTTCCTTCTAGAGTAAGTTTTAGACGTAAAATCTCTTGAGTATGTTTTGAATATGTGAAGGAATAAAGATCAAAATTTCCACAACACATTCTAGTCTTTTGTGAACTCAATTTGAACCAAAATCAATGCAAGCATTGACAAGCTACAGTGGATTCCATGAAGTGGGGTCGTAATAAAATGTATCCATTATGTAGATGATGTTCAGCATAATCTATTAGGCTTGTAGATTCTCTCAAGCCTAGTGAGCTCATTGGCCTTAACCCTTTAACGACAAGGCCATGCACGAGCCCCGATTTAGTAGATTCTTCACAACAACATCTACACTATGAGTAGATTTCACTTTTCATTTTTATCCCGGAAATCATTATAGTTCCTTATTGCCTCAACCGATTAGAGATAAAAAAAAGATGGGTTAGATGAAGGAAAGCATAGCATACAACCACTCCGACTAGTGCAAATCAATCCAACGATTCAATCAACCACACTCTCATTCCTTCGTCGTGAAAGGATTAAAGGGCTAATCCATCCATCTCTCCATGGTTTCATCCATCCATCTCTCCATGATTTCATCCATCCATATCTCCGTGATTTCATCCACTCATTCCGTTGCGGGTGAAGATCATGGCGACATTCTGTCGTCAACGCGCGCTAACTAAAAACGTTTAGTGCAGCGACGCACACGCATTGTGTTGTGCTGGACAAGCTTCTCCGACACTAACTTCTAACACACTTCTCTCCATTGCAACCTCTACTTAAGCTCAGCTCCGGAAACGGAATGGCGCACTCTCCCGAGATCATTTGCAGCAGTTCCAGTTTTGCAGGTTACGGAGCCGGAGAGCAGGATACGTCGGCGAATTTGGCGTAGAAAATAGTTGTGTGCATGGTCAGTCGATCAGAATCGGTGCCGTTGCGAAGCAGGTAGCGGAGGAGAAGATCGGCGAATTCGAGGAGAGAGTGGTGAGGAGGATCAGTGGTGATCGGAGAACAGGTACAGGAGGGAAGAGCGGGTAGAGAAGGATATTGGTGGAGAGAATAGTGTGGAAGGCTAGAGCAGGTCGAGAAGGGAAGATCGGCGAATTTGGTGCAGAGAAGAGTGTGTTGGTCGAAATGCCTCAGGGAGCGTTGGCGAGGAGAGCATTGTTGTCGTCGCAGCTGCGGGCGATGGCGCCGGACTCGGAGAAGAAGGTCATGAGAACCAAGCGGAAGCTGTTCGGGCGCGGCGTGGACGTGGAGAGCAGGTTCGGGAGCCATGCGTGCGCCAGCACCAGCGGGAGCGAGCATGAGGTGTGCTTGAGCGAAATGGTGGACAGTTTCATCGAGAACGGGCCGCGGTGCGGCTGCAGATTGAGCAAGTTGACGTCGTGCGAGTGTGAGGACCCCCGGCCGTCGCTCGGCGGAGAGCTTTTTGAGATACTGCGCGGTTTGGAGCCGTGCGCGAGCGCGGCCGAGCGGGTGCTACTCGCCGCGGTGAAGCTTGTCGGTCATGACGGGACGAAGCGCCAGGTGATGGCGCGCCTGCGGACGCGAGGCTACAATGCCGCGATCTGCAAGTCGCGGTGGGAGGGGTCCCCTGGCGGCGCCTACGAGTACATCGACGTGGTGCTGGACGGCGCGGGCGAGCGCATTCTGATCGACACCGACTTCCGGGCGCAATTTGAGATCGCGCGGCCGTCGTCGCGGTACACGGCCGTGGCGCAGGCGCTGCCGGCGGTGTTCGTCGGGAGGGCGGAGCGGCTGATGGCGATGTTGAACGTGATGGCGGAGGCCGCAAAAGAATCGCTGAAGCAGAGCGGGCTGGTAGTGCCGCCGTGGCGCAAGTCGGACTACATGCGCAAGAAGTGGCTGTCGTCGTACCGGCGCACCACGAAGAGCGACGGCTCGGATCATCATGAGGAGGCGGATGAGGAGGCGAAGAAGAAGAACGCGAAGGTGATCAACAGCGCGTGGACGCCGCCGGCGCTGAATCCGCGCGTGGTGCAGCAGCAGCGCCACGGCCCGGCGGGGCTGACGTGCATCCTGAGGGAATCCGGGCTCACGTCGTCCTTCCGTAGCACGATCGAAGCGCAGCGCAGAAGCTTGCCCATCGCCATTTGAGGCGGGAAAGCGCTTCGAGATGTATAAATTAGCGGTACATATGATAAGCCAATATCTGTGTGTAGAGTTCGGTGCGGCAGAGGGTGAGTTCCGATGCAGGGTTCCGTGCTTCTTTCATTTTTGACGGCGAGTTGAATGTGTATACGTAGTGTTTTAGAGCGGGTTTTGCCTCTCTCAATTTTTTGGACGAGCCGCTGCAGCTGCAGCAGGCTCTGAGTTCGGTTAATTTACAGAGCACATATGAATGAAAGCAAACAGTTGCATTAAACCATCTCTTGAATCGGTGCATGGCACTGGTCCAATAGCAAGCTACATTGGTAAGCTAGGTTGCTATTATACGTACTATAAATCGGTGATGAGACAATCTTGTGTAGAAGTCAGGGCCGAGCCATTCTGGATTACATAGGGAGATTTGTTTGCTGTGTTTCTTCATTGCATGTGAATGAAGTGAGTATAAATTGTTTGTTTGAAATACTAGATGCAAAATGCTCTTCTGGTACTTAAAGTCCAAGGAACAATTTACCAAGGGAACGCTTTAATTTTAGGGCTGTTGCTAGATGCGTTTCAATGCGTTTCGAAAGGATTTTCGTTGTCCAGTCTCACTACCAGCAATAAACTGCAAATCACCACTCATCACATGAAAACTGGGTGAAAGATGACGACATGCGTTGGTGGATATTATTCGGTAACCCATTTTGGTTTTGTTGATTGGTTTAACCCTTAAACGTCAGTCGGGAACAGGCACGTATTTTACTCTGTAGAAACGAAAAACTGGATTCAAGTTTAGCAAGATTCACTGGATTGAGAATTCTTCAACTAACATCTTTCACTTACAGCTCAACTCAATATTTAAATCTTACCATGTTCAAAATACGACACCATACAATACCGTGGCCACCAATGGCACCTTCTGACGTTTAAGAGTTAAGAGTGTTTACTCTTGGAAGAGACGGGAGTTTTACACCAACATAGATGCAACAATGGTCGAAGAATTGTCTTTGTATAGCATCTATGGTGAAAAAATGCCACTTTCTGCGAGGGCAGGCTTGAAACACCTCCACCGGCAAACGGCGCCCCGACATTTCTGTTAGGCTACTATGCCGTCTAGGAGGAACTGGGGGATGTGGCTTTCACAACAACTAACCATACTCGCCATAAACATAATTCTTTTTTAAATAGGCATAAAATAAGGCCTTGATCCCAAAACTAAGTTTTCTTTGGAATTCATCACGGTTGGGGTCCATGATCCATTCCATCTGCAAAATGTTCTACCAATGATTTCCGGCCAAAGAGAATTGACCCCTCGCTTGTCCTTACCCGAGGGGGCCACGAGGTGGTGGGGCCAAACCTCGCCCTTATTTGGTTTTTGGATGGGGCCCTATTTATAGCAAGAGAGGGTCCTCGGGGATAAACAATGGCCGTAGGCACCAAATTTGTCCCAAAGAAATCCTCAGGACCCCCCAAAATAAGAGGGCCGGAGAAATGACCCCGTGCAACAAAGACGGGGCCCACCTCAAATAAGGACGAGTGAGGGGGTCAATTCTCCCTGGCCATGATTTCCTAGTGACTTGTGCCCAAATTTTGTAATCAAAGCATTTCCACCCTCAGAAAAGTAGACGCTTAAGTAAAAAGTGATATCTCAAGTGAATATGCGGGAAGCTTAACTAAAGAGTTGGTACCATTGGTACACTCATCCCTCCATAAGTTATACCTATGATAAGTTATACCTAATTTGGTTATAATAAGTGGTCATAGATTTTGAACACCTTATATCTAATTTCGCTAATTTATAACCTCAACTAGCTATAACCTCAACTATAGTATAACCACTACTTACGGCCTTTGGAATCAAAACTAATGTAGATGTCAGCTTACACGTTGATTTTCTTGTACACTCACTAGAATGGTTTATCATGGCCACTTTAGACCACGGCCAAGAAGTTCACTGGTCAAGAACTCTTGGGAAATGGAGCAAAATGCTTGGAGTATAATTTGTTCTTGACCATTGGGTTTGGACTACGGCCAAGACTTGTCTGGTGGAGAACTTCAAGCATGGATGAAAAAATGACATGGCCGCCTATGTGGCAACACTTTTTACAATAGTTCTTCTCGAGTGGTTTAATTTCTTGCCTGGCCTCAACCCCCCACCCTCCCCCAAAAGAAACCAAACCACCGGAAGACAACTTCCACGGATTGCATCAAATAACCATGTCTTGGCCAAAACTTCTTGACCTACCAGTGTACTTCTCCACCATAGTCTAAAGCGACCCTCACACTCACCAAAAGTATTTTGCCAGAGGTTGGGCCCAACCTGACAAAAAGGCTGGAGAGTGAGACACAGAGGTTGGTACACCTTCAATTACTCAATTGCGACTACAAATGGCCCTTGGAGTGTCAATGGAGCCATTGAATCAAGGCTGCTTGAGCGCATATGGGAATTTTCAGCAAGAGCCGTACATGAATACTTTGGGTAGCTTTCTTAGAAGTCTGACATCAGTTGAAGCCTTAAGTTACCAAATCTTCAATTAAACCCTCAACTAACTATGAACCTCTACTAAGTTCTTACCATCTCCCTCCATTGGCGTTAGATTTAGCTAAAACTTGTGGTAGGGATGATTATAGATGCAACTTACTAGGAATTTCATTCAACCATATTCTTCCTACAACCAAGAGAAATGCTTTGATAGCGAAACTAGTATAATTTTAGATTGATTTCTACTTACACATAGAAAATTCGTTGGTGCCACTGCAACTTAATAGGAGATAATAATATGAGCATATTCGTGAAGCAATGGTGCCGTTGGTGGATGGAGCTAACTAGGAGATGTAATCAAAGTCTATTCCTCAACTCAAAGGAATTGCTTGGTTGGTGAGGCAAGTGAACGAATCTCTTTAACCATATAGACGAATGGTATGGGAAAGGGGGTGTGGACAAAACTTGGCCCCTATTTTTATGTTGGAGGGGGGCACTATTTAGACTCATACATGACTTTTTGAAGGTAATTTGAGGCCGTTGGTCCCAAATTTGGCAAAATAAATTCCCAAAAAAACTTATGGACCCCCAAAATAAAAGAGGCCTATCCCTGGCCCACCCTCCATGACACCCGTCTACATGAAATAAATAGATCCCAAGTGAACCTGCAGCAAACTCTAATTAAGCTAGTAAATGACATGTTTTCACACCCAGTAACTCTAGTTGGTGCCATTCCCAGCTGCAACTCACCAGAAGCTTTTAATTTAAGAATTTTCCACCCAAGCCCAAAGGAATTGCTTGTGAGCCACCAACATGGCCTCTCCGTTCAATAATGGTCTGTGCTCCCTTTGCAGAGTTTACTGCCCTTTTTACCTTTTACGTGGCAAGGAGGCTCTTGTGAAAGCACTAATGTAATTTTCTTTTATGTTTTGAAAAGGATAACTAAGTGTTGCATGCTTCCCTTTGCTTGCTCTAGGCCAGGTGGTGAGATCAAACTTTGTCCCAATACATGAGAAAGCTGATGCAGCCGCCATGTCCGGAATAGACACCGAAAGCTAAAGAGCACTTCACCTAAAGTAAATTAGAAAAACAATAAATAAATTGGGTTGTGCCAACAAAATAATTTCCACGGTTCTTGGGGACAAAGTGGCTATGTATCTAACTTATTCTAACAAATAAATCAACTAGGTTTGGGTGATTTGATTCGCTCTACCGTTCATGAAGTAATGTGTCTAATTATTTAAACAATAAATGAACCATATTTTTTTCAAAAAGGGACTTCAGGTGTGTGAGGAGAGATCGTGGTTGCTAATTGACCACTCATGGTAAAAAGCTGACCCAATAACCCGGATGAGTTGGTCACTGATGCAAAAATTTGCATTGATTGGGAGACGCGGTAACTTATTTGACTTGTGATGAGGAGGTTTCTTAAATTCTTGCCCATGTGAGCCAAATTTTACTGCCGCAAGTTACAACACGAGGCGGTAAACGAGACGTTCATGTCACGCCGCTGACGTCATGAGGCGGTAAACCGGACGTCCACGTCACGCTGCTGACGTGGACTGTTTTGTGCCATGTTCTTATTCAGCTGACATGGGTAGTTGGAACACAAAAACTTTTGCTACATCACACTCTATCAGAATGTGAAATGTTTAACATAGAGTAAGCAACATTTATTTGGTTTGGGATCGTCAAAAAATATAAAAAATAACATTGCATAGTGCTAAACTTTCACTTCACGACAAATCAAAGTTTTCTTATCATTCTGGACAAGGTGCTAAAAAACTAACGTTATTTCCTCATATAAGGTTGAGATCACTTAGTTTTATTTTTTCCATTTAATTTTTTATCACGCTTCAAGGATAAGCGTGAATATATTTCCGATTTACACTAAATTGGATTTATTCAAAATCAAGACGTGTGTTTTTGGCAATTTTTGAACCTCTCGTCATTGCTTACAGGTTTTGAAAATACTTTACTTCTTCTCTTCCTTTATAGTCTTACAACATGAGCAGTATGACCATAAGTTTTTAGCAGTGTAGATTGAAATGTTACAAGCAGGTGCTTCAAGAACCAATGGTCTTGTAATGAGGTTCTCACCTCCTGGGCCGATGAAAGACTGCATTGGAAGTTTTTTTTCTAGTTTTTCTAGTTTTAGTGCTAGTAGTAGGAGTAGCAATAGAACTCACTCTAACATTCATCCTAACCCTTGACCCTGCCCGGGCTTTGGCCCTGCCTCGCCAGCCCTGGCGGGGGCCCGCCTTGTTCTCTTACCTTGTAGTAAAGGCTCTCTATACTTGTGTCAAAAAAAAAAATTTAATGTTAAAAGCAGATATGGAAATTAAAAAAACCTTGATATACCTTTTCACTCTTTGCACTAGAATGAGTACTTTTCAAGTATTACGGGGGCCAAGCTACTCTACTCAGCTTACCTTATATAGTGTGGATTTAAAAGTGATGTGGATCATCTAAACTAATTTACATGCATTCTCAATGTAAATTTCAAAATGGGGAAAGAATTCCAATTCTGTGGTCATATTATATAAAGTGAAACGTGTAGTAAGTTCAGCGTCATCCTATGTCACGAACCGTAATGTGATGACGTTGGCAACTCTGAGGTACTCATCACATCCAATAATTTTAGTTTTCTCTGCCAAGAATCAAATAGATGAATCATATGAGAGTTCAATACCGACTGTTATGATCACAAGTCTGTTCCAATGAAGGAGGTGAATGAATTCCTTTATATTCATATAATAGATTAAATATATAATAAAACATATGTAAAATGGAAGCTGTAAAATATTGCTCTACCCTTAAAGGCTCAAGGGATTTTCACACCAAGAACACTTCAAAATTGCTCGTTCTACTGTAATCAGTAAGGAGGAAAACAATTTATTTAATTTCTACATCTGACTGTAGGATCTCAATTTAGACTTATTAATGAACTCTCTTACAAATTTCACTAACTTTTATACTCACAGATTGAAAGGTTATAGTGTTTGAAGTAGAGAAAACAATCCTTTCTACCCTGTTTTGAGTGGAATAGCAGAGTTTGACTTCTGTTGGTGTCAATTTTTTCACTACATAAGAATTAAATTCATTACCATCATGTTAAGCATGATGTTATTTCCTTGTACACCAATTTTTAGAGGTAGAGGAGGGGTGTAGCATATTCAAAACAAGTGTGCAAGGAGTGGCGGTTCAAAAATGGCCAATTCACATTTTTATTTTTAGTGAACTTAGTATATTTTAGATTGATAATCCAAATGAGAAGGTTTACACCACATATTGTTGTGGAAAAATCAAAATGTGAAAAATATGAAGATCTCTAAGTTTTATATGGAAAAGAAAGAGTTATTTTGGTACCTTGCTTGACAATGTGTGACACTGTGTGACAATGTGTGAAAATGTTTGACTTGGGTTAAGATGCTATTTTCCTCTAAAGAGAAGAACTTTTTTTTGCAATATAAAGGGGAAAATATTACTTGTCAATATTGAAAACCTCACATTCAATAGAGTGTTCTAGCAAAAGTCTTTGGAGGTGCCTGACGTGCGCGCTCTCCCCATTCGAACTTCAAAACTCTACAGTTTTTTCATGGCCCAAGGAAAACTGACCCCCTCATTTTCTTTCGAGGGATGAAGGGGTAGTTGCCCGTGGGATGAATCATTCCTCCCAGCTAGCTAGGTGGTGAAACCCCAGCCGGCTAGCAAACAAACCCTCCTTTCCCTCCCGGCATGTGCCCTGGCCTGTGCTCTCCTCTCGTATGTCGTGACACATTTATGAGTTTCTCTATAAAATACCCGTGACGGGTATTGCCTCCTGTGAAGCTTGTGTCTATAGTAGCACATGTAGGGTTCGTTTCTATACCTCAGCAAGTGTTCTTATGTGCTATCCTTAGTGTCCATCTAATACTAATATTGAATATGTCATTTTCTTTCATGGTTTCAATTCCGCATAGACTGATCCTTCGAGCTCATTTTTTGTACTTAGGTATGTCGTCATTGAGAACTAGAGTTTGAGTTTTATATTTTCAAGTTTCTTGAGTGATACATTAGTTTCTTCAATAAGTAATTGATTATAGTTTAGGGTGTGAGGCATATTTCAATCATTCCATTTAGTGTGATTTAGGGTTTTAATGGCACAACTTTATGTTTTTTTTGCAGTCTCAACAAGTATTGCTTCAATTTTCCATTATGTAATGTTGTATCTAGTGTGTTTTAAAATCATAGCAGATATTGGTATTTTAGGATATTCTCTTTCATTCTTTGTAGTGTTGTGATTAGGTCTTGAATGAGAGGTTTGAAGATGTAAAATTCTTATTTCATTCTTGCTTATGTGTATTTTTTCCATTCTGCGTGATGGAGTTATCCGGCTTACCACTTGTCGTTCTCGACAAGAACTACGGGAAAGTCCCTTGCGCGGAGAAGCCATGGCATCGCGAGGTTGAGGCTTGGATCCGTGGAAGAATCGGCGACACTTGAATAATCATCTTCGCCATCGCCATCGGATGGAGCTCACGACGCAAATACTTGGTCGTCTGCCGAAGGTAGAACGACTTCGCGACATCAACTCCCGCCGTACGAATGCAAGAATTTTAACAAGGCCGTTCAAGAGACAACGGAAGGAGTTTTGGAAAAAATTCCAAGCGTGCTCAAAAGGCCTCGGAGGTGTTATTGGCACAGTTGGAGATGGAGGCCACCCTTTCCCGTAATGCGTGGAAAAAACCTTTTATTGCCATCGCAATGGGGAAGAAGTATGTCACTAACCTCGGCGCAAAGAAGGAAGGAGTTGGAGAATTGGATGCGGCATGCCTTGACAGTGGACACACTACCGCGCCATCCCAATTTTGCCAACACGGTTACGGAGTTGAAGTTAGACCGTGGGGGATGAGTTGTAGATTGCGCAATTGAAGGATCTTCACCGCATTTTCAACCAGAGAAATGAATGTACGAACGCTCGATTGCACCTACATTGACCCATCTTTATCTACTAGCATGCTTCCATGTAATGTCATGGAATGAAATAGGTCAAGGAGGAGGATTCTGGACGTTGATAGTCTTCCGTGATTTTGGCATGTTGACTATAAAAAAAATTAGAATGTAGGAAAGGCAATTTGAGTAATGGAAAGTAAAGTGGCATATAAATCAATTTGAGTACATGAATATTAATTATTTTTAATGTGGTAGATATGAAAATAATTTTATTTGAGTTATGAGAAATTTTAGTAAATCTAAGGTTAGGTAAGACAAAATATACATAGCAATACACTTCACGGAGATGAAAACCAAAAAACTTTCCCTTAGTTACTTTGTTTTTCAAGCGAAATACCCGTCACGCTACAAGAATATGAAACAAAACATCATTGGTTTCTTATCACGATATCCGTCACAAAGGAAAAAGGCCTCAATAAATGTACTGTACTTAAGTGAGCATTTAAAAGGCAATACCCGTCACGCGCAGTAAAAGTTCCCTAAAACGTCCCCGGGAGCCTTTGCATCCAAATGCAAGACCTATCACGCACAAAATCAAATTTAAGAAATACGTCACTGTCTACATCTATGATGTATGTAGCATAAAGTTGTGCCATAAAACCCTAAATCACACTAAATGGAATGATTGAAATATATCCGATATCCTAAACTATTATAAATCACTTATTGAAGAAACTAATGTATCACTTAAGAATCTTGTCAATATAAAATTCAAACCCTAGTTTTCAATGACAACATACCTAAGCACAAAAGATGAGCTCAAAACATCAATCTCTATGGTATGGAAACCATCAAAGAAAATAATGTATTCAATATGAGGGCCGCTACACACCTGGCCAAGTCAAGAGTCCATCAGTCAAAAATTTTGCCCAAACTATGGCGAGAGTCCAAACTTTTGGGTTAAAAAAGAACATTAAAATATATATATTAAAGCCTTTGGGCGGCTGTGGTGTGAAGCCCCAAATCCCAAGTCCAAAGTCCGAATTCCATATCATTCCGCTAAAAAAAATCAGCCCAAAAAAATTAGCCAATAAAAATCAGCCAAAAAAATTCGGCCTCTTTCATCAAACGGTGCAGATCTTGTCACATTTTGATTATTTTATTGAAAAAATCGACGGACTCTCGAAGGAAGTTGGGGTAGACTAAAAACGGTGACCCAAGTTTTGCTCGAGAGTCTGTCGCATTGGCGCCAAAACTCTCCAAAAGTGCTGCCATGCAGACACATGAAAGATTACGGCCTTTGGACTTTGGCCTTTGATGTGAAGGCTGAGAGGCCAATCTTTGACCATTCAAACAATCTCATTGGTGGAAATTGACGGACTCTCAACTCGAGTGTTAGGTGTGAAGCAGCTTTAAGTGTCAAATGGGCACAAAGGATAATACTTGAGAACACTTGGGGAAGTACAGAAACGAACCCTACACGTGCTCCTACAGACACAAGCTTCACAAAAGGCATTACCCATCATGAGTATTTCGTAGAGAAATGTGTCGCGGCAATACTCGTGATAGTATTTTGTAGATAAATGTGTCACGACGGGCGAGAAGGGCCCACGGGCTAGGGCACATGCCGGGCAGTGGAGAGGGTTTGTGTGCCGGTTGGGTTTTGTGGGTGTTGGTCAGCCAAGCTGCAAGGGATGAGGATGGGCCATGGCAAATACCCCCTTCATCGCATGAGGGGAAACGAGGAGGTCAGTTCGCCTTGGCTGGGTAGATGGAGAGTGAAAAGTTGTTCTTCCGGACCGAAGTTTATTTCTTAGGGCCGCTTTATACTTGGTGGCCAAGTCGAGAGGCCGTCGATTTCCACCAATGAGATTGCTAGAATGGCCAAAGTCCGGACTTTGGGCCTTCACACTTGTGCCCAAACTCCAAAGGTCGTCGTCCAACATGGCAACACTTTTGGATTGTTTTGGCGCCAAAGCGACGGCCTCTCGAGCAAAACTTGGGTCGCCCATTTTAGTCGACCCAAACTACAATCGAGAGTCCGTCGATTTTTTTTATTATGATAATAAAAAAACTAACAAGATCTAGACCGTTAGATGAAATAGACCGAATTTGTGGGCTGATTTTTTTGGCTGATTTATATTGGCTTATTTTTTTGGTTTGATTTTTTTTGGCATAATGATATGGGGTTTGGACTTTGGACTTGGCCTTTGGGGCTTCACACCACGACCGGCCAAACCTTCAATCTATATTATTTAATGTATTTTTTTGGCAAAAAAGTTTGGCCTCTCGCCATAGTTTGGCCACTCATTTTGACGGTTGGCCTCTCGACTTGGGCATAGTGTGAAGCGGCCCTTAACTGTTTTTTTCCAAAATGTAGTCCCATTTTTGCAAGGAGCCTTGAGATGCTTTTGAAGATTCTCATCAGATGTCTGCAAATAGAGAGGAGTTAGCTCACACATGAGAGCTTTAAGTTAGTACATGGACACGTGCTAACTTTTTAGTTTGAGTTTTTTGGGGCCAACCCTTGCATTTGAACGCTACCTTTATTACAGTTCCTTTTAAAGGAAATTAGAGGCATCAAATCGCTTAAAAGAAGATAGCTGCAGGATTTGGCCAAACTTTGGATCATTCTATTATTTTCAGGTATACCTACTTTTTTGAGGACGTATTCCGGTTGCAGACACTCCAATTTTTACTTACCACATATATAGACTGCAGACAATCACCACATTTTCCCTTTTTTGAAGTAATCCACAACTGTAATAGCAAGTTACCCAGAGGCAATTGTCTGAAACATTGCCGGCATATTCAATACTCTCGCCAAGTAACCAATTTCTAGTGACGATTCTCCGTAGAAGGTTCGAGTAGGTTCCTATGGTGTAAATTTTTAACAATTTTCTTTAGTATTTTTTGTGTAGATGGACAATACTAAACACATTGTGTGAGTCCATTTTTTCCCTAAATCCGACATTTAATGAAAAAGTTATAGGGTTTTGAAGTTCATATGGGAAGAGCAGGTAAGTCGGGCAACTCCAAAAACTTCTGCTAAGACACTCTATTGAATGTGAGATTTTCAATTCTATCAAGTAATATTTTTACCTTTCAAATTGTCAAAAAAATCTCTTGTCTTTAATGAAATAAAGCATATAAATCCAAGTCAAACATTTTCACACATTATCGCACATTGTCGGGCAAGGTACCAAAAAACTCCTTCTTTTTCACATAAAACTTCGAGATCATTATTTTTTTCCCCCAACATTATGTGGTGTAATCCTTCTTATTGACCATTTGGATTGTCATTCTAAAACAAACAAAGTTCACAAAAAAATGTAATGCAAATTGACAATTTTTGAACCTCCTTTCCTTGCACAATTTTTTTGAATATGCTACACCCTTTTTCTACCTCTTAATATTGGAGTACAAGGAACTAATATCATGCTTAACATGATGGAAGTTAATTTTGACCTTATGTAGTTCAAAAATTTGACATCAAGTGAAGTCAAAGTCAACTGATCCATGAAACGCAAGGAAGAAAATGGACCCTTTTCTCTACTTCAAACACTATAACATTACAATCCGTGAGGTCAAACTTTATGAAATTTTTAATGTAAGATACTTAATAAGTCTTAATTAAGATCCAACGGTTCAAACTAGAAGTAAATTTTTTTTGTTTTGTCCTTACTCATTGCACTAAAACAAGCAAATTTGAAGTGTTTCTGGTGTGAAATTACAAAGAAATTTTGGAATTAACCACAATGAATTGGTCCTTTCTTATGATGGTAATTTAAAGGCATAAAAGAGTTCATTCCAGTATAACCAATTTAATATATGACATCTTTATTACAGTTAAGCATATGGGAAAGGGGTGAATCTAGTAGAACCTAGATATTATTGTTTATGTTAACCCTTTAACACCTACGAGGCCCTACGAGGGTCAATTTTGGTGATCTTGCTCTCCTAATTCTTTCCACAATTTGCCAGTCTCTCATGTCCTGTGAACGCATTTTGAGCTCTTCGTTAGCTTTCCAACGGATCTCTCCAATTTCAGATCCATGCAAGCATTAGCAAACTACAATGGTATCCGTGAAGTGGGGTCGCGTTGAAATGCACTCATCGTATAGATGATATTCTGCCTAACCTAATACACTCATAGATTCTCCCATGCTCTCATGGTCCACTTAGCCCTTGTCTTATTTTCTCCTGAATTCTACTTTGTTTACCCCACCGTTGCATTTGGGATCTATGCAAAGACGTTCATTAGTATCAACATGACGAAATCGGCACTCAAATAGATGTTGAAGTCCTATGAAACCGAAGTTATAATTTTTCATATTTTTTCCTTTTCTAAAACTCCTAATAAAATTCAAATTTTTCTAATAAATCTGCGTATCCAATTGAGTTAATTTGACGCAAGCCTAGTGTGCGTTACTCAACCACCCTATGGCCACTTTGAAGTTTGGTGGCTCCGGTAAAATGGGCTGGGGACATCATTGAACGGAGAGGCCATGAACTGAAGTAGAAGGAGAAGCGGAAGAAGAAGAAGCAATTACGACATTCCCGAGCATATTCCCTTTGCAGAGGGCTTGATTACAGAATATGCTTTTCCAGTCACCTTTGAAGAAGAAGGTGCGGCACTCTGAACTCACACAATGATCTGGTGGCTCTCTCACCACAACCTCTGCAGCTTTTCCCCCACCTACTATTCTTCAGAGATCCAGTTTCAGGGCCTGCCTCAAGATTTGGGCCGAGTTTATTAGTGTACCTTCGGATCATAAAAAGAATCTTCCAGGAGATTGAAAACAAAAAAATCAGCATGTGTGAAAAAAAAGCAACCCAGTTGGATGCCATGGCATTCTGTACAATACAACAGTGTCTGCGGAGCAGAAAAGATTGAGTTTTTAATGTAGTACCTTTGGATCCTGAAAGCATCTCCTGTAGAACTTTCCGGGAAAAAAACCTCAAAACAATCTCTAAAGATGGCCACGTCTGGGAAAGTAAAAGTATATCATTAGAAGTAAAACAGTACAGAAAATGCTCGGTTATACGGAATGATGAAAGAATTCTTTCTTTTTAAGTGATAGAATGGTTGAATTATTTAGTTGTGCAGAGTACCAGTACCTTGAGTGGAGTTTGTTGAAACGCTTCCATTGAATGCCAGTCCTTTGGCAAGAGCCCCACTGTTTGCAGAGAACAAGTCCAACTCTCTGAAACCACTTCTAGGGAATAAAATCACCAAACCCATATCTCCATAAGTAGATACCCATGACATTCAAGAACAAAGTTCGTTTCATCATTCTGTGTATCCAAAGAAATTTTTGCTCACATGCACCTGCAAGATCGTTGGAATCCATCCCTCGTTCACTCAAATGATTCACTCGGGTGTTCGTCAAGAAGGAGAAAACGAATGAAGACAAATAACCTCAGATGACACATCAAGGAAGATCATTAAACATTGAACATAAAACCACGGGAAACGACCGACATCAGAAGTCACAACTTCGTGATTCAAGGGAGACAATGAAACTTGTCTTTCATTATTCTCAATAAATGAGGACTTCCACATGTGTTACGCAATGGAAGTGAAGTGAACTCAGAGCCTCTAACTTGAGTGGCTCGTCAAAAAAATCCGTGATCGTGAGTGGCAAAACCCGCCCCTAAGTATCATAATATATGTACACTAATAGCTATACCAGAGGGTCTGTTCTGTGCAAGCAGGATATCAAAATTTGCAACACAGGGACGACCTGCTCTCCTCTCTCGGCAATGTCGAGTCCAAAATTTCACAAGCTACAATCTACGGAACAGCTACTTCTCAGCCTCAAAAGGCACCATATGCACACGAGGTTTACCTTAATATGTTACACGTGCTCAAACCGCAATCGGGAGGGCTTTGCGTTGCTCTTCGATCAAGCTCCGGAGGGAGGAGGTGAGGCCGGCTTCCTTCAAGATGGATGCCAGTCCTGCTTGGCCACGGCGCTGGAACACACGAGGCTTCAGCGCGGGTGGTGTCCAGTCGCAGTTGTTGACGACAGCAGGTACAGGCGCTGGCTTTGAGATGATCGCCTCAGACGGCTTCTTCGCAACGAGATTCTTCAGGTCCTTCATCGCCCGCCTCTCTCCGCCGCGGAGGTAGTCCACCTCCATCTCCTCCATGCAGCGCGCGCTAAAGGAGGTGCGCGAGGCGTGGTTGTCCTCGCCGTGCGACTTGTGCACAGTGTCGTTCGTGGTGCGCCGGTACGCCGAAAACCACTTCGCGCGCATGTACTCGGGCTTGCGCCACGGCGGGAGGTCCAGGCCACTCTTCTTGAGCGACTGCTTCACGGCCTCCGACATGATGTTCACGATCCCGATGAGCCGGTCCGCCTTCCCGACGAACACCGGGGGCAGCACTTGCACCACCGCGTTGTAGCTCGACGACGGTCGCGCGATCTCGAATTGCGCCCGGAACTCGATGTCTACCAGAATCCGCTCGCTCTTCCCCGTCGCGCCTTCGAACACGACGTCAATGTACTCGTAGTCGCCCCCGGGAAAGCTCCCGACGTGCTCCCACCGCGACTTGCAAATCGCGGCATTGTAGCCGATGGTGCGCAGGCGCTTCATCACCAGGCGCCTCAGGCAGGTGGACTCGCCACCGTCCATGGCGGCTGCTGCGACCGCCTTATTCACTTCCGCCAGGAGCATCCGCTCGGTCACGCTCGCGCTCGGCACGCGGTCCTGCAGAATCTCAGAAAGCTCCCCGCCGAAGCTGGATCGGTAGTCGTCGAAGTCGCAATCGCACACGGAGCCGCTCAATTTGCAGCTGCACCGCGACCGCGCGCTGCGCCCGCTGCTGTCCGCCTCGTCCTCCATGAACCTATCGACCATGGCGCCCAAGCACACCGAGTTCAGCTCATGCTCGCTCCCGCTACTAATATACTGACTCCCGCCGAACCTGTTCTCCACATCCACGCCATTCCCGAACCGCTTGCTCGCCTCCGTCCCCTTCGCCGCCGCCCCGCACGCCCGCAGCTGCGAGGACAGCAATCCCATGCCACCACTCTTCATCGCCACCACCTCCCCGTCTTGCTCCACCTTCCCTCTCACCACTCCTCGCGCCCCTCCACTCGCCCTCTTCGACCCCGAGCCAACCGATCTCATCGGCAACACCGCAGGCATCTTCTCTCTCTCAAACAATCGCTAGCAAACAGCAACAACGTCCATGAAAAACCTAAACAACTCTTTCTTCCATTCAAAAAAACCCCTCGTAATCAGTCTGTAGCTGCGATCACTCAAGAGCGAGAAGCCTCTCGAAGGTTTTTGCATGGAAATGAGAGACGACGGCAACACTTATAGCGCTCACACGGAATGTCTGCATGGACGAATGAAGTAGACGATGGATGAAACTTGGAGGAACAGAAGAGGGTTGCGTGTGAAGGATTCCTGGGAGAGTCAAACTGATGCTGTGCTCCGTTCTTTTTCAGGAACTCGGGGAACTGTGGGGCCCAGCGACTGAGGGAAGAGGCTGGAGATAGCCAAGAGGGAATGTGAATTCCGCAACATTCTGAAAGGGATAAGGGAGGGGGTGACGAGGCCTTTGCTGAATTTTGGTGACGTTTTTGGAGGGGGTGGGCCCCCTTCGATTGGGGGGTTGGGGTTATTTTGGAGGGGACATGATTCGTAATGTGACTCCCTTGTGGGCATGGTTGGGGTGGGTGGGTGTTTGCTTGCTTGGTGCCTGAAGAGGAGGATTCTAAGCATGGCGCATGCCCTCCAGTCTAGTTTCCAGGAAGGCAGACAGGTCACCAAGGGGGAGGTCATGGGGCCAATAGAGGGGTGGGAGTCTTTAATGATGGTCACTTGTGGGGTGACCTGCTTGTTCGGTCCACTTTGCCTGGACGATTTGCGATCTTCGATTTCGGTAGATTATGGTGAGAAGCATCTACTTTTCCGGTACATTTTCTTGTAGTCCGGTCGGGGGTCTGAACTAGGCCTCAGAATGAATGGAAATAGTTACATTCCGCAAAGAAATGTTGAGAATCTCAGAAAATTTACATCCTTGGTGGTCTAAATTTTTAGAATTCAATATCCTTCTTTGACACCACTGTGTTAAATCTAACTCGTGCTTATGATATCTCCTTTTAATTAACCATGGGTGTCAAAAGAGGAGGATAGCTTGGTAAATGACTTTATTACACCTTTTAAAGGTGGAAGTGTGGTCACTTGAACCTGGTCCAGATTGTGAAAAGCCCCACAAGGTGCTGGAGGCATGACAACATTGTTACACATGGAGTCCTGGGATGGAGTTCAGCTCTGGGGCACTTACTGCTGTGCCCAAGTACAACCAGTACAGGTCGACTTTTACTCATCCGTCACTTGCCATTCCCCTCTCCCTACAATTATAGATTTTACTCGCCATGAAGAGTGAAAAAAATTACAGTAGGATTTACCAAATCCCAACAACATGAATCTACATCGCTCTTGTGGTCATCATCATCATCATAGTATTTTCTGTGTAGAAGCTTGCACACATGGGCTGCCCAAATGAGAAAGCATTGGTGCCCATGGCAAGTGCCCCGCACGGAGCGTGGCCCGCGGTGGTCTGATCATTGACAAGGCAATGGTGTGCATCCCAAGGCAAAGCCCCACTGTTTCCGTCAGAACCCACTCCCTTCTATGATGACATTTCCTTGTAGTCTGTGCCGAAATTTATTCTCGCTTTGCAGTACCACAACGGTTGAGAGAACAATCACGGGTGTACCCCCGCCTGCCACCCGCGCCCGTGATTTCCCTTGGGACTGTGATCTGATCATCTCCATCTGAGATGCCCAATCTGCTAATTTCATCCCACAGGGTATTAACCCCGAAATTTCTTTTGACAATTTCACACCAAAAACGCTTCAAAACTGCTTGTTTTAGTGCAATGAGTTTGGACGGAAAAAAAAACTCCTACTTCTAGTTTTAATCGTAGGATCTCAATTAAGACTTGTTAAGAACTCAATTAAGTATCTTACATTAAAATTTTCATAAAGTTTGACCCCACGGATTGTAATATTATAGTGTTTGAAGTAGAGAAAAGGGTCCATTTTCTTCCTTGCGTTTCATGGATCAGTAGACTTTGACTTCACTTGGTGACAAACTTTTGTACTATACAAGGTCTAAATCGTTTCTATCATGTTAAGCATGATATTAGTTCCTTGCACTCCAATTTTAAGAGGTAGAAAAAGGGTGTAGCATACTTAGAAAAATTGTGCAAGGAGTGGAGGTTCAAAAATTGTCAATTTGCGTCATATTTTTTTGTGAAGTTATTATGTTTAGAATGAGAATCCGAATGGCCAAAAAGAAGGTTTACACCACATACTGCTAGGGATAAATAAAAAGTAAAAAATGTGATGATCTCAAAGTTTTGTGTGAAAAAGAAGAAGTTTTTTTGGTGTTTTTAATGTTGATGGACGTTATTAAATTGGAGTTGCCTGACGTTATTAAATTGGAACTTGCTCGAACCTTCTAGAGTCCTTCGAGGGGACTCTTGGAAATTTAGGGGTTCAAATATTTATTCCCTGACTAAGAAAAGTCTTGACAAATGTATCAAGACCTCTCCTTTGTGTATAGAGAGAAGAACTCCAATTACTCAATGGAGTTGGAGTGAATAAAGTGTTTGTTTGTTCCACCACTAAATCCATGTCCACCAAACATAGGTTTAGTAGTATGGAACTACTCCCCCCTCGTCCTTTGTCTACTTGTTCCAGAGAGAGAACAAGTTAAGAATCATGCAAAGGAAAATTAAAATTCAAACAATATTTTGTGACACTTGAGGTTCTATATAAGTGATTTTTACGTACCAATCAGTTGATTGGTGCATAAAACTGGTTCAATTCATAAGATATAAAATTCTTGCCACTAAAACTTACAATTAGTTACATATAGAATATAGTGTCATAAAAAGAGACACTATCCATCTACATTAACAACACTATTATGTATGACACATAGAGTACCTTATTAGACCAATCAATTGATATTAGAGACAATTAGTGTTTGTGACACTAGTTCTTAGATTGACAATTAGAATTGAACTAGACAACTAGAATGTATAATAAATTTGGTGGACAAGTCTCGGAAAACTTCCTCTCTTTCACTTGTGTCCAACAATATTGTGAGTTCAAGTTCCTACATTGGCGTGGTGCCTACCTCCCAACTATAGGCCAGGGAGAATTGACCCCCTTGCTCGTCCTTACCCAAGGGGGCCATGAAGTGGTGGGGCCAAACCTAGCCCCTATTTTGTTTTTGGATGGGGCCCTATTTACAGCAATAGAGGGTACTTTGGAGTAAACAATGGCTGTAGGCCCCAAATGTGTCCAAAAAATCCTTTGGACCCCCCAAAATAAGAGGGCCAGAAAAATGACCCCATACAATTAAGATGGGGGCCACCTCGGATACGGACGAGCAAGGAGGTCAATTCTCCCTAGCTCGAACTATGGTGGAAGATCTTTAGACCACGTTGGTTGTATCTAAGGTTGGATGACCAATAACCACCAACTTAAGCTTGCTGACCTATTTATAGCGTTTGTATACGTGGTAAGAATTTGTTTGAGAATTAAAAATAGAATTTCATGAATATTGCAATTGTCGTGACCATTTATTTCTTCATATTGAAATTGCTACAAATTTTAAAAGTGGATAGTAAGCCGTGACCCATTCCTCGACATACGCAACTCTCTACTTCCACAGTAAGTTGTGCTATTCACCACTTGTGCAAGAGACTAAAAACCCATAGCTTTGAACCAATTATAAACTGACACCCAATCATAACTGACTTTCCTAAAATTTTGGAAATGGGGTGGGCGGCTCGTGGTTTTGGCCCACAATGACCGTTGATTTCCGAGATTGGTGGTGGTGATAGGTTATCCAATCTTAGGCACTAAGGGTACGAAAATGTTTACCCTCCGAAGGGGGAAGTAGTTCCATTACACTAACCTATGTCCCGTGGGCATTGGCTCAGTGAAGTGAATGAACAAGCTCTATATCCACGTCGGAGACCGGAGTTCTTCTATTGTCCAACAATAACTGTAGCAAGAACTGGTAATGTAATAATAACCATCATCCTCTGTGAATGATTGGCGATATGGGGGCTCGCAGCCCCTGTTCCCCACGAGTGCGCATGGGCGTTCCCTGTAGGGGAGCAGCGGCTTGGGAGGGAGGAGGGGGGCCGGGGCACCACAGGTCGTGCTGACTGGGCAAGTGTGGGGCCCACTCTTCGTCTGCCTCGTCAGAGAAGCACGGTTTGTATGGCGTGCCAACTTCCCAATCATCGCCGCGTCATTCTCGCACTCCCGCAGATTACTCGCAGTAACTTCCTCTTGGGTTTTAACGAGGTTTTTGTATTTTACTGTACCAAGTCGGAGAGTAACTACTCAGCATATGTCACCTAGGTATCGCACAGGTATCAGGGGGATATGGACGTGTTATCCTGCACGTTGGTCACTTTCGTATTTGATTTTCTCACAATGCAGAATGTCCATGTAATGCCTGGATGATATTGAGGTGATATACATATGATACCTAGGTGATGATTTCATGACTATGTGATATACATGTAATACATAGGTGATACCCATCGTGTGTGAAATATTGTGGTATGGAAAAATTAATAATTTGGCAAGGCGATAAGTACGGGATCATGGAGTCGCTTTAGGCTTAACCCCTAAAGGACCAAACGTCCCCTCGGGGTCATTTTGGATTTTGGGCATGTACCTACAATTCGAAAAAAAATCCTTTTTTAATCAACTTTTTTTTTCAAGATAGGATCTGATAAGAGCTTCGTGGAGATATTTTTTTATTTTTTTTTGGATTTGTGGTTTGAAAGTTAGTACCACTTAAAGCCAAAAGTGGGACTTCGGGCACCTCCAAAAATTTTGACAAAAGTTTCTATTGACATTGAGATTTTTCACGCATGTAAAGAATATTTCCTTTCTTGGAAATTTTCAAAAAAAAATCTTGTCTTTAGTGTAAAAAGGCATTTTATTCCAAGTCAAACATTTTCACTCATTCTCGGGCAACGGGGGAAAAAAACTTCATCTTTTCTACATAAAACCTAGAGATCTTCATATTTTTCACTTTTTTTTTTTTCAACAACAATATATGGTGAAAAACTTCTAATTGACCGTTCGGATTATCATTTGACTACGTACGTAGTTCACAAAAGAATAATACGTGAAATGACAATTTTTGAACCTCCACTCCTTGCACACTTGTTTTGAATATGCTACACTCCTTTTTTACCTCTAAAAATTGGTGTGTTGGGAAATAACATCATGCTTAAGACAATGGTAAAAGATTTAGACCTTGTACAATGCAAAAATTTGATACAAAATGAAGTCAAAGTCAGCTGATCTACTCAACGCAGGGATGAAAATGAACCATTGTTTTGACTTTAAACACTAAATCTATCAATCCGTGCGGTGGATCGCAACCAAAATTTGATGGCATGTTTATGTGGAAGTCTATTTTAAGATCTTACGGTTGAAAATCCAAAATTCACTTTAAAATGTGATTTTCATGTCTCTTTTTGACAGTGGCAGTTTTGGACTGGTTTTAGAGCGAATTAGGTCGTGGTCCTTTAGGGGTTAAGAGCACCTCCATCGGTTTGCAGACCCGATGGAGATGTGATGAGGTGCTTTTTGAATCTTCTGTGAGTGTGGGTGGAGCTAGCTTCATCGACTCATAGCTTCCACCGATTCCTAACTTCTCAGCAACCTATGGGGATGAAGCGGGGAAGAATTGCGGACTTGCAGGGGAGGAAATGGAGAGCAACCAATGGCAATGAAGCGGGGAAGACCTCCGAGGCTGGCAGGCGTTCGGGAGCGTGGTCGGAGCTCCCTCTCCAAAAGGGAATCTTGGCAACTTCTACCATGGGGTAGGCAATTTTTTTGTTTGTTTTTCTCGCTCCTCCATCGTGTCTGCCAACTGATGGAGATGGTCTAAGAACAATTTACCATGAATGGGTTACTAGCATCTATACATTGATTTAAAGACAATTTTAATAGGATTTTGTTGCAGAAGTGTTGTTTGCACCCTTAGTATATGGTCTTTGGATGTTTCCTATACATACTTGAAATGTCTCCCTACTTTTGGCTCTATACGTATCTTTACGGAATCTGGATTTTATTTATTTTTTAAATCCATAATTAGAAGTGGACAAAAGCATTGCCAAAATTACTTTTGTTTTTTATCTTCATTTGAATGCAATTTGGCAAGTTGTCTCCTATGCTAGTGTTTTTACAGCCCATACAACATGGTGATAAACACTCCATTTCATTGGCATCCAAACTTTTTTTTTATTTTGCTATACTCTATCCACATTAATTGCTATGGATGAATCTCACATTCCCTAGAAAAGAGGTTGAATAGGAAGGGCTTAGTGCATTTATCACAAGGTTGTAGGGTTTAATCTCACATGCAACTTAGAGGAGAAGTAAAGGCTATTCAAGAACATGGTTAGACTTGAATTTTAGATTTGACGTATTAGGTATTGCAAAAATGATGAGACTTTAAATTAAAATATAGTCAATAACAACATTCATCATGTGACGAGTGAAGTAAGTCTAAGCTTAGATTCGCGCCAATTGAGGCATTCCCACCCACAGGGTTGGAAGGGCACGCCATTCACATTTGGTGTGTTGCGGTGGACAAATAGGCCCGACTACCTGACAAACGAGGCCAAGATGGATCCTAAGCGAGCCATGGCTGCCTTCTTTTTCAATATGCTATCAATCTCACTTCTGCTAGACCACAACCCTTTTCTACCATTAAACAGAATACAAAATAGTATTGGTGAGAAGGGGCATTGGATTTAACCGGTTGGTGGCCTGAGCAATGGAAACTCTAATAGGTTAACTCCTTGGCAGGCTTAAAAAATCCCCGCCCGGATCTCTACACTGATCGGCGGCTTGACATGGGTGAAGATGTTCTAAATAACTTAAAGCATGGCCATCGCTAACTGGTCACAGTTGCCTGCGGCTGGAGCGGATTTGGGATGGAGCTGTAGGCTCGCCAACACTCGCCCCACCTCCACCCATTGGGACAAAATTCCAAAAAGAAAGCATAAATGGATAGGACGAGGGTTTTATCTCGACATTGGTAAATAGATTAACTTCAATGAAAGAGAGAACGCACTTAGACCGCCTTGTGGAAAAATGAAGTGGACGCTTTCAAAAAGCAGCCAATAACCTCGAACCGGGTTGCCAATTCTAGCCTAGTGCCCTCTCGACACTTGGGAACCCTGTTCAGATGGGCCAACGCCACCATCCCGGTGGACCGGGACGCCAACCCGGGCCCCGCGGTGTGTGACTTTCTTCGGTAAATACCACCACTCTGGCTTTTCTACAGGGCCCCGTGCCCCGGAGAGATGCTCTTAGGACACTATGGTGTTCGTCATGTTTGCTCTTACGTTTCATAGATTGAGACTTAGATGTTGAATCAAGGTTGTCCTAGTCCAGGTTCAATGTATCTGTTTAGGTTTGGTGATTAGGGGACATGAGATATGAAAAGTTCTGTCTGGCTCACCGAACCTACCCCTTACATTGCTTGATAGTTTCTTCTAGGACAGGCTGACTTAGATGCATTGAACGTGGTCCTTGAAGTGCATGATATTGCTTGATAGCTTTTTCTAGAGCAGGTGGACTTAGGTGCATTGAACCTGGTCCGTGAAGTGCATGAGATTGCAAAATACATCTTATGAAGCAATATTCAAATTTGTGTTGGTATATTTTTGAAGAAACCTAATATAGTGATGAAAAGAATACCATCTAACTGTAGGGCTTGGGAGTTTCCCTTTCAATTATAGTTTAAGAAACTAATGTAAGATTGTATACTTTATATTGTGAAGTCCTTCCATATGGTTCTATTATTAACCCTTTAATGAAATAAGTCTCGATAAGGCTTTTACAAATCTCGGATATGTTCCCATGGTTGCAATTTATACTTATAATTCTTGTCATTTTATACAATGATGCAAAAAGGCAAGAGGTACATGCATATAAAATTTTGAGTCTCATCACACGTCTAGAAAAAAAGATATGCCAGCTTAAAGAAAAACTTCTTGAGTATGAGCACGTCCAGCAACTCGAGAAAAATTCTAAGACACTCTTTTAAATGTGACATTTTCAATGCTAGCAAAAAATACCAATGTCCTCGTTTTGTCAAAAAAACGTTTCTTTTCTATAGTGAAAAATTGCATTTCATCCCAAGTCACACATTTTCACAATGTTGGGTTAGGTACCAAAAATTTATTCTTTTCCACATAAATCTTAGAGATTTTTTTATTTTTTATTTTTTCTACTTCGTGATGTGGTGGAAATCTACTTATTGACAGTTTGGATTCTCATTTTAAAACATATCAAGCTTGCAACAAAAAAAATGTGGATATGAATTCTCTGTACGTCTACTCCTTGCACAATTATTTTACATATGCTACACCTTTTCTCAACTTCTTAAAATTGGTGTACAAGGACCTAATATCATGCTTGACATGATGGTAAGGAATTTAGACCTTGTGTAGTGCAAAAATTCATACTAAGTGAAGTCAAAGTCTCTTGATCCACTCAATGCAAGGAAGACAATGAATCCTTTGCTCTACCTCAAACACTATAATCTTAAAATTTGTGTGGTCAAAGTTTATGAAACTTTGTGAGTATCTTATCTTATAAATCTTAATTAAGATCTTACAATTAACCCTAAATTTCTTTAACAATTTCACATCAAAAACACTTCAAAATCGTTTGTTTTAATGCAATGAGTAACGACAAAACTAAAAACTTTTGCTTCTAGTTCTAACCATAGGATCTCAGTTAAAACTTATTAAGTAGGTATCATTCGGAAATTCATAAAGTTTGACCGCACAGATTGAAATATGATAGTGTTTGAAATAGAGGAAAGGGTCCATTTTCTTCCTTGGGTTTAGTAGATGAGCAGACTTTGACTTCACTTAATGTCAACTTTTTGCACTATACAAGGTCTAAATTCATTTCCATCATGTTAAGCATGATATATGTTCCTTGTACTCCAATTTGAAGAGGTAGAAAAAGGATGTGGCATATTCAAATAAATTGTGGAAGGAGTGGAGGTTCAAAAATTGTCAATTTGCATTATATTTTTTTTGTGAACTTAGTATGTTTTAGAACGAGAATCTGAATGGTCAATAAGAAGGTTTGCACCACATAATGCTGCAGAAAAAAAGAAAAAAATAAAAAATGATTATCTCAAAATTTTATGCGAAAAAGAAGAATTTTTTTGGATACCTTGCCCAACAATGTGTGATAATGTGTGAAAATGTTTGACTTGGATTTATATGCTTTTTTTCACTAACGACAAGAGATTTTTTTTGACAATATGAAAGGAAAAAATATCACTTGCTAGTTTTGAAAATCTCACATTCAATAGAATGTCCTAGCAAATTTTTTTGGAGTTCCCAACTTACCCGCTCTTCCCATGTGAACTTCAAAACCCTATAATTTTTTCATTACATGTCGGATTTAGGAAAAAAAAATTGGACTTATACAAAGCTTTTATTTATGTTCATCTACATTAAAATATTTCAAAGAAAATTGTTATAAAATGACACACTATAGGAAATTGCCTGAACCTTTTTGAGTCCCCTGAGGGGATTCTTGGAAATTTAGGGGTTAAAACTAGAAGTAAAAGTTTTTGTTTCTTTTGTAACTCATTGCACTAGAATCAACACTTTTGAAGTGTTTATGGTGTGAAATTTTCAAAGAAATTTAGAGGTAAAACTCCTGTAAGTAGTGTTGGAAGATTAAAGAGAGGAAGAAACATCGCTAATGAATATCCTTTACATACACACACATCCATTTTTTTCTCAGGCATTATATTAAAGATAGTATTTAGTTTCATTTGCACTAATTGCTTTGATTGCCAAAACCTTTTATTGTTATGGACAAGTGTACAATCACCTATCAAATATATTTCCTACACAAGTTGTACTAATTTTTTTTAGTTGGTAAAATTACCTCATGAGTAAAAAAAAAATTAATCTTTAGTGAATAGTAGATATAAGAGGTATTTCACATGCGGATTGTAGATCGAACTATGCCAATGACCAAACTATGGTGAGAGGCTGAGTTTTGGAGTTGGAAAAAATATCAATATATGCAATTTGCGGAGTTTGGGTCCTTGTAGTGTGAAAGCCGGAGGGGTGTAGATGAGAGGCTGAGACCCATACCATTTGGCAAATTCCAAGTCAATTTATATTCTTAGGGGTCTTACTTTTATAAAATAAAATTCTCTCACATTTACAAGCCATGGAGTCTACAAGGGAACACATTTTTGGTAAAACAATCAAGAAAATGGTCAAAAATGCTCATTACACAAAAAATGTTGCATAAGCACCGGCTTAGAAAAATTCAGGTAAAAACATTTAGGTGAAAACTTGAATAAAAAATTGGTAAAAAGTTGGATAAAAAATGTAGATAAATAAATTGGGTAGAATATTTTAGGATAAAATAAGTTACTTTTTTAATCTGACGGTTGAGATCTTGTCAAATCTAAATATTTTAAAGAGAAGAATGTTCAGCATGTAGGCAAGAGTTTGGTTTGAACTAGAATAGAAACCCAAACTTCTTTCAAGGGAACAAACTCTTGGCCTCAAAACCTCCAAAAAGTGTTGCCATGTAGGCATTTTAGACACCCTTGGTGTCTCAACCCTTGGTTCGTGTGTGTAGGCCGAGAGGCCGATTAAAGCCGATTTTGAGGCTCTAGACCAATTGAATTGCAAGTAGCACTCGACCTCTTGATCCTTGGTCCGCGTGTGACCCCCCCTAAGTAACACTCTTTACCATCTTAATGTAGTTGTTATATTCTAAAGACATGAAATTGCAAAAGTAGTATGATATATAATTACAGCATGAAAATGTTCAATTTTCTTAGTGGACGATGTTACCTTGAAACAACTTTAAATGGCATTTAGCATAACCACACAAATTGATTTGGAAATGCTATAAATTTTTACCTTTGAGGAAGTTTTTTATAAAATTTATTACACCTTGTGCATAAAGTCAAAGCATTTATTAACCGATTAGTGTGGTTTACACTAAATACCATTCTATCGTGTACACTGTACAGTATGTGATTGTGTACAACAATTTTGGGTCAACTACTCACTGGCAAAACCCCATTTGGAAGGCACAAACAAATAATATATTAATAAACCCACTCCTAGCAATGATGGGTGAGTATTGTCAGCCGTCAATGAAGTTGCGTGCCAGGTGAATTTCATTTTTATATAACTATTTGCACACTCCTTCATTTTAAACCCCAATTTTTAGAATGTACATGAAATCATTGTTTTAACTTATTAGCAAATTTGGCACTGGCATTCACGTGACACAGGGCTTGGGAAATGATTCCTAAATTGTTTGGGAATGTTCATCTTATATTTTTAATGTTTTTTGGGGTGTGATCTGATGTTGGCTGTGGACCGGGCATGGGGGTTTGCCTCTTGGACAGGGACACTCTTATTTGGAGGCTAAATTATTGTGGAATGTGCAATCCACGGATGCACATGCTTCCAATATTTCAAATTTGGTTCCATTTAAGATTTTCCACCTATTCAACTTTAACAAATTTTTATTTATTTATTTATTTTTATTTTTTTGACACAAGCAAAGAGGAACTTTACTGCGAAGAAAAGGGGGGGGAACAAACCGAAGGCCAGGCGAATCACGCCAGGACCGGCGCGACCGGTAAGGCGCCTGGGCCAACGTCAAGGTTAGTAGAAGGGTTAATCCTAGTGTTAGTCCTAAACGAGAAAGGACAAGAGTTCCACCGCGGTCTCTCGTCAACCCCCTATTCAACTTTAACAAATTTTTATTTTTATTTTCATTGGCACAAAAACAAAACAAATTTTGAATTGCATAGGAACACCTGGCGGGGTCTACCCGGATCTTTGTTTTCCCCCTCCTTACTTGTGTCAAAAAAAATAAAAATAAATTGCATAGGAACTGAGGGACTTTAACAGTTTATACTACCTTTCAAATCTCCCCAACCATTGCATTTGAGGTCATCTATTGTGTTTACTTTCCCCCAAGAAAGGAAAATTAGTCAATTCATAGTCTAGGTAACGAAATTCACGGATTATTTAGTTTTTTCTTACTTTACACTTCTTTGCTTCTCTATCAGTTTATTAACTATTGTATTGCAAAATTAAACTTTTTATGTGAATCACGGTAAAATGGTTTGCCTTGTGATCCTTTAGCGCCAAGCTACACTAAAGATCACATTTAGTGTAATGCTCAATAAATGACTTGTAAATGCGATAAGTTTTTACTCTTGATGCCAATTTTTACCAAGAGCACAACTCTCTATAGTAGTCAAATAAGAGGATCATTATAAACATAGTTGGTAAAAATATTCACTTAATGTAAACATTTATCGCATTTACAAGTCATTTACTAAATGTGATCTTTAGTGTAGTCGTTTTTGGGTTGATTTAGGTTATTTCTGGTTGTAGTTCCTTGAGTGTAAGTTAAATGCACTTTTAGAGCGGCAACGTATCTGGTACTAGTGAATACTCTTGAATGGATCAATTCCCGCGTACATTGTTGCAAGCATTGGCAAGCTATGATGATTTTTGTGAAGTGGAGCCAATAGTGAAATGAACAACATGTGTAGATATTGTTGTGCATAATTCATCACCCTCGTGGATTCTCCCAAACCTGCTGAAGCTCATCCGCACAAGGGTTTAATATAGTTGCAATGTGGAATTTGTGGCCGTGATTTCATTTGTTTCTAAAAGAGAATAGAAACGCGAAAACAATTTTTTTTTTTTTTGAAACAAAACAAAACGAGGTTTGATTGCAAAAAAGTCACAAGTACAGACCGGAGTGCCCGTTCCGGCAGAAACGCGAAAACAATTCTACCTCCATGTCAAGAAATTGAGATTATCAAATTGAAAGAACTGAAAAATGTGTGAAATAGAAAATGAAGAAATGATAGAAAGGGAGTACTGTAGTATAGGAGGGAAGCTCCTCATCTGCACCAGATAGAATTACCACATGTTTTTAAAGCTTATTCCTGAACAAAGTATGTGTAAAAAAGGTGTTTCAAAAAGTGATTGGAACAAGTGAATATTTTTCCAAAAAATAAGTCAAACATTCAAATTATAAGGGAATATTGACCGTACCCAGATATCCATGAAGGGCGTAAATAGATTGCCCATATTAAGGAAATTTGCACACCATCGTAGAAAATTCCTTATCAATGGAACATATGATAAGTTGCCATTTGCACACAATTTCCTCAAGGAAAATTCAAAAATAATCCAAACTGTATTATTGGGACAGACTCAGGATGAATTTATCCGCTTCAGTTTCCTTCACGTGGATTTGTTTCTATTTGAAGTCCCTTATCACTTGTTTCCAGTTTAGCAATTTGAAATTCTTATCTTGTTCTTATCGTTATTCCCACATTCAGGGTTTCGTGAGAATCTGCTTGAAAGAAACGTGTTACTTGTGATTGTTTAGTCGTCAATAGAAAGAAATTTTACCGTCACTTCAATCCACAAATACATATGCTTAGAGTTAGCTTATGAGCTCAGCCTCATACAATGAACTAGCCCCGCGTAACCAAGTTCACCGTGTGAGATGTGGCTAAAATAAGTTGCCGACCTTTCTCCCTGGACAAGATCCACACCACCCTCAAGGCATCGATGTACACAAACCTTCACTCAGCCAAAAGTTGAATGCCGCCTTAGCCTCCCTTCATCTCCAGAGGAAACCAACATACTAGAATACACCTAGATAGTGTACGGTAGGATTTCCATCTTGGCGGTGATATGAGTGTTTTCTACGCGGCCCGGCGCCATCCACTTACTGCGCCGAGTGCCGTTGGGCAGCTTCTTTGCATTCTCATCTAGTCACTTGCCCATATGTTTGTTGGACGGGCCTCCGCTGTGGATGCTCTAATAATGTTGAACACTTCTCTAAACCAATATCTCACTTAACGGAAAACTCTACAGAACTCTACGAACTCATTTCTACGAACTCATTTCACAGAAATCTCTATGGCTTGCCGATGCTTGCATTGATTGGGATGGCAATGGTCTCAATAGATGCCCATCTTCCTCCACCTCTAGGTAATGGTCTATTTTTTTCCTTTGAGGTGCCCTATAGCAGTGTAAAGGGTCTTGCGCCAAAACGATCCATATATGGTAGATCAGCCTTAACCCTTTACCACCCAGGGATGTTTATGGAAAAACCAAGATTTCTACTGCTTTTTTTTCTTTGAACTAGATTTGATAGAAATACAATGCCTAATATCAATATCTTACCTTAAAAAATTAAACTTAAGCTATGACCTAAACTTTGGGGAAATTTTGCACAACATCCCACAGTTGATGAAATAGATTATAGTGTTTAAAGTTACACTATATTCGTAGTGAAAACTGTGGAATTTGGAGGGTGGACTACTTTAACCATCAATAGATTATTGCAAGATTTTTTTTACTTCGAATTAGAGCGGTTCACATGTGCACTAGGTTGATAGCTTTGCATTGACATATCATATGTGAAGAAAACAATTATTGGTGATTTTTTTGTTTTTTCATTCTTGATTGTATACAAAAATGTTCCAACCTTATATGAATCAAAACAAAAGTTTTGTATGTGAGGAGAGAGATCAACAATTCTTAAAGCAATGAAGAATGTCTTAAAGACAAAGTTCAATCAAAATTTAAGACCAAAATCAATGTGCATGTGTGTAAAATACAACATAGTATGTGGCATGGTATTCATTGTATTTTGGTGTATTTGGAGTATCTTGTGTTGGTTTTAAACCCCCCGATATATACAGTCTAACCTTGATAATATCACACTTGTTAATATAACACCTTGATATTGTCACCCAAAACCTTGAAACAAATTTTCTTAGTGTAAAACTACCTTGTTAATATCACTATCACCCTTGATAATATCACATTTTTTTTTCAAAATATGTAGTGTAAGTGTGACAATATAAAAAATGGATGGATGAATAAGCGTGGATGATGGCATATTTGGTCGGAATGTTTTACTGTATCTACGATTGGGGGTGATTCCTAAATGAAAAATGTGCGCAAATCATAGATTTTGGTGAAGAGGAGGGTTCTAGGAAGAGCGAGGGTTCTGAGCTCCAAAAGCATTGAGACTCGGGAGAGGACAAGGGTTTGCTTGCGGCTAGTTTCTTTACAGATGTAATACAGTATAGGTCGCTGGGTGTAAGTTCATTGTTGGAATGGCGATTAATTGATGATACTATATGTGTAATGTGAACCAGTTAAACCTTGTCACGTATTATTTCTAATGACCATTCGACATGAGGTGAGATAAATCATATGTTAGGTTTCAATGGATTTACTAATTTGTTAAGTCTCAATATGAGATTTCACAAATTTATTTATTTGATTTTTGTGATTTATAACATCTGATGGTGATTGATTTAGGTTGGAAAATCAAGTGTATGACAGTTTGTAATTTAATTTAATTTTCTGATTTTAAAATTAAAAAAATTGGAAATTTTTTGGCCTTCTTTTTTGATAATATCACATTTTGCCTAAAATTGCCAAACGTGATATTATCAAAATTGTCACACCTTGATAATATCACATTTTTGGGTGAAACGGAGGCTGTGATATTATCAAGGTTAGACTGTATATATATATTCAAGTTATTTTAAATGGTAGGAAATTTCTTCTGAAATGCCGGTTTTTCGATAAGAAATTTTGGATTATTTTAGTATTTGAGTACGGTGTGGGGCATGTGGGGGTTAAACTAATAGGAAAAGTGGGCGTGTCATAGGCTTTATCCAAAGACTGAGGAGCAGAGTGATGATGATGATGATGATCAAGATGAGTGTTATGACTTGCTTGCCCCAACTGCTCAGCCTGACACAAATTCCCATGCACAACAGCAGTGGAGTAATGCAAGTGTGGGAGCAGTAGGGTACTACTTCTGCCCCCACATCATTCCGCCTATGGAGCACGGCCACCTGGGGAGAAGGCATTAAGGGTAGTGTGTGCTATCTATGGTAGAATCATCCAATCCACCCTCTCACCTAGTTTCTATGCTATGACTTTAGGGTGGAAATGTAAGTTGTTGTTGAAAGTCCTGGAAAAAGAAAGTGGGGTGGGACTTTCAATATGGAAAGTAGAAGCGCATGAGGAATTCCAGTGTTGCACTGAAGACATGCATGAACCGAAATCGACTACAATAAACACTGAATATAGTATAGAGGGATTATTGATGTAGATCACCCACACTAATTTCCATCAAAGCATGTTCATGCCAAGTTCTGATTGGGTATTTGTTCTCAAGCAAGTGTGTGTCAGTCAACAATTGCATGTAAATTTTCAATTAATGTAGGAAATTTCAAATAGTCTAGTCTACACTATATTCGCGGAACGGTGTAGCTACATGATATCATTCTTTTTTATACCCTTCCTAGATTTTAGGAGGAAGTGTAGCTACATTTCCTCTGTGAAATCTAGGAACGATATAGAAAAATAAAAAGCGGTATTGGGTTGCGGGGTGGTTTTGCGTTTTCCTACCTTAGTAATGACAATTGTTGCCCTTGGACTCTATGCCATGGTTGTCAAAGTGCCCCCTAGTATCTCAAGTTCTTGAAAAATTGAGTAGTAGCCGCTCCCCACATTGTTTCTAAGCCAAGTCTAGCTACACTCCATGTGATTCCAATTACTAACATAAGATTGATAAGGGGGTGGCATGCGGGATTACCTCCTTTTGTTGTCAAGAAAACTCCATTATGTTATATATATATTCATTGGCCAATGCATAAGTGGTGTACTAGTATTCTATATCTACTCTTTGAAGTTTAAGAAGGGCGTAGAAGGTGGTGGTTTTAGATCTATGGAGGTTTTTGGATCACCCTACATTGAGGCTCCATGAGCTGAGTGGTTGTGCTACCCTTGACAAACCATTTGTTCTTGTTGGTCCATAATGCTAGTGCTCATCTTTTTTTTGTGTGTCACAATTTAGGACATATGTGTGCCGCCTTTACTTGTGCAAAATGGCTTTCATTAGTTTATAGGGTTGCTTTTATTCATCACACCTTCAAGAAGCATACTAGTGGCAGCCATGCCAAACATGGTTGAGTTTCCTTAGCAAGGGCCCTTTTAACTCGGAGTGCTCCATGGTTTAGAATTTAGACATGAACCAAAATAAAATGAGAACCAATGGAAATCCATTCTATGAATAGTAGTAGACAAAGAACCAAATTTTCAAATAGAATCTTATCCGTATATAGTTTAGCGTATCCTTCCACCATCCTTCATATTTGTGTGTCAATGTGGGAATCCGTTCCCACAAGGTTCCGGATGTAATCATAAAATCCGGTAAATAAAGGTGAAAAATAATTTTTTTAATGAATAGAGCAGTACAAACTAGTACAACTAGGTAGGAATAAAAAATAAGGATTCTATGCTAAAATGGAATTGTTAAAAGACATTATCTTTAGCACTTTCCCGGTAACCGGAGGTCCGGACAACCGGAAAATGTCCGGAGTATTCTGGAAGATATCCGGAAGTCGGTAACGTCATCATGAGTTTTGGAAACGACATCACGACTCTGACAACAGTTATTGATGACCGTACGTTGTGTCCATTGTAAAAGGGGTCATCAAAAAGGAAAGCTTCACTGTTTGTGGTTTTCTACTCTTTCTGATTCTCTCTCTTGCTTAAAATGCAAAGGGGTTGGGAATTTTTTGAATACAAAAACAACCATTATCGACGTGCAAATAGACTCAACACACACTGACGAATTCTAGCTGATACCCGCAATCCGTCCGGTATATCGTTCGAGGGTATATCGTTCGAGGGTATATACTTTAAGATACTAGACAGGTATCGACATAAGCAAGGTTCCTGTACATAACTTGTATAGTGCCAAGCTGGAGAAAACTTTTTTGGTGGTGTGATGTTACTCCACGATCTCCACGATCTCTACGTTGTCACTACTGTGACAACATGTCACCAGCTAAAACCACTAAAACTTGTTTTCTGTACACATACATCTTGTCGATCATGACTTGGATGGTTTGCTCCTTATTTTCAGCGTGCGCCAAATTCCTTTGTTCGCATATAAGCGCAAGTTCTGCACGTGCTTATGAATGCCACTCATCCATGACACTTCTTAGTATGCTGGTAGGGAGGTGCACATTGGGCTCAATGTTGTGGTCACGACATTGTTGTGCGGAGAGTTTTGGTTCGTGTCGACGCCGGTTTACGAAGTTGCTGCTTGAGTTGTGCGTGTTGGCGGGCGTCATTGGGTTACTGCCAAGTATGGCGGAGCACACATAGGTGGCGATGCTGCCTGCATGCGATGGCTGCAATTTTTTTTATAGGATTTGGTGTCATGCTCGTGGTGTTGCTATCATGTTGTGATCACATGAATAGCGTTAACGTTTGCTTTTATTTTTTGCGTTCAATGTGTGACATGGATAACAAGATGGAGTTGGCTGAAGACACCTTGCATACGGATCACAACTAACTTCGTGTTTGTTGTTTTCCATGGGTGCAGGTGAGGTCACTCCTTCACATTTGGAGCAAACAACTGCAATTCGTACTACTTCACACCGGGTGCATTGTGACTGTTGCTATTTTCATTGTACGATCAGGCCGTCTAGTACTAATCCTTTCATTTCTATGACTGGGTCTTCTTACGTCAGTTTTGGTATAGTAGGTCTTTTTGAAACCCTTCCTGGCTGTATCACCTACGTATACAGAACACTAGTTTACTTGCATGGATAATCTGGTCTGTCAAAATCTTTTGTAAAACATGAAAGCTATCTGTTGGTGGAAAGATAGTTAGCTATTTCCCGCCCACCCACCATGTACTATTCGGATATCGAACTCGTTTTTCCTTTTCTGTATCGAAAGCCGATGATCTTTAGAGTATTGGTTCGTATGGGTCTGATAATGATATGTCTTTACAAAAACATGATAGAAAGTGTTTTGAAAAGATCTGTAAGGATCTACTCTTTTTGAATTATATTCAGACAAAAGTGGTGAGCTGTTGTTGCTTTCCAACTCGTTTTTGTGCTTGACTGTCATTTTTTCAGCGTGCAAGGAGTGCTAGCTCCCGTGCATGGCAGAACGACCTTCTCAGTTTGGGCTACTAGGATCCATTGCCTGCTCCGTCTCCAGCAGTGCAAGCAACAATTGCTGCTATACCGACACCAAAGATTCATGAGTTTATCCAAACTCAGGATAAACATGCGATAGCTGACATAGACGAAGAAGGTGAGCATGCTCCCTTACTTCTCTCCATGCTGGATCTTTCCCAATGGACGCGTATTCTCTCTATTAATGAACATGCCAGTGCGCTTGAGAAACTCAAAGCTGCGCATGAAGTACTTGCCAATATCCTCGAGGAAGAGAACGAGGAGCTTGAAGCGGCCATGCAACAAGCTACCCTCGTAGACAAAGCTCTCAAGCTGGCTAATCCACAAGAGTCATCGGCCACGACTTATCCCATCACTACAGACCTTTCTCATCCGCTTTTAAGCGCGATAAATATTACACCGGCCCCTTTCGCAGCTATTGAAGATCTTTTGACTGCCATTCAGTTAACTCAGGATGAGCGTGCAAATGCACAACTCCTTGATTTCGGGAAAGGTCCTTTAGTGCCTTTTCTACCTGCACATATTGTGGAGGAAACGTTGAGCCATAAGGACCAGAGATGTTGGTCTATTCCCAACATCAATCTGTTGGCTCCTATCACCATCCCGATGTGGCAGGCTTGGGTTAATATTTCTGCAGATTAAATTAACGAGCTGAAAATGAGTGTTGTTTTCTATACTGGAGTACTCAAGGAATCTGTGGAGATTCCAAATGCGTTTTCCTTATCGTCCCTCGACCATAAGAAGTGCCCTTCGCTGGACCTGAGGCTCTACACTAAGCATGAACTCAAAACAAATTACGGTCGTAGCAACAAACATTCTTCTGTGCTCTCGAATGTACAACGTCCATATTTGAGATGTGAATGTCCTAAAGAGGCGACCGTTGGATGCAAATGTGACATTATGTGGTTTGACCACTATGTCTGGTACCTAGTCAACCACCTTGAGGCATTTTTTGGTGAGGAGCATCCTACCCTGGCGGCCAAATTGGCTGCGTTTATAGTCTGTCTGGTTAAGCAAAGCTGCTAACCCGGCTGTACGGCACCAAATCGCGTTCAATTACCTGCGTTTGCTCGTAACTGAAGCTGCCATTGACTTCGCCAAAGACCCTGAGGCCCCGCTGCTTACTACGCATCTAGATGCATTGGGTATTCAAAAAATTGTCAAGATGATCAAACCTGTTGGGTTTGTCTTTCCACCTTCTACGTCGAGTCCTGGTCCTAACAAACGTCAAAAAGTAAACCTCAATGTGTCACCTGAAACTTTGACAAGTAATACACAGACTGGTAGCTCACATGGACATGGCCAACATAAGCGTGGTGGTTTCAGTGGGGGTCGGGGTGCATACAATCACAACTTTCGACCCAAGAATTTTACTGCGAGCTCTAACGAGCCTTTTGTGTATCCGACGGGGGGACGCTGTGGATCTCACAACACCAATCCAAACCAGCATAGAAACTACGCAACACAGACCGGCTGAAACATGAATCCACATCTGGCTGAGCACAGTCAAAGCGGCTCTCCTGCTCTCAACCGTGAAGTACACAAGGTGATTTCACCAAGTCGAAACATGATGCCGTTCTAGCGTCACCAGCACCGAGGATTCTGAACAACGCAGTGCCAAGACTTCACTCAAGGGTCGAGTGTTGGATTGGAACATGGACTGACTGCTATTCACAAGCATGTGTGCGCAGACTGCCCAAACATGATCATTACGACAGACAACTACGGGCGGCGGAAGTTATCTCCCATCAAGGATACAAAACGACTTCGATATATCGGAATGAAATACTGCAACAGAGCTCTCGAATGGATTAACGTTTGCCAATCCATTCATGAGATTTTGTGTCATTTTGCTTTAGACAATGTAGTATCTTTGGATACTTTGGCTTTTTCTTGGTCATATGACCGTAATTTAGCCACTAAGTTTTACAGACCTTCTGCTGTTTTCAAAAACTTTTCGTTTGTGCATCTTCTTAATGAAAATGCTAAATGTGCTTGCACTTTAGCAAAATGATTGAGTCCGTTTCTTGACGTCCTAACCGCAACTAAATCATCTGATTTTTCTAAGACGTGCACACATGCTAGATCCATGGATCTGAACATTGTACAACATCCTTTACTTCGACATGCTTTGTTTCTTGGACTTAATGACATCCCTTTAAAACCCACCGCCTTTGCTCCGGCAATTGAGGTTACGGTTGACGCATTTCATCAAATCTCACACATACTTGGATTATCAGCTTTTGGGTTGGACCAGGAGAGTGCTAAGGCCTTTCTCCAACAACTCTGCTTGGACAAACTTCGTTTGGCTGCAAAAGCAAACAAGTTTGGCTTCAGAGTTATGAGACAGTTCCTGTTTGATATCCCTGTAGTCAGAAATGAATTAGAATGGTTGACTGATAACCTTTACATTTCTGGACTTAATAAGGCAAGCAATAATGCATGCTTTATATGTATTCATCACATTAGACTGCAAGCATTGCAACGGCTAATGGGAACGGATTTTGTGCCATGCAAAACTGGTCCAATATGGCGACTACAGACTTCCATCTTTGATCATGTGGTTGATGAACTGGGCATTATTCTTCCAGAAATCCCAGTGTTGCATAATGCACTACCGTTCTTGATGGCCACCTATAAGATTAATAAATCTAAATATAGATGGCTTACTAATGCATATCAGACGGTATTCACTAATATTGCGTCGTTACTTACACGCTCAACCATTGCGATTTTGGACTCTTTCAAACTATGGGCTAAAGCCACCTTGGATGGCTACAAGAATTTTCTGCAAACAGATACTTCAATCTGTTGGATTGTCGAGTCTAGCCTTCAAGTTGCACTCAATCTTCCTCACCATCTCCATGACATTTATGTTGCGGATATTACTAGATGTTATGAAACCATTCCTTTGGAAGGGGATGGTAACCTATTAGATGCATTTAAATTTGTTATAACTATTGGATTCAAGCAAGCGGCACTGTTACGCCCAATGACTACTACATCTCTTTGGGCAAAAATCGGGCAAGATGGCTCCACTGAAATCGCTAAGTGGGAGTCTCAAATGCCCAAGTTCGGACAGTGAATCAATGTGTCTCAGGATCGACTGATTCTTTTGCAAAATTGGCTAATTCAAAGTTGTTATGTTATGCTGGGTGACAAAGTATGGAGACAACGATCAGGTATCCCTATGGGATTTAGTTGCTCTCCAATCTAGTGTAACATTTACCTCTTATCGTATGAAGTTCGCTTGATTCAACGATTAGCTGCTTTGGGAAGAACTGATATCACGGCAAAGTTTCTGCATGCTTTCAGATACATAGATGATATCTGCTGGATTAACGTAGGAAATCCACATGATTTTCTTTCTCCTTCGGAACCAAGGATCTCCTCTAATCCTTACTGGATTTATTCCCTCATAGTTCTGGAAATCAAATCCGAAGTTTCGACTCGTGATCCTAACAATCCTAATAGAGGGACATCGGCTCATTTTCTGAATATTGAGCTTCAGCTTAATTTGGATTCACCTTCTGCTTTTTCAATGAAAAAGTATGATAAAAGGTGTTCTTTACCCTTCTCATACACTCAGTTCATTAAGTTTCAGTCAAATCGACCGGTGAAACAATCTTACAACACTATCTTCTCGCAAGTACTACTGATTCTGTACATCTCAAACTGCACGGAGAATGCAGTTCTTGAAATCAACTAGCTTATACACACCATGGTTGATTATGGATTTCAAGATGCCAAATTACGTCGAATCATTTTGACATGGCTCCAAGCGAGTTGCTTCCCAGACGGTTCACTACAAGTGAGCTCAGCGATCCCCAGGCTCGGATACTCATGGGGTTTCTAAACTTGATATTCCATCCGGAGAAACCCAAACCGTTGGTGTCCATGTGTGCGTGCACTTTCTTAGGCGCCATGCGAGGGACGATCGCCGTCAACTGGGCATCGCTGATGCACGACCTTGTTGGGAGGTTGGTCAAGGGCCTCGAGCGGATGAAGAAGGCTAGATCGCTGCTCTCGTCTTACCTGGCCCACCTCTTCGTGAAGCACGAGTTGCTCACACCGATGGCGCAGGATGGGTATGAAGAACTTCTGAACATTTAGAAGTATGGCGGATCGGAAATCGACTCAGAAGACCAGCCCAAAGTAGTGGAGCTGCCTTCGGTCGAAATCCCTCGAACCCGGAAGCGATGTTGGTTAGTATAGCTGGAGGCAGAACCAGCGGCAGCTCAACCGACCTCCTTTGATATGGCGTCGGCAGGCCCATGGAGACGAGCGGAACGAGTATCTGAGGCGGATCTTCCGATACTCAACGGAAGACCGGCGGAGGATATTATGGAGTTGCTTAAGCACGTGTCCTGGCGGACCTCACTGCTCAACCAATTTATTGCGGATAGCTCGGAGCTGATATACGAGATCTTGATCGAACTCTACGTGGACGAGTTAACAAAGATTCTTCCCCGGTTGAAGGATCTCTGATAGGTGCAAGTTCAATTGACCGTATTAGAGGAGTAGCAGGCCCCTTTGATCCAAACATGTTCAAAGTTGCAATTGGAGTTGGGAATGGCCGAAGCAACAGTAGCGAAGGTATAAGCAGCTCAGAAGGAGGCAGAGGATAGAGCGAGCGCATCGGCTCAAGCACTTGTAGAAGTCCGGGAGCACTGAGTTTTCCAGTTGACACGGTCAACCGAAGCCTTCTCTTCAACGAACGCTTGGGGAAGGAAGGAAAGGTGAACCGAGGACAGATCATCCGGTTCCTCATGGATCACGGTCGAAAGATGGAGAAGACTTGGAGCCAGATGCAGCTCTTGGTCAACAACGCGGTGAACAACGCGGTTACAACGTGGTTAGGGAGGAACCCGCGGCGCCAAATTCACCAATCGACGTTGACTCATCACCAGATGAAGCTGGACCGTCGAGTAGAGCACCGGGGGCTTTTGGAAAGGGGAAGTAGAATGAGGAGGAGATTTTGAGTAAGCCTGATGCGTTGTCACCATTGAGTTGGAATAAACTTCCTCTGCCTAGCACGGAGAGCCTCAAGTCTTGGAAGGACACGCTTCCAGCAACACTCTTCCAAGGGACTCCCCTTGCTTTGCGGCTTCCTTTCTTCTCTCCCTCCTTCACCCTCCAGAAGAAGACTTCCTCCTTGTCCAGGGTCTTACGGAGGAGACTTCGAACATCAAGGACATGATGGGAACCTCGGCCGGCACTGTAGAGAAGGCGACGCAGGTGGTGCCACCCATTGACAACCGGAAGCCGACTACTCCAGCTTCTAGAAGCAAGAACCAGGTACCGGAAATGTCTCCGAAGGAGACAAAGAAGGCAAGAGTAGTTGTGGACAAATCCCTTAGGCGTAGGAGCAGCCAAAATAAGGGTGCTCAGAAGACTCCCTAGATTATGTCTAGGCTTGAAGTTAGGAATTGTTAGTTACTTAGGTTTCGTAGCGATTAACAATGGAGCTTAGGATTGCATCCGGCTACCAACCTTAGGATACAAATGGGAAAAACTCATATGTGAGCAGAGAGCGGAGAGCAGAGAGCAGAGAGTAGAAAAAGAGACCGGATAATCATACATTTCATGTGCACAAATTGCATTAAAGGGGCCCTATTACCGTGGTCTTTTTTTAGAAAAATTCTTTACGTAGGCAAATATTTTTGTTCTTTGGATAATTTATAGAAATTAGGGCTGACGTCATCGTGAACTATTATCAAAAGAACCGAGTGCAAAAAATATGTGCTGACGTCATTGTTAACGAAAATTAAAAAGATCATATAAAAAATATGAAGTTCTGAAACCAGTACACAAAAATGGAATGTCAAACTTCACTCTAACTCGACACTAAGACTAGTAGTCAACATCAATGTCTGATCGCGAAAGTGGTTGCCATACGTTTGTCCTGCCAAATAAAACTGGCGGCTGGCCGTTCTAGTGTTCGTTGCGACCAACATCCCTTCATAACATGACGATCGATTGGTGAAGCTGAAATGCCGATAGCGTCCGCACCTGTCGAAGCACCGCTGCATCAAATGGCAATGGAATAACCGTCCGCGCACCCAACAATAGAAGATTGCGATTAAAACTCCGCCGAAAGTAAGGAATCCAAATGTGTCGAGGTCCAAGGCCATGTCCACGGCCACGATAAACTAGAGCCGTGTGTAGCAAAGCCCTAACCGCATTGACCTCCAATGAACCCTCAACAAGTGACCACCATCGAGCATTGAGCTGCCGAATGGTGTAAACAAAATCAACAACATCACGGATTCCAGAATCAGGAGTACGGTGGTTGATCTTGTGCACTGACCTAGCGATGCGTGGCCAAATACATCCCGAGACAACATTGTCCACCAAGCTCGGGATCAACAAGGCATTCAACCTGGAATTTGCGCTAGGGTCTGAGAAACAAACACATTAGAAACTATTCAGCAACTTGATAGCTCAAAACAAGTATAAACTAAACGAAAACTGTTGGCATAAAGTCGTGTTGGCATAAAAAGTAGCCTCTCAATCTGAGAGGATACACATTCAGAGCAAGCGTCTTGACTGCAACTTCTTTGGCAGAGTCGCATCCAAGGTGCTTGCAATGAATGTGGGTGTACCCTCTTGTTTCCAAGAGGGTACTCACTGTAGCTCCAGGGCAAGCGCCGTGGAAAACTGAGTCAATGGATTTGCATTCAGGGCAAGCCATGCTCTGAATGTCACTACATTGACAGAGTTATTCCAGGCCCTTGGCCTGGAGCTTTCATGAGTTCCCTCTCGGAAACGAGAGGGTACTCATGTGAGCTCCAAAGCGAATAATTTGAAAGCATATCTCGGTTTCGGAGTTGCATTCAGGGCAAGCCCTGCCTTGAATGCAACTCCTCGGAGTGGCTTTTGGGGCGCTGGCTCTGGAGCTCACATGAGTTTCAGCGCAAGCGCTCCGAATGCCACTCTGTCAATGGAGTTGCATTCAGGGCAAGCCATGCCCTGGATGGAGCTCCTTGGAATTGCATTCAGAGCAAGCCATGCCCTGAATGCAACTCCTTGGAGTGGCATTCGGGCGCTTGCCTTGGAGCATCCATGAGTTCCTTCTCGGAACTCATACACTAACTCGGTAAAGCTCCATGGCAAACTCCATCAACGGAGTTGCTCCGATAGCAACTTCATCAACGGAGTTGCATTCAGGGAAAGCCATGCTCTCGATGCAACTCCATTAACAGAGTTGCTTTCGGAGCACGTGCCCTGGAGCTCCAAAGTGTACCGTCTCGGAAACAAGAGGGTACTTATTGAAGCTCTACGGCAAGCGTCCTGGATGCAACTCCAAAGACGGAGCCGCAATTCACAAAAAAAACAAAAAAAAACAACCGCAAACAAGAACACAACAAAGATCAAGAATTTCAAGACCATAAAGTGCAGCTACCAAAACTCACCTCGGTTTGCAAGAGCCTTCATGGCGGTAGACAACATGTCTTCCGAGAGCTCCACCAACAAACGAAAATAAGTGTCCACCGCCGCGACTGGTAGAAGACAAGAACTAGCGGTACATAAAAATATACCTCTCCACGAAACTAAGTGGACAAGTGTTTGATCCAGCAAGCGTTTGAAAGGTGTGTCCGCGGCTATCAACTCATGACTTTGAAAGGTGAGTCCGGGGCATTAAACTAGTTGCACCATCATGATCTCAAGTGCAACTAAAAATTTGAAAACATCAAGTAGCAAAGAACAATAGGATTTCAAATTGTCATTTACGAAACAGGGGTACAGGTCTGGAAGGCAACTATGAACATCTTTGCTCAAAAGATAGAGTAATCTGGAAACTGTCTAGTGGTCCTTCAAAAAAGACGGCGCGTACATATCGAAGTCTACATCGGAGCCGGTATCACAACCACCATACAGAAAGGCACGCCCATCGTCAGATGACTCCACTTGATCCGACTCAAATCCAAGAAGGTCCTCTTCAACATTCGCATTGCCATCGCCAAGCTCTTGGTCAGAAGACTCCACCACATCCATTTCCGATCGCCAGTGGTCTTCCCCTTCGCGCATTACACTGCCACCGACACACTCGTCGTCGGAATACTCACGACAGTAGCCGAAGTAATCTACACCCTCCTCGTTAAAAATGTCAAACATGTCGGTGCAGTCAAATCCGGGAGCCATCAAATCCTTGTGACAACGGGGTCCGTCAGACACTACTTCAACGTTGGTTGTGGAAATGTTCTCCCCTTCCTCCTTAACACTTCCCTCATCGCTAAAATCCTCGGCTAGAAGCTGCAAATCTAAAGCCTCTCTCTCCATACGAACACGAGCCATATGGCGAGTCTCTACCATCTTCACTCACAACTCAAAACGCCTCGCAAAATGTAAGATGAATTAGCCATTCTGATCTTTCAATTTATACACACTGGCATGCAAAGCAGTCATAATTAATCTAAGCTCTCATAATTTCTCACTAAAACATCCCCTCAAAAGCAAGAGTGAGGGCGTGCTTGAAAAACTTCATCATGATTGTACTAACGTGTGTGAGGGCAATGGCCGCAAGCTTGAGACATCCCATCAACGTTGTACAGTCAGGTACTGGCCGTTAACGAAATACAGAGGGAGTTTTTCTGAAAACTTTGAAAATTCATTGTGAACTCAAAAATGATCGGATTTGAGAACCGTAAAGTGTGTTGGAATCACATCAGAGTGTACTACAATATTATGATAAAATATCAATTCCTTTTTTTGTTATCATATAACATATTACAACTACTTTATATACCATTTACCATTGATTACTTCTAAGCCAAAAACTACTTCCTCCAAGCCAAAAACCAAACAAGTTATAATCAATGATACCACAAATATGTGCTCAAGTATCCCAAGAACAAATTTGGAAGCTCATTTCAAATTTGCAATTGAAATGTACATTGTAATTGAAGCAAAAGATAAGAGTAGTCAATGGTAGATGGTATATAAAGTAATTGTAATGTGTTATATGATATTACAAAAAGGAATTTATTTTTAATAATAATATTGTAGTACACTCTGATGTGATTCCAACACACTTTACGGTTCTCAAATCCGATCATTTTTGAGTTCACAATGAATTTTCAAAAATTGTAGAAAATTTCCCTCCAGGAGGAATTCGTTAACGGCCAGTACCCGACTGTACATGAATCATTAGAGTAATACCTGACTAATTAGACTTGCTTTAAGTGTGTCGTGGCAAATGCCGCATGCACAAAAAATTCCATTGCGGTTGTACACAATCATGGGGCGTCAAATGATTATCAAGCCGGTCATAAGTAGGGACTTTGGCCGCGAGCTAGAAAGGTACAAATAATGCTGAATTAGATGGTTATGGCCGGGCTTAATTAAAAACCATGACTTGAGTGTGGTGAGATTGACGGCGGCCTAAAATATTAAATCGATGGTATAGTGTCACCTTAATCTTTTAAAAGAGAGCCACATCCGCCAGTAGACTAGTCGCGCCCGATTATCAAACAATCCTAGAACCTCCCTTGCAGCACTTTCGTACAGAATGCTATCTCTTTCTTATCAAATTCCATGTAAACTCAAATCCATGTCATTAGCCACCTTGGCGTTCTCCCATGATGACATTCGATGTTGGCAGATGGATCAGAAATATACGTGGCAAATTAGAATAATTATAAGAATTCATATCTTACAACAATAGTAATAATTGTGCCTGTTTCCAAAATTATACTTGTGGAGCATTGGTTTTGCCTCTTTGATTAGTTATAAATTGCCCACCTACAACTAAACAAAGACGCAAACGGCCAATTACATAATCTTGGACTTCTAGTAGTGATGTCATAGGTGCAACATGGTTGTTGAGGGTTGATACACATTTAGGGTTGAGCATTTCCGAGTCTTTGGGCTTATGTTTTAGGATATCAAGTTAGGGTTGATCAATTACATCCTCTTTTAGATTCAACATGGTTGATTTCGTAATTATCATGAAGAGGTTTATGTTGTGTGGATCTACAAACAAGGAATCATGAATCCACCCTAAACCTCGGATAAGCATCCACGTCGACAAGACACTGAATTGAATGTAAGGTTTGGTGTGTTATTGGGTCGGGTGCCTGTTGTGATTGCATATTTGCCATTCTTCCACCTAAATTAGAATGAAAATTTTACTTTTTTTTGCACTTTTTGTTAATTCATTCTTCCTACCTAAAGAAATAATGATAATCTTTATGTTCACCATTTCCAATGGAATTTTTATATGAAACTAAGATAGCAAAAAATTAGAATGTTCTTTGTGTGATTTTAAACACCTCCTTGACGCACAATTGTTTTGATGCCATAATTAAGTAAATATAGACTATGCATAGTCCAGGAATAAAGACTGTTGTTGCAATCTCCCAATGATTTAAGAAATCTCTTGATGATGCAATGCTTGTATGTTTTTAATAACCACGACGCTAAGATTTTCTTGCAAAGCATTTATCTGAGCCATAGAGAGTGTCAAAGTCATTATCTTCCTCAGCCTCAATGTCTAGAAATTTATAAACTGCTCGATCAAAATGCTACCTTCTATGATGAGAAGCCGGTGGGGAATTCGAAGTCGCTAGTGTAGGGTTGTTTGGCGGTCCGTCCGTCCGGCTGTCCGTCCGGTAGAGGCTGCTGTCCATTCGATAAGGGTCAACCTTGGTTTGACCATGACTCCAGGTAAATCAATTTACCCACTGCCACAAAGGCGACTACGTGGCTGACACGTCGTCAACAGGGTAGCGCGCGTGCAGACAGGGGGGCAGGCGCGTGCGGAGATGGGCCGGGCGCGCACTCAAAGGGCCGGGCGCATACAGGGGAGGACCGGGCGTGTTGCAGTTCGTAGAGACAATATCCCTCCGGAATACACTTAATCGTCACTAAGTGCTTCGCTGAGTAACCGCTCCGGTTTCGTTCCCACAGAGACCTAATGTTCTTCTTTCCAATACTCCGGACTACTTCACTTATCTCAACAATTCGGTTCCGAGTTAGCTATAAGGTTTACTTACTTACGGTAGATCCGGATCCTTCCGGTATCCGGAGTTCGTACAAAGATTTCCAGAAGTAGTTTCCGGCAATCAGGCGGGTAGTTTGATTTACCTCTGTTTCTCCTCAGAGGGTCTCCTGGAGTTTTTAAGCGAGTGGCCGAAGTCCACTGACCCTGTTTTGTGTAAGTGGCTGGGTTTCCCACTGCCCTGTGACTTAAAGTGGCTAGGCACCCACTGTCCGGAACTTATAGTGACCGAACATCACTCTCCCTACTCTACTAACTGGTAATTTGATTGCTGCGGCCGGACGTCGGCTCTCATGACATCCGGAAGGCCTTCCGGATGCGGTCACACAGAGACTAATCCGGACTACAACGACATTCCGGTGGGTATGGTTGCAATTCTCCGGAATAGAGGCACACCGTTCGCTATGGTTGTTCTGTCTAGGTATTGGTGTCAGGCTTTTTTCCTATCTTGGGGGAGAACTCCGGTATTGACCGGAATCCAATTCAAGCAGTTCCTACTGCAAACTAGAGATTACGAGGAACACCTCTGCAGTTCATCTCTTCCCCTCCTGGCTACTTCCGGACCCTTGAGACTACCAGGAACACCTCTGCAATAGTTGTCGTGCACAACCGCATCGTGCCAAGATAACATCGTGCTAATCAGGTGAGAACGCACAATCAGAGACAACTCGAGAGTAACGGTGACATAACCACCACCGTTACCTCTATAAAACAATAATACAATGCACACTTACACGCTTTCAGCAATCCTGACTTGGGGAAAAGAAATAAATGACCCATGACCTCGTACACCAAGAAGTAGTAAGCAGTCTCCAAGTACCCCTTTACTAATAAAGGAGTAGAAAATACTCATAAACTACACATAGTCAAGCCAATGCCATTCTTAAAGAATGGTCGCATAATAACAATGGAGTTAAAGAAGTGCACGCACGCACGCACTCTCTCACTCCATCACGTGGGAGACTCAACTTGAGAAAGATGAGTCTCCCCACACTACACGTGGAGGTCATTTGGACTCCAAGTCCCAAATGAGGTGTCAAAAGACACCACCAAGGCCCTAAAAGTCAAATAACACTAATACTAACTCTAATTAACAACTAAAGCTAGCATCTAGGGTTTCCTTGGGCCATTTAACCTCCTAGTTGGTTTACAACGCGTAAACCAACCTCCACAAACCCTCCAACGCGTCGAACCTGACAGCTGTCGTGCACAACCGCATCGTGCGAAGATAACATCGTACTAATCAGGTGAGAACGCACAGTCAGAGACAACTCGAGAGTAACGGTGACATAACCACCACCGTTACCTCTATAAAACAATAATACAATGCACACTTACACGCTTTCAGCAATCCAGACTTGGGGAAAAGAAATAAATGACCCATGACCTCGTACACTAAGAAGTAGTAAGCGATCTCCAAGTACCCCTTTACTCGCCCCCTTCGCCCGTGCTGAAGCCCCTTTCACACCGGCGAACCACACAGTTTACATGTAAACTGAATGATAACCGCGAATGAAAACCTCTCAAAACCATAGAATTACTGTAATCCACATGAAAAGGCGCCAAAAGACTTAACAAACAAAGGGGTAGGCCGGGTGCAAGTAGAGCCCCATCGTTAATCGCCTCTATCATATTTTTAATGCTAGACTTTGTCCACTGAGACCCTCAACGTGCTAAACACTCAGGACAAGACCATTCATCCACTGGTACCTCCAACAGAGGTGGAGTTAAGCATTCTAAATGCCACCCCGTAGAACATAAGTCACAAATAACCATAGTGGCTGCCCTTTTGGCACTACTACACAACCGACAACGTAATCCAGCAGAGATGTGAGAGAGACCAAGGTGTATTGTCCCATCAATGTGTGGCAAGTGACAAGGTGCACAATTACGTGTGTGATCCTTCCACTTCTTGCCATCACGACCCTCCAACACTAACACTCCTGAGTCCTTCACCTCACGCACTCTCAAGATTATCCTTCCTGCTGTCACATCCAAGGTGGTGGGCGCTGCTTGCTGCAAATACACATAGTCTCCAGGTGTGAAACGCCACACCTGCGGTCGATAACCACCTCCTCGTATTGTAGCATAGCGCAACGTATCCCGATGTTGAGCAATGGAGAGGTTCTCCAATGCCATAGGCATCACCCTTTTGAACAACTCTGTACGTTGCTCACACACTTGAGCCCACGTGTCTGGATTGTCCATGTTAGCCAACACGGTGTCAGCATCTGCTTGAATGGCCTTCGGTAAAACCGGGTGCCTTCCAAACAATAGATAGTAAGGTGAAAAAGACGCCAAGGATGCCTGTTTGCTGAACCGATAGCCCATTGCTATCCATGGTAGCTGTAAATCCCAATCCTGGTGATGTCCTTTCTTCAAGCTGTACTTCCGGAGCCCCCTCTTGACGGTTTGTACCATGCGCTCCGCCAATCCATTTGCTTCGGGGTGATCTCTCGAAGTAGTGCGATGATTAATCATCGCTTGCTCACACAAAGTCTGAAACTCATCCAAGAACTCTCTACCTTGGTCTTTGAGTACCTCTGCTGGAGCTCCAAAGCGACTCAGAACACGGTCAAGAAATGAATAAGCAGCTCCCTCACTGAACTTATCAGGTAATGCCACTAACTCTATCCATTTCGAGAAATGCTCTATGATTACCAACACATACTTATTGTGTCGAGGTGTCACTAGCAATGGACCTGCAAAATCCAAGCTCCATCTATATCCTAAGCATATAATTGGCAAAGGTTGTAACTGAGGCATTGGAGCGTTAAAAGACGCTCGTATCCGGTCACACACCATACATCGAGCCACTAAAGCTTGCACTTGGGATTGCATTCCACGCCACCAGTAGTGAATCTGAAGTAGACTATAAGTCCTCCGCACTCCAAAGTATCCAAGGTTTTCATGTGTGTCTTTAATCAGTTTCACTCTTTCGATTGGAGTTGGTACTACTTTCTTAGTACCATCTGGCCACACTCTCACTAGGTGAGTCTTCACCTCTTAGCTCGTTGTAGAACCCTATCTCTCTCCTTATGAGACCATGAAGCCACCGTTTCTCCATCTTGAAAAAAGTGCATCACATTCGTGTCTTCGTGAATATCTCTAGCGCCCCCAGACTCCTCACCTCCATCCTCATCTACTGTGGCCACAGTAGCTTCCCCGGTGGTGTCTCCATTTAATGTTAATATTCCCAGAAAACCCAAATAATGCCAACCTGGCAACGGGTCGGTTTCACCCTCAGTATGCCACCTAGCACCTGTATCATCCTCTTGGTTTGGAATTGGATTGCGGCTAAGGCCATCTGCATCCATATTAACCAAACTTGCCCTATGAACTACCTTGAAGTCATACTCCATCAACATAAAGGCCCACCGTGCCAATTTTCCTATCAATTTATCAGACTCCATCAATCATTTCAGCGGCTGATGATCTGTAACTAACAGAAATTCGTTACCATAAAGATAACACCGAAAATGAGCAATTGCCCATATCGCAGCCAAGCATTCCCCCTCATACGAGCTATACTGAGCCTCAGCATTGTTGTTGGACCGGCTGGCATACGCAATCACAAATTCCTTACCATCATCATCCATTTGCGTCAATACTGCACCAATCCCCAACGAGCTCCAATCTGTGTGTAGCTGGTATGTTCTTCCTGCTATAGGCCTCCGAAGTATTGGTGCTGATGCCAAACAGTCTTTCAATTGTTGAAAGGCCGCCTCTTGCTCATCTCCCCAGATCCAAGGTTGATCATTCCTTGTCAACATGGTTAATGGCTTGGCAATAGCACTGAAAGTTTTGACAAACTTTCTATAATAGTTACACAACCCCAGAAATGCTCTCAACCTACTAACATCTCGTGGTCTAGGAATAGACATCACTACTTCCACTTTGCTAGCTACCACACCTAATGCACTTGGATAAATCATGTGGCCTAAATACTCAATGCGATCAAAGTAGAATTTGCACTTACCAGGGTGCAACTTTAATCCATGAAGCCTCAATCTAGCAAAAACCTCCATCAAGTGTAGTCTATGTTGTTTTCGATTCCTGCTAAAGACAATGATGTCATCAATATAGCATCTCACGAAATCCAACCCCGAGAATACTCTGTCCATGACCCTTTGAAATTCTGCTGGAGCATTCTTCAATCCAAAGGGTAGAAACTTCCATTGAAACAACCGGTCCTTCCCATCCCTATCAATGCCCCAGAACGCGGTTTTCTCCTTGTCTTCCTCTCTTAATCGAATCTGGTGGTATCCACAGCGTAAATCCAACGTACTAAACACCTTGGCATGGGCAATGGCCTCAAAATTCTCCTCAGGAGTTGGCATTGCATAACGGTCTGACTTAGTGAATTTATTAATTCTCCTATAGTCACCACACATCCTTTTCTCAGTCCAATTATCATAAATGCCCTTCTTGGATGGCATAACCGTTGCTGATGCATACTCACAATCTGGAGGAGCCAACTCCATTAACCCTGCAGCCATCAATTCTTCAGTGCGAGCACGAATCATCTTCCACTCCATGTCGCTGTACTTGTATGGCTTTCGATAAATTGGTGCTTCGTCGGTTAAGTTAATATGCACTTCTTGCCTCTTTAATACTTCCAAATCATGTAAACTGAAAGCAAAACAATCTAAATACTCCTTCAGGAACTCATGTTCCTCCACCTCCACTGCTCCATCCGCCATGCCTACTCTTGGTTTCCAAGTCTCCTTAGTCACCACCTCCTTCCGTTCCTTTAGAGCAGGGTTTTCCACCCTTGGTTGCTATTGAATCTCCTGTGAAGGAGACTCCCCTCCTTCCTCCTCAATAACACTCCCAAGTTCTTCTAATTGACCCAATTTGTCAATTTCTTCCATGTGAAGAGCTGCGTGTTCTTCCAAGAAGATCTTCTCCACAACATCCTCCAAATCCATCCTCTGGTGAGCCAATCTGCTCCCTTCACTCCAGTTCTCCCCTCCATAGTGAAGATCTGTTGCTATGATAGTCGCAAAATTATTTGCGGTATCCCACATGTTCCATGGATGAGGTGCAAAGGTTCTCTCGCCCCCAACCACCTTGCTTGTCACCCTGACAGAGGCAAGTGGTTCTCCTGCCGCCCGCAACTCATAATAACCTATGTAACTAGTTAAACTAGAAGCTAACCGCTTCTGTTCTGCAACCACTAATGAAACAATCCAAGTCAAGCAATTCAAATCCATGGCCTGACCAAGTAAAAATCGTCTCTGTGGTTCTGAAATCCCAGGCACATCGGTGGTGCCAGTGGGAAACCCCATGGCTCTCTCTCTCTCATCTGCATTGGACTCTACCATCTCCTGAGACACTGAAACCCAAACAAGTCCAGGTCCATTATCCTTGAAAGCATAAGACCTTGCAAAACTAACCAACGTGGGCAAGGCCCTACGGGGTTCCCTCTTGCGGTTAACCACCGCTAATGGGGCCTGATCATCGTGATATACGCGCCGTGGTGTCCTGTGAGGATCCAAAATGTCACTCACATACACATCTAGGCGTTTAATACGACTCACCGCAGACTGTAGCAACTCTGCTGGTGCCAGGTTTGTCCACCACAAGCGTGGTCTATGTGCCCTGGACCCTACTGCAGCCGCATCAATTAACACTGGCAATCCCAGAGTCTGATGGATCCTATGCATACTCTCGAGTGTCCTAGACCTTGAACTGCTCACTACGGGCACGTTCTCCACAATATAACCAGGCGGTTGCCTCTGAGAAGTCTGAAGCAATCGAAGCACTCGAATCATGTCAAAGAACCTGGAAGAACGGGAATCCTTTAACCCATTCTGATTGCCTACCATAGACATGCTTTGGCAAGGCCATCCTACAATGACAAGGTCCACATGACCCACTCGGTGAATGTCATCGTCTCACAACAAAGAAATATCACCCACAAGTGTAGAGAAGGAGGTTTTGATGGCACTAGTGGCCAACAATTCTGGGAATTGGGTCCTCAGCCTCCGTGTGTGACGTTTGGCCACATGCCTTGCTGATTCATCCACATCTACGTAAATGTAGCGCTTAACCTTGATCCCAGCTTGTAAAACAGCTGCCAAGCCTGTGCCAATTCCTCCGAAGAGCTCCAATAATACGATACCATCTATTGGTGCCTTCCAATGGATGGTAGCATTGTCTAACGGAGGCCCCATGTCTTGGTCAACTCCAGTCTCCTGTTGCATCTGTGGTAGCATAGATTGTTGCCATGCCTCTTCCACTGCTAACTCCGCGGCCACCCTCGACTGGGTGGTGTTACTCCATGCCGCCTCAATCCCAGGTCTATATCCTTCTTCCTCTCCACCACTCGTGTTGCCCATGTAGGCATCCACCTTCTCTGAAATGTGGTCAACCATAGCAGGATCCTCAAAACCTGCCTGAAACCATGAAGGTTTCATGTTCATACATCCAGAGAAGGCAAACACGTCAGCTAAGTTGCCAGTAAGAACTCGAACAAATCGAGTTGGCAGCTGAGCCTTCCGCCCATCTCCTACTTGCCATCCTGGTCTATAGCTTGCTGACTCCTCCCAGAAATCCAAGGTGAATCCCATAGGGTATAGCACCGCCGAGCCCACCAAGACGTCATACGACTTGGCCTCAGTAACAATCGCCTTCACCTTCATAGAACTGACATCTGCCACATCACTTTGGTTGAGTTGTAAAACTAACTCAGCCCTTGTGATCCCTGTGGCGTGCTCTGTACCCCACATGGATGTGCTAATGGTCCAGGGACACTTCTCCAAAGTATCCCCAGTTAATCCCAACCCTTCCATAGCAGACGCTTCCAGCATCAAAGGTTGAGCTCCCGAATCCAGAAGCACACGTCGAGGTACAAATATCTTCCTCTTAGGCCCAACGAGTTGGAAAATATCTTGGGAATTATCAACCACTACCACACGAAGGATAATGGATGATCTCTCAATCGCAGGTCTAGCGGCCATTGTCTTCACACGCATGGCTGCTGAAAGCAGCCCCTCCACGTTGTCACTCTGGCTCTCCTCTGCCTGGATTATCTCTGTCTTCAATACATTAACCCCTGTGGAAGTATCCAACTCACACATTGAGGCCACACTTTTGAAAACCTTTGCCTCACTGAAGCCATCTTGTGACAACATCTTAGCAGAAAATAATGAGGCTTCCACACGGAAGTAGTTGCCTCCATAAGTGCTCCGGAACCTCCTATGAGTCCTCCAGCTCGTGGTAAGGCTCGTGTGGATGTCGCCACTGGTCGTGGTGGAGGAACCATGGACGACGTGGGTACCATCTCTTCTAACGTGAAGGATTGTGGCAACCTGGCTTGTCGGTTATCTTTTCCATGGTGTGGATCGAGAGTCGGAGTAGCTCCACGTGGAATATCCTTAGAAACTGGAGTATGGCTCCGTGTGTAAGCATAGGCCTCCTGTGTGCCAACCTTGATGGCAAATGCCATGCCACTCAACATAAAATCTCCAAATTCATCATCCATTGAGCTAAAACCGCCCCCAGCATGAAAACTGGGAGTCACCTGAGGCTTGCTACCTACCATATTGGTACTGGCACTCATAGGTTCTATCTTGGCTTCCAACTCGGCGAATTTGGCCTTCCTGCTCTTCTTCTCCCCTCCAGTGGTCTTGGACTCCTTGTCCTTGTCTCCTTTAGCTCTCTTACTCCCCGTGGGCTTAAACTCTGGATGGAGCTTCCAGTAGCTGGCCTCTACATGCCCCTTGGCACCACAACCCGAGCAAAAACCTCCAGTCTGAGGTGTGGAAATCTTACCTTCCTTGCAATCCTTTCTCTGATGTCCTGGCTTCCCACATTTGAAGCACAAGGCACCAGACTCTGCAGTATACGAATAAATCGCCTCCTTGGCCACCTTAACCTTCTCTGGGACCTTCTCTTCACGTTTGAAAAAGCCCATGGCTGCCTTCTCTTCCAGTAAATTTATCTCAATCCGCTCTGAAGTCTCAAAAATAAACCGTAGTGTCGTGGGTACTCCCAATCGCAACGCCTCATTGCAAACCAAGGTCTTCAACTCCTTATCCAAGATACTGTACCAATGTTGCACTGCCTGTTGTTCTGTAACTCCGTGAGTGGCTGAGATTAGTCTCCTTAATCTCGCATGAGCCTCTCTCAGAGACTCGTCACCTCCCCGTGTGAAGGAACGAAGGGCCTTCATCTTATCCGCCCTCTGTCCTTGGTAGTCTCTATGGAGTTGCATGAAAAATCCCACGGTGGGATTGAATGGAGGTGGATGATTTACCAGTACCTCTGACTGCTCCTCATCCTCCGTTGAGCTCGTGCCTTCCTCCATCTTCCCCTTAGACAAGAGTGGGGGTGTCACCCTCGGTGCTCCACCGAACACGTCCACGTAGTTAGGTGCGTAGAAGTTTCTCCAAGCCATGATCTCAGTGATATGAGCCGCCTCGAATTCTCCGTAGTCTGCCAGTGGCGCTCCCTCCAGACACTCAAACAAGGCTCTCCACACCATGTACGGATTGAAGTTGGGGTTACGTGACTTCTGGAGTTCACACCACATGGTGAACTCCCTCTTGAAGTCATCGACTTCGATGGTGCCCGTGGCACCCGAAAATCTCCGTACCCCTCTTTCTCCACCTCCATATGGTGAAGCCATTTCCTCCCAATCAAAATATGATTGGTAAGGCTTTATGGATAAAACTGGAACCTGAACACTCACTCGCGGGCTTTCTAAAAATTCCTCCTCTTCCACCAGTGGCAAAGCACTCCTCTCTGTCTCTTCCGATTGACCAAGAATTTCAGACAACACTCTCTCACTAGCATCTACTGAGAAGGGGGTGTTTCTACGTGTAAACCTGGGACCCTTCCAGTTCTCCAGATTGCTAGTTTCGTGATTTACTCGAATAAATGCCAGGCTTCATGGGTCCCTCTCATTTGTGGAGCATAGATTGTAGATATAACTTCCCAGTCCAATAACTCTAACGTAAGAGTATCCCACACACTCGAGGCACGCTCTTGCCATGTATTAACCTCCCACTGCCAGGTAGTGTGGAATAGAAATCCTTCGCTCTCGAACTCGGTGAAAATGAGGGAGAAGGTGGGTAACTGGATGCATGAAGAGAAGTCCTCAACCTCTATACCATATCTGGATCCAGAATTTCGAAGAACCACGGCCTTACCTCCCGTTACCAAGTCTTTGACCCCCACTTGCCCACGAGCACGGCATAGCGGTGCTGGAATTCCCTCCTTTGTCCGAAGTGAACGAATCTTTTGGACCCCACCTAGTGAAGTCCAATACTTCACTGATTCCGCACTCAACACCTTCGTGCCTAGTTTGTGCAAACTCTCAGGCCCCGTGCGAGATTTGGCTATGGGTGAAAGCTCAAAGTCCCCGTGGCTACCACTTGCTGTGGCTGATGAACCTTTCACTCGTAGGCTCTGCAAACAGTCGATCAAGGTGTCCAACACCTCCTCATCAATTGTCACTTTAGGCCCACTAGCCTTCTCAGGTTTCTTGGACTTACCTCTTCCCTCCATGGTCCATCACTTAAGTTCCAAATATCCTTGAAATACTCAAAGCATGGTAACAGTGTCCCTACAAGCTGCCACGAATCCACTGCCCCTCCACCAGGCGCTTATGAGTGTGAACTTATCTTTCAACTTCCTGGTAGTCAACTTTGGTACTCGGGTAATCTCATACGCAAACCCTACCTAATCTCATACGGGTAGGAGAACCACCAATATGGTCCCAGTCTCGGTTACCAACCCCCACAGCCGGTCATCAACCCGACTGCTGGTTATCAACACGAGTGCAGGTCATGAACCCCACACCCGGTCAACAACCAAGGGGCCGGGTTTAAACCAAGCACCAGGCATCAGCCTTAACCCGAGTATAATCGCACTCACCCGGGAATCAGTAGAACCAAGCGAGGGTGTCAATCCTGCACCAGGGTAACAAACCCACACCTGGGTATCAAATCCTGTCACCGGGTACTAAAGTCCCCACCGGGTATAAACCCACACCAGGGTATCCCGCACAAGGACCGGATCTCAGGGACAAAACCGGGTAACAACACCACTGCCGGATATCATACACTCTGCCGGGTCCTAAACAGTCAGCCGGGCATAAGTACCAGAACAGGGTATCAGGAAGATCGGATATCAGGCGGACAGGGTACCAGTAACATCCTGGGTATCAGCACCAACATTGGTATGATCACCCACAGCCGGGTACCAATCCACGAACCGGGTATAACTCGATAAATAGGGTATCAACTAGACAGGCGGGTATCAGGTCACTAACCAGGTATCAGACCCCTGACCGGGTATCAACCCCGACCGGGTATCAACCCCATAACCGGGTATTACAACCTTCACTGGGTCTCAGCAAGTACCGGGTATAAGTAAACGAAGGGTATAAATAACTATGAAACGGGCGGGTATAATTATAGGAACACGTATCAATAGCAGCGCCGGGCAGAGTGTCCCCGACCGGGTACCAAGTCACAGACCGGACAGGGTACCGAAGCGCACTGTCTGCGTTGGGCCTGTGTGCCCGCCTCGCCGTGTCTGTGCACACAGACACAATTCCTGTGAATACCGCAGTGTCTGTGGATGCGAGTGTACCGCGTCTCACCCCCGCGTCTGCTCGACTCTCCCGCCCGCACCTCTCACGTCAAACTTCCATCACTCAATACCCAAAGCTCACCGCCTGTGCACTCCTCCCGTACTCACCACCGACTCGCACTAACTTCCAATCCAAACCTGGATTCGAGACAAGCGCTACTGCAGGCAGATGATCTCAGTTGGAGGCGCGCGAACTGGGAGACAAGAGAGTCCAGGAGTTGCTGTTTCAGCTGGATGCATCGCTTGCTGTTTCAGCTGGATACAATACAGAGGGAGGAGATCTCCAGAGCCCCGATCCACCAGCCGCGCCGCGCCAGTAGCGTGCAGCGACTTGTCGACGAACACGTCCTCCCCTGCAATCAGTCCGCTCGACACCTCCGTCACAGATTGCTCGCGCTATTGCGGCATAACCTGCGTCTGCACACACCAAAAACCGCCTATGCAAGCACCGCCCTCCTACTCAACCCCCCGGGCTCACCTCTCCCTGCAGCCTCGCTTGGCTCACCTCTCCCTGCAGCCTCGCTTGGCTCACCTCTCCCTGCAGCCTCGCTTGGCTCACCTTTTGTTGCAGTTGCTTTTCCCTTCTTGGCGTTTCCAGGAGTGAACTTCACCCGGTACTTGCATCCCTGCAGAGCCTGGTATGGGGCACACACTGGAACCGCGTACAGCAACACATCACTTGTGGTTGGGCACCCTGTGAGTGAGTCCAGCTCCGTCAGCTTCTCTCGCTCGTCGTCTTCCGATAAGCAGCCTCGAGAAGGGCTTGCACGCAAATACCTCCAAGCTCGGGTGCGTGCACTTCACCGCCAACGTCCCGAGCCCTGCAACCACCGAACACCACCACTACGCGAACCTGCGTCGTGCAGCGCCTCTCAACGTCCACCTTCCGCAACGTCAACAGGCTCCGTCAAATGTGGATCTACTCTTTCATCCTCGGATGAGACGCCAAGTCAACGGATCTTCATCCGCGTGTAGTGGAAAGTCACTCTCCACCACTCCTCCTCTAACCTTATCTAATGAACCTCATCCATCTTCTCTAAGTGTGCTTGAGGTTTTGCAACAAAATTTCAGCACTAAAACATTGCTCAAAAACACCCTAAACACAACATTTTGAGGGTTTTAAGTGTCACTAAATCACTAGGAATACACTCATATCATAGTGATGATCTTTCTCAAGTAATAAACAAGTAGAAAATACTCATAAACTACACATAGTCAAGCCAATGCCATTCTTAAAGAATGGTCGCATAATAACAATGGAGTTAAAGAAGTGCACGCACGCACGCACTCTCTCACTCCATCACGTGGGAGACTCAACTTGAGAAAGATGAGTCTCCCCACACTACACGTGGAGGTCATTTGGACTCCAAGTCCCAAATGAGGTGTCAAAAGACACCACCAAGGCCCTAAAAGTCAAATAACACTAATACTAACTCTAATTAACAACTAAAGCTAGCATCTAGGGTTTCCTTGGGCCATTTAACCTCCTAGTTGGTTTACAACGCGTAAACCAACCTCCACAAACCCTCCAACGCGTCGAACCTGACATAGTTCTCTCTAGCTCTCCCAGGCGATCTCCTAACACCGACCTCGATAGCTTCCTCCTCCGGCAGAAACAAATGAATTACCCTATTCCGGGAGAATTACTCACACAACCATACTCTCAAGAATGGATCCGTCCCTTACAGGTTTCATACGCTATCTTCAGACACAAGGTAGCAATTCTAGTGCAATTGATAACGTATATTCCCGAGTGAAAAGAACAAGATGAAAGGGTTTTGCCCAAAACCCTACTACTAAGTACTTACCAAGTCCTGCCTAAACTTAGATATCTTCCTAACTAACAATGGGAAGTCCGCTAGATTTTATCTAAAAGATCCGAGAAATCCGGAAAAGTTCCAGATCGGATCTCAGATCCAGAAATCACGGAACAGTTCCGTCTCCGGAATCCCTTTTCTAACTACAAAACTGGCTATTGACTCCGGCAGTAGCCGGGTGTACTTGGGGCCCCATCGTTAGTCACTGCTGATCCGAATTCTAACCCTGAGACAAAAGAAATGAAGTACAAAAATTAACTAATCCTAGGTTGGAGCTCCTGGGCCTCGATTTTTCTCACTCCGGTGGGAGGGAGAGATCTCTACCGGAACGCATGCCTTGCCTTTCGCTTTCTTCGACGTTGCTGGCGAAAGGGTGGTCTTCCAGGTCGAGGGTCCAGATGCTGGGGGAACAACTGTCACCGGAGTACTCGCGTCCGGTGGTGGAGGTGGCGGTTGTGGTGATCCTTCCGGAACCGGAGGTGCTGGGGTCCTTGCCACGGAAGCTGGCCCGGTCTCCCGGACCAAGTTCCTGTAGCTTCCGGAAGGGCTCCGGGGTCCGTCTGCCAACCTCCGGGATACGGACCTTGGTGCAGCCGGAAGGGCGCCTTCCGTCGGAGGATCTGGCAGCCTCATATTTGGTGGCGACAGGAGATCCGGAAGCGTCTTCAGAATCTCACTCGTACTGGGGTTGGGAAGCACGATACCTTCCGTTGGGGTTCGTGGCGGAGTATCCAGGGACTCCGGATTCGCAGAGGTTCCCGGAGCTGGCGTGGTCTTTGTCGGTGGTATCAGAGGAGCTGCAGTCCGTGTGGTGGCCGGGGTACCTTCCGGACCAGGTGCTGGTGGTACTTCCGGATATTCCACGACGATGTTGTCGACCAGCAGCTTCATTTGTTCCCAGGTTCGCCCCATCTTATCCGCCTGATCGAGGAGGAATCGGATGATGTTGGCCTGGGTGACCTTCTCCTTCTTCTCCACCAGTTCCGTGAAGAGCCGGCTCCGGTTGACCACGTCCACCGGAATATCCAGGAAGGCCCGGACCTCCAGTAAGGTGGTTGCGGAAGCGTTGGCCCTTTCCTCGGCCAATTTCCGGGCCACCACCGCCTGAGCTGCCTCCGCCAGATACTGCTTCGTCTTCCGCTCGTTCTCAGTACTGACCTTGTACAGAGAAGCGATATGGGTAAGCAATGCTTTGTTACCCATCTCCCGGCTCCGGAGTTCCTCCACCCGGTTGATTGCATCCTCCAGTCGTTCGACGCCCAAGCTCCGGAAGATCTGCTCCACACTGGTGGTGATGATGTTGTTGGTCTCTTTGAGGATCCCAATTCTCCAGCCAATGTCGCGGGTCAGCTCATCCATTAGCTTGAGCAGACCCTTGGAGTCGTCCCGGTCCACCTTCCTCTTCTTCCGGCTGGTCCCTTCTGAGGGTCCGGACTCATCATCTCCGAACGACGCGGAGGAGCTGTGGATGCTCGGGCTCTCCGTCTTGGGTTCCTTCCCCTGAGTCCTCTTCGGGGCCTTCCGGCCTTCCGGAGTGCTGGTGGTCACTGGTGGCTGCCTCCGGAGCTGGCTCCTCCTCCCTGGACTGTCCTTCGTCAGACTCGTCCCCTCCGTACTTCTGAAAGTTGAGGACTACATCATACGTCCGAATTTCCGCTGGGGTGAGCTGTTGGTGGTGCGCATAGAGGTGCTCCACATAGGATGCCAGGGGTGTTGCCGTCTTCTTCACCCTCTGGAGATTGGCCACCAGACGGTTGATCATGTCCGTCATGAGTGTTCCCCAATCCACTACTATCTTCTCCCGGAGTGCCCCAAGGAAGGTGCAGGCCCACTTCGCTACCAACCGCTTCGGCTTTTCCGGATGGAAGATAGGGTTTAAAAACCCTAGCACGAGCTGGGCCTCCAGGTGCTTAAGGTCCTGCAGGTTGTAGCCGTCCTTCGGGTCCGCTGGGTTACCAAACTCGTCCGCCAAGAACTCGTCCCGCCGTTCTACTACCTTGGTGCAGCCGGCCCGGAAGTCATATGCTTGGGACCACTCCGGGACTCCCCAACTTTCCAGATGGGCCCTCATCAGCCCCTTGTACTTCTCGTCCAGGGTGCCTATGAGTTCCCGGACGTAGACCTCATCCCGCATGTCCCATGGAACTTCGAGTAAACCCTCGCAGCCCATCGTCTTTAGCCTCGACTTGAGCAGGTTGAACTCTTCCAAGTCTTCTGGAATATCCGGGAGGACGCGTGCCAAGGGTGGGAACGCAACAGCCGGTTCTTCGTCTCTCCGGTCGCGCCCATCCCTATCCGTCCTCTTCTTCTTTGCCATAGGCACAGACTTCATGGGCCCTGCCTATTACCTCACAATCCTTCGGGGTTGTCCCTGCACGCACCGACCTCACAAAGACCCTCTCTAACGGACGCACGTCCGTTCTAACTGTCTGAATTCCAAACCCTAACGGCAAGTGGTTAGCAAAACCGTAAGTGTGAGAGCGGGAATGAGAGCAAAAGAAAGTGAGAGAGAGATAGCCTAGACACGAGAAGACGGAGTGAGAAGAAAGAGTGTCCCGCCAAACCCCAACCTTAAGTAGTCCGGCCGTTTGTACCGTAACGTGACGACAGTTGATGGCGACGGTTCTGGCTAACAATTCCGGATAACTGACTACCCCGGAATTCCGGGAATTACTCCGGCTCAGATTTTACCAGCTTTTGGCTTAATTAGGGTTTGCAGTCCTACCCATCCGCCCTTATTTCTACCTGGAGACTATAGGCTGTATTCTAGAGCGGACTAACATAACTATTAACTATTTTTTTTTTGTTTTAGCCGGATTTTAAAGTTATCTTCCGGCACCATGTGGGAACGGAGTCCCACACGGCGCGTACCGTGTTGGGCCGGGTGCGTACAGGGGTGGAACGAGCGCGTACCGTGAGTGGCCGCGTGCGTGCCGGAAGGACCGCGCGCATATCGCAAGGAGCTAGGTGCGCGGTGAAGGGCAGGGCGCATACTTGAAGAAGCTGGCGTGTCCGACCAAGGTCCGCACGTTCGTGGAGGGGCTGCGTGCATTTGTGGGGGAGGGCTGGGCGCGTTTGTTGAGGGGGCTGGGCCGGACGCGTGGCCTTTGGAGTCGCGCGCGTACGGGTATTGAATTCGGAGGTCGCGCTCGCTCTCTCACTTTTTAACATGCATGAGCTTCATGTCGCAATGTGTATGAAAAATTATAATCTTTTATTTATCACGAGATGGGAAAAAAACACCGTTACATCACAATGCTAGTACATATTGCAAAATGATCAACATTTGAAACCTTTACTATCAATACGCTAAGTCAAAATATCTTTATCTCATAGCAAAAGCAAGCGTCCGGAACTTCAAAGTTGAATGGTTTAGCCATTAGCTCGTCAACCACTTTGCAGAGTATTGGACGTTTGAGGGAATCTCGCTCCAGTAATTTCTCGATCTTCACTTGAAAAGCTGCGTAGTTGACGATTGATTTGAAGAATGTTGAGTCAGATTCTTTCTCCCAAATTGCTCTAGCCATCCACTCAACGGAGTACGAATCGGCGAGCTGGGTGTATTGGTGTCGCCGCTGCATCACATCCAATGCCGTTTCTGAATTTTGTGGGCCGAATTTGTAAAACAACTCTGGAGCTACCCAATGTCGTCTACGGCGTTGATTGTCCAGCTCCGTGTCTGTCCAAAATCCATATTGTGATGGCTCTATGGGTGATACTCGGCTCGCAATTCCCCAATCACAAACGCCAATGAAGACGAACCCATGTTTCTCTGGAGGAAAGTGGAGAAGCACGTTTGTGGGAGCGATGTCATTGTCAATGACATTTGCCTTGTGGACTTGGGCCATGGTGCACATCAAAGCCCAGGCAAGTCTTGCTCTTTTCTTCCGGAAGGCTAAGATTTGTGTTGTATCCTCCGCCGAAATATATGGAGCTGAAAGGATTAAGTTGCTCGAAGCCGCCGGATTTGCCTTTGAATCGACGGTTCTATAATGGGCCCAGCTACCATCATTCCACCACAATGTGTACCCCTCCATATTCTTCGTATTCACCGCCCAAAGCTTTATAACTCCTGGGTGTGCAACATGACATATCATGGCCTCAAGAGACCGTTGTCTGAATTTCTCCTTCGGATGAGACGCTGTTGGCATTTTCTCGGCAAACTCCATGTAGTCCGAAATGGCTCGCACACCCACGATGCGGACCTTCCGAACCTTTCCGTATCCACCTACGGCGTCATATTCAGAAAGTCCGTAAACTCGGATATCTTCTGGAAAGAATTGCACGCTGTGCAACATATGCGCCTCCATGGCTGACCTCATCGCTTGTTCATTCCAAGGCATGCCTCTCATACGAGAGCTTGAAAACCTGCCGATGATGGTCTTCACACCTTCGAGGAACTTGTGGAGTTCCAAGTCTCATGGCTGATGCTGGCCCTCGTGAGGTTTTTTCACCTCACAATTGAATACATGCAATGCATTACATGTGCATTGAGTGATTACTCTCTCCATGAATGAGGCATAGTGATACATGCCATATGCATCCTTGAACGATTCAGAACTCTCCAGAGCGCGCTCGAATTTCAACTGGAGGTCGGCTTGTAGGCACATGATTCCTGGCTCTCTCTTCTCCAAATAAACTTGACGGAATTGCACCACATGAGTTTCACACCATCGACGGTAGTATTGTATTGCCACACCTTGAAGAAATGCGGTATACTCCTTTGGTGGATAACCGACATCCTTATCATGCGCAGACATTTTTTGCTTCGCCCTCTTTGACGGTGCCTTCGATGCATCGGAAGGATTGTGGCTCGACTCTGCAACGCTAGTAGGTGGAAACTCATATGCATCTGGAGCATCTAAATCAGGGTTGTTCCGGCGTCTGTCCGTCCGTCCGGTAGTGTCCCTCGTCCGGCTGTCTGACTGATAGAGGCTGTTGTCCGTCCGGTAGAGAATATTCTAGAATATTCAGGTACATTTCGGAATATTCGTATAGAATTGGGGCATATTCTCTGAAATATTCTAGGCACATGTCCGGTAAGGGTGTTGTCCGTCCTGTCCGACTGTCCAACTGTTCGTCCGTCCGCTGTCTTTGGGCCCCTGTCCGTCTATGTAGACAGTCGTGATCTCAATCAACATACGCGGGCCGCGTTCCTGTATTACGATCAGTGGCCATTGCAATAATCGCAACTCTACACAAATTATAATTTTATAAAAAAAATCAAAACCTCCCTTGGACCCAATGAATGGTGGCCCCCTCTTAGTTCCTAGCAAAGAACGAATAGTACTAGGACAAGGAGACACTTGAGAGGAGCCTATGTGATTGATATTAGAATCTATTCCATTTATACTGAACTGGAAAACCTTGGCCTCGACTGCGCGTCCGCATGCGCCTGACCAAGACGCCACGCGCCCGGCTTGTACCCGCTCGCGCCCAATCCGTTCCTGTACGCGCCCCGCCCGTCCTTGTATGTGCCCGGCCCGTAACCGAACGTGCCCAGCCTGTTTGCGCACGCGCCTAGCTTGTTTCCGCACGCGCCCTACCTGTTCCTGCATGCGGCTGGCCATTCCCACTCGCGCCCAGCTTGTTCTTGGACGCACCAAGTCCGTTCCTATTCTCGCCCGGCCTGTTCTCGCCCGGCCTGTTCTCGTACGCGCCCAGCCCATTCCCGCACGCGTCTGGCCCGAGAGTCCACGAGCCCGATCGTGGATCCTACGCGCGAGACCCCAAATCCTACGCCCGAGACCCCGAATCGTACGCGCGAGACCCTAGCATACGCGCCCGGTCCCCATACGGCATGCGCGCGTTCCCCATGCCGGGTGCGCGCCCGGCCCACTAGTATAAATGGTCCCGCGCGCCCAACCCATCTCATAAACTTCCATTGGAAATCGTGACCTTCAACTATCTTTTTAAGGTGGCTGATTGCGTGATCTTGGATCGGGGCTCCAGATTTGCACACATCCATACGTCGTTTTGCATTAACGCATCGATCACCGTTCAAATTAATTAACATCGCTACAACCTACCTTGGATTATTTTGAAATTCAAGGTGGTAATTTTCCTGTGTTTTTTTAGATAGAGCTTAGCATAATTAACGAACATTTTGGTAGATTTTTTTACAGTGTTCGGCTATGGAGAGTGAGAGTGAGCGGGATGCCCAACAACAGCCACCAATGTCCAGTGTGTAGAGGAAGAGGGAGAAAGATAGAGATAGGGCGAGGCACGGGAAGCTCCCGAAGAAGCGGATGCACGTGTTCAACAATTCAGCGAAGATTGCATTGGTGGGTTGGCAAGATGAGCCATCGCCATGGTCGTTTGTCACTTGCGAGGATTACATTGAGTGGTGCCACCTGTCAAAGATGTTTCCTCCACATCGCCATTTTAATAAGTCGTCGCGCAAACAAGGCGAATTTGAAGTATTGCATCAATAAGGCGTTTCGAGCTCGTGCCCTCCAAGTTCACCAATACTTATACAAGCTCGAATTCATGCCCCGCAATGATTGTCCCCTCTATCTCGCTCGCATGGTATATGCGGAGGTCATTCGCAATAAGCGAGTGGATTGGAGGACTGTGCGGAAAGCTCCAAAAATGCCGAGGGCGTGGATGCATGTCGATGTGCCTAGGGAGCAGCATTCTATGTTTCATTTTGCGGCACTAGGGCCACAGAAAAGGGATGGCCCAGAAGAAGTAGCTTCAGTAGAGTCAGATTCATCACCGGATACGGACTCAGATAGACGTGTAGGTCGGCGTTCATCGACTTCTCTAGTGGCGTGTGCGTCACGAAAAGAGCGCCAACGAGTGAAGCTCCATCAAGCAGGACGTCTATTGGTTCAAGGATGTGGCCAAGTAGATTTACCAATCGTAAATCTTGTTGGCGATGATGAACCCGCCGCGAGGCTTGAGGGTGTTGGAGATGAAGAACCCATCCATGTTATGGATGAAATGCCAATGATGGATGTCGTAGTCACCACTTCCAACACCAGGCATGTAGCATCAGGGTCCGGAAGTACTACCGTCGATGCTCACCAGGAGTTATTGGAGACTATCAACTTGAAGGATGAGATGATTCAACGTCTCCAAGAAGAGATTGAAAACCTCAAGCTGCAATCCAGTGAAAAGGGTGATATTATCACCAAGCAAGCAGCCGAGATAGAAGAGTTGCGACAAGAACGTATTGCCAGCCAGGCTAATATTGGCGGAGTTGCTCGAGGTGTGGACGAGACAATCCTCGACAATGTTATTGGCAACATTACTAGTTGCTTGTTAGAGACCCCGACAAGACCACCGCGTCACCACTTTGCTAGTCGTCCGTTGGTTTTGCTACCGCCGCCGACTGTAGCAGCGCAGTCATTTGTAGATTCCATCGGCACCGAGGATTCTCTGTCGTTTTCCCCAGCTAATCCAAGCACGGAACTTGTTCAGCTTCGCACTGCAAACGACATCCTTCGAAAAATGATTAGATCGGTGGGCGAGCGTACTATTAATGGAAGGTGGCATGCATCTTGAATGTTGACCGTGCGAGGCAAATGGCAATAGAGGTGCAGAAGATTGACAACACATATTTGACGAATAATACGCGCCGTGACTTTGGACTCACATCTTGGGCTCACATCAACGAGATGTTTCCAACTGAATTGCCTCTGTTGCCAGATGGTAAATCTATTGACTGGGCAAACTTGGAGTGGGATTACGCAGAGGCTATGTCTTTTCATGCCCTTCAACCAAGCGGAAACGTGGCACCACGCAAATTATGGCCAACACCAGCAAGCTTCATGCAAAATGAAGATGCTTGCCTGGTTTGTTTAAATCCTTTCGGGCCACAAGGTGCATTTGCTTTTGGCACGTGTTGGTGTTTATACCATCCGATGTGTCTCCTAGGTGGTATCTTGATACGTAGGTTTTGCGCAAAGTATAGAGTACCATTTCATAAGCGCTTGTATGAATTGTTTGGCCTCACCACCTACATGCCACCTAGTTGGGAGTTGAACCCGGAGAATGCGCACTGGGGATGCCTATGCCAAAGTGGGAAAAAGATTTGGTGTGGAATTGGCGTGCGCAGTGCCACCAACTACTTTAGTCTAGTGTAAGCAGGAAATTTGGTTGGGAAAATGACCACGAAGAAATTGTACGAGTGGCCAAGAAGCTCATATCGGGAACCACCGCCGACCATGTTGGTAAACGAAACTTCTTCTACCAAGTCATGGGCGGATATTGGGATGCTAGGCGGAAGCTATTTCAATTCGGGCGACGTCCATATGGGAAAATATGGAATCACCAGGGACGTGTGGTGTCAGAATTGGGAGAGGCCACTGATCTTGACCTTCGCAATGCGTTGCGATGGGAAGAATCGCAATGGAAGGAAACTTGGAAGGAAGAAGCTATTGATTTCCTTCTTGAGGAACATAGTCCGGCGGCTATGAAGACTCTCAAAGCACTTCGGAACTCCGAAATGTTACCTGCTCTAGTAAATGCGGATGGGCCTCACCGGAGGACGGGAGCGGCTTATTAATTGCTGGATGATGGGGCCTCAGGAAGTGGTGAACTAAGTGGAGCCGATGCGTGATGAAGTGGAGTATAGGCAAATAGAATGCAAGGTGACAGCGTAGCATTTGTAACCATTTTGTATGTTGCAAAATTTGCATATGCAATATAAATATAAAGACATCTTTAAAGCATTGACCCATTTCTTGCATCTTCTTTGAAACATTGAAATTAGTTTGTAACATTTAAGATAATCCAATTTGCAAGGAGAGAACTTTCCATGTCCCTGTTCACGAGCGCCCGGCCTCACAGCGCACGCGCTCGGCCACTGTTCGCGCGCGCCCCGGCCTTAGAGCCCACGCAACGGGTCCTCATTTGCGCTCGCCCTGCCACTGTTCGTGCGCGCCTGGCCCCATTCGCGCGCGCCTGGCTCACAGCGCACGCGCCCGACCCTGAAGGGTACGGGCCCAACCTCATTCGCACGCGCCCGGCCACTCTGTTCGTACTCGCGAGACCATGATTGGTACGGGCGAGACAGTCCCATCTCGTACGCGCGCGGCCTACGGAAGGCATGCACGCCTCATCATAAGTTCTGAAATCGTGGCACGATGGGCCCACTTCCCAGGCGCTTTGATCTGCAAGTGCCACGTGGCGGCTGCTTGCTAAGCACTATTAGAAAGTGGGTCCCAGTGTCTATTGACACCCTTTTACTCCCGACACCTCTTCACGCTAGTTTCAAGCATGGACTCAAGTGGGCCTTCTGAGATTCGGGCTTCCGAGAAGAAAATGAAGAAACGACAGCGTGATGCGGGACGAGTACGCAACCATAAGCAGAAGAAACGCATTCACATATTCGTCAATGGTAAGCTGAAGGCATTTCGAGGCTGGAGAGATGTACCAAGTCCATGGACATTTACGCAGTGTGCAAAGTACATTGCTGGTGTCATTTGATACAAATGTGGCCGCATTCGCGGTATACGCAACTTTGGAAATACGACAAGGGTAATTTAAGTTATTGCACGAATGAAGTATCCAAAGAACGGTGCATCCAAGCGTACCAACACATCTACAACACGGCAAAGGTTCACCGGAACGAGGTGAATCTATCCATTTTACGTATGGTGTATGCTGAAATTATACTCGGAGTAGTAGTCGATTGGAGGACGATGGAAATACAACCAAACTCTAAGATGACACCAATATCCACGGCGACACTACCAATAGAGCGCAAGTTTCCGGGCGAAGCTCTAGGAAAAAAAGGCCAAGGAGGTTGAAGTTCCAAACGAGGAAGTCGTGTGGTCTGACACTTCTAGTGACGACTCGGATACTGGGTGTGACTCATCTTATCGCAAGGAGATTGACGGCTTTATTAAATGCCATTGGCTAGATTCTACCCTCCAAGAAACACCGTCAATTGGAGAAGATTCTGGCAAGGAAGAAGATCCAACTGAGATGGACGCGGTTGCATATGAGAACATCAATGAAAACTTAGAGTCTTCTGATGATGTTCCAATCGGATGAGAGGCTCATCTTCAATCTTGCTAAATATCAGCAGAGTTTACCGGAAAACAAGAATCTGGTAGAAGAAGCCAACCGCAGCAAAGAAGAACTTCAAAAATTACGCGCTGTACTCCAAGAAAAGGATAATCAAATCCTGGAATACGCGAAGTTGGTGTTTATTTTAAAATCGTAGAATTTGATAGCAATGGAAGTAGTGCCATGAATGATAAACGGGCAATTTTGTAACATTTTGAAATCATAGACCTTGTGAATTTTGTAAATTGCACTGCATTTGTAAATGGCTTTAGTTCGAAACAATATTTTTTATCTCTGACATTAATCAAGTTTGTATGGTTCAGCATGTTTTTTAATTTGTATAATGTAATAAAGTGAATGTTCTATACAGTCTTGTATACGTTTAAATTATATATTTGATGAATGTGTTATGATCTTCCATGATTGT